>CM040437.1:66789123-67269123 GCA_022702705.1 Papilionanthe hookeriana x Papilionanthe teres
TGTTCGGAAATTATGAGTTCTAGCTGTTCTCTTGTACATCTTAATTTTATTGAATGTCACATCACTACTCCTAATGAACTCCTAAATCTAGTAGTCCTAGAATTTATACTCAAATTTATATGATTTATACCCAACAAAAGTGTGTTTGACTGATTTTGAATCGAGTTTATGGACCCTGCATCAATACTAACATATGCAGAAAATTTGCATGCCTTTAAATGTGATAGTTTTATCTATTTATCACTCCAAGATTCTTCATGCAAGAATTCATTCAAAGGTACTAACAAACCATGATTGATTAAATAAACATCAGTGTCCACTGCTTCTAGCTAGAATTATCTTTGCAAGTCTACATGCAATGTCATACTTCTGGCACACTCCATGACGGTTGTCTTCATATACTCAGCCTTACCATTCTATTGTGGTGTCCTTAGAATAGTAAACTCATGCCTGATTCCTCCATGGCATAGAAATTCCTAAACCATTAACCCCAATACTTGCTTCTTTTATAAGATCTGAGATATTTTAGCCTCAAGTCTTTCTCATTTTTTATCACGACCTTATACATTTTAAACACTTAAAATACATCAAATTCATGCTTAACAAAGTAAACTCATACTTTTTTGTGTGATCATCAATAAAAGTGATAAATTAATTGGAACCTCCAATGAAATGAATTGGAGTTGCTCCTTATATATTAATCAACATTAACTCTAGCTTCTTTGACTTCACCATTGACCTAACTTTTGAGAAAGAAATTATCTTCTACTTATGATATACATAATCTTCACAATACTCTAAATTCAAATATTTCAAATCATGAAGCTTATTCTATGAAACTAAAGACTTTATATATCTCTCGCTCATATGGTCAAGTTTGCAGTGTTAAAGATTTGCTTCAACATTAGTCCCAACCACATCAATGGATTATGTCATCTCATTGATCAGGTAAGAAGTGCCTTCAATGATTTTTTGAGCCATCACCATTGTCCCTAGTCATCTTTCACAAATCACCCGTGAAATTATTTATGTACCCTAATTTTACCAGCTGGCTCATCGAGATCAGATTTCTCTTCACACTTGAAATGTGTCCAACTTCACTGAGATTTCAGCTATTTCATTTTGCAACTTGATATCAACATCACAATATTCTATGATATTACAGCCCTTGTTATCTCCCAATTAAACCTTACTTAGACGACTCCGAGTGTAATTTTTAACAAATCTTTATCTGGGCATGCATGAAAAGTGGCACCTGAATCTACTATCCAAGTTTCACTATTAACTAGGGATTAAAGTAGAGAGTCACATTGGATTTTCCTATGAACATATTTTTAGAAAGATTCTTATATTTGCATCCACCATCAGCCTTCTTTGGAACTTTATAGTCATTCTTAAAATGTTATTTCTTCTCGTAGTTCCAGCTTTACCTCTATCATTTCTTTTATCTGGTCTGGACTTTCTTCTTTAGGACTTCAATCTATCTCCACATGTTTCATGTTAAGATTTCTTACCTATTTCAACAATCAACGAAGATTCATCGTTCGTTCCTGTTTTTGACCTTCTTCATTCAACACTAATCCTACAATGTAATCAAAAGTTCAACTTCATGTTACCTAAAAAGTTACTTACCGCCATGATTAATCCAACCCAGCTACAAGGTAATGATGATAGAATTAACAATACCCTAATCTCTTTATTGAATTTGACATCCACAGATACAACTAGCTCGTCACAACATTTAAATTAGTTAAGTTTTCGACCACCGAACTGTAATCCATCATCTTAATGTTGAATAATCTTTTTATCAGAAAAATATTATTTGAAACAGAAGGTTTACCATACATCAATGCCATCATGAGATCCATCGTAGTTTTCTCATTCACTATGTTGAAGGCGAAAAATTATGAAAGTGAAAGATGGATCAAACTTAAGTCCATGTGATCCAACACTTCCCATTCTTCCAAAGTTATCATTTCAGGCTTCTTTGTGATTCCTTGTAGTGAAAAAATATAATTTCCTTTCATACAACAAATCTTCCACTTGCATCTTTTAGAATACAATGTTCGAATCGTTGAACTTCTCTTTCTTGTACCTTGCTTCGTTGGTCATTGCTTCCATTTTAATCAAAAGTCTTCAAAAAAGAAACCCCGCTCCAAAAACAACTTTTTGGGATGAAAATCTTTTTTTCGATCAATTTACAATCAAAACCATACCACAGAAAAAATGATAATATCAATTTAAGAAGTTTTAAACAAGAATATCGAATAAAAATGCACAACAAAGTAATCTCAGAAAAGCACACCAAGAGTTTATGTGAAAAAACCTGAGAACGAGGAAAAACCATTGTGCCACACCACACCAAAAATTTCACTATTATAAGAAAAATGTATAGGAATTTACACCACTCAGATCTTCTGTACTCCATTAGAATTTAGAACAATTTTGATCTTCCTCTATGACCACACTAGAGAAATTGTAAGTTGAAATCTACCTTTCAAACTTCATCATTTTACACCAAAGGTTCTTCAAGAGTTCACCGTGCACAGTAGAGCTTTTCTAGTGAGAATACATAATCTGTCACTCTGAGTTGAGGGTTTAAAAATTGAATCAGGAGACAAATCACATTTGGCGTAATCACACCATTACTCGGCATAATTACTCCAGTCGCTTTGTTCTGAAGCCTGGAATCAGAAGAACCTCAGTGTTGGTACATCCCTACTTGGCGTAATAATGCCACCTGTTCTATTTCAAAGTTTAGAACAAAAACTCTGCGACTTAACTATGCTGCTACTTAGTGTAATTATGTCGTTCGACGAAGCTATGTCCAATACCGGTGTGGTTATGCTAGTCATGTGGCAACTTGACACCCCTCAATCAGTCTCCACAGCATAACAAGAAAAAGAGTGAAGTGACTACTAAAGTTTAATCGCCGATCACTTTTCGTTGTTAGATATTACTAACAATTTTTTTAGTGAACTACAGTTGTTATAGCCTCTAAATATGGCTTCGGTAATTCTATTATATTTATTATAACCACCAACTATAACTATTGTAGCTAATTATGGATGTTATAGACAAACTTTAATTATAAACCAATAACAATCTCATCTTCCTGAATTTAGGAGGAGAGTGAATATTCGTACTCTTAATTTTCTAGTCGATTAGTTTGAATAGATCAGGATTCATGATTTTCCCGTTTCAAAATTTTTACATGTAAAAAATTATGTTATCTTCGCTCATAGCTTTTCTTAATGTATGTATATGTTGGATCATCATAAAATCTTTAAGATGTTAAATTATTACTCTATTATCGTGAATTTTATGCACAATATATATATATATATATATATATATATATATATATATATATATGGCCATAAGAAAAATGAAGTTTAATTGTTAGATATGTAAATACATAAAAATTGAGTGTTATGTATGTAAATCTTCATAAATCTTCATATATATATAGCATTGAATGATATGAGATCGTAAACATTAGGGCTGTAAACAAACCGAACACAAACGAATAGAGCTTGTGTTCGTGTTCGGTTCGTTTGAAATTTAGTTTGTTTGAAATAAGCTCGTGTTTGAAATTGTTCGTGAATTCATTGTTCGTGTTTGTTTCTTAACGAACGTGTCGAACAAGAGCCGAACACGAGCTTTTCACAAACGTCGAGCCAGTTTGACAGCCCTAATATTAATATATATAAATAATATATTATATTGATTATATAAATATATAATATCCATATTAGTACTAATATACTATATTAATATATTATTATTATTAATTTATTATTTATTATAATTTATAAAATTTAATTTTTAAAATATCATAAATTATTTAGATATAATTATTTTAAACTATTTATATTTCGAACAATAACAATTCGAACACGAACGAAAGCATCACTATTCTTGTTTGGTTTGTTTAACTAACAGAACGAGAATAAATTGTTCGTATTCGTCTCGTTTATTTATCGAACAGATCGAACACGAATTCATTGACAAATCGAACACGAACCGTTTTCGAAGAATAAATTTTTTTTCACAGCCGTGGTAAACAGAACGCCTTTTATACGGCTTCAATGTTGATAAGAGGTGAAAGCAATCGCACGTGTTATATGTGCGTTTTTCTTTAACATCCCTTTCATTGTTTATTCTTAACAAGATACATTGTTCCGCGGAGCACGAATTTCTAATTAGTCTGCGGCTTCTTTTGAATTTTGCTGTGGGCCGACAGCATATTCCCACTGAAAAATTGTCAAGCATTGTATGAGAAGAGATTTAAATATATGTACAATTAATATACTTTAATTGAATTATTACTATGTTTATTATTTCATTGTTTCGCATAAATGTAATCATTTTAAAACTTATCATCATATAATTTTTTCAGTAAAATCTTAATAAAATTAAAATTTATAATCACCAAATTTATATTGAAATTGATAAAAAGTGTTATCAATTAATTAAGAAGTTTAATAATGCACTTATCCACTATGATTAGTATTTAGTCAAAAAAAATTCTAAATGCATGAATAAGACGAAATCACAAACAAAATAGCACACTGTATACATATTGTTTAAAACATAACATAATACAGCTTCTAAAATAATACTAGTACTTTCGTCTATGTCATTGTGGTAAGATATAAGTTCATGTTGTATAATGAACAGGAGCCACCCTTGCAGATGATGTCCTTGTGCGACCTCATCAACAACATCCTCTACATCAAATAGTGTGGCTACCAAACTAAAATAAGTATATTTGGTTGTTATGGTGGGGGTGAAGCTGACATGTAACACTTTCTTGTATTTTGGTATCATAGGTATTGCAATGGGTGTCATCATAAGACTTTTTGGGAAGAAGTATGCTGGAGTATGTGATTGCGGAGAAAATCTTGTTGATTCCCCATGCCATGATAGATTGAATGAAGGTCATTGTGCATATGATGATGCATTGCTTGGATATTTAACACCCTGAATGGTAATGTATCTGAACATCTTACAGGACATTGATCTATGCAAGTAGATGAGTATTGTGGGTTTTAGAGTCTAGTTGGATAAACCGGTATTGGTGCGTAAGTATTATATCCTTCATCATGACCTCCACACTTATTATACTTGAAATACATGTTCGGACGGTTGGCACCACATAAACTTTTAATTCAATTTGTTGCATATTGATGAGGGTTATCTTCAAATCTTCCAAAGAACGACTTCCCCACGACCTATACCAATCCAAGAATCATTTGCGCTAATTTTCATTTCTCTTGTCAAAATTATCATCTCTTCTAACAAGTTCATGTTTGTTGTCCAAGAAAATCACCCCAGTATACATTAGCTTTCCCCCTACCATCCACCCTTCTAAATCTAAGCTCCATCGGTTCCATGTCTATGCATTATTTAGCTCCAAACTATCTCATCACATGGTCTGATAAATACCACTAAACTTCTCACGGGTTGATGAATGGTACACAAGACTGTCAAATTTCTAGTCTATATATTCATGATTCAATAACTTGAAGCATTATGTGAAAATTGTATGGCTCCCAAATCACTAGTGTGTATCTTTTTGTTAAATTTTGGGAGTACTGTAAGTTAAATTAATTATGGGAATATTCAATGATGACGACTATACTAAATCGGATTTGTAATAAGTCTGTAGATTTTTTCAACACGTTGCCTCCAACTCTTAGTTGATTACGGTTCCATCCTTCAAAAAATATGGTTACTCAAATAAACAATAAATTATAACAATTAGAACTAAGAACTTATAAGAACTTGCATGGGGACTTTTAGCCCAAGCATTTCCTCGTAAGCTCTTTAGAGTACGGTACATGTAGTGTAGACCTCCAAACATATAAATACTCCTACATCCAAACTTGCATACTGTACGAGGCTTGGTGTCTCTCATAACCCGCAGTATAAATGTGCTTAAACTACCCAACTGAGATGTTGAGAAATTCAGTGCAAAGAGACAAGAATTGACACAAATCCAGAAGAACGCACATAAATTTAACGAAGTTCAGCAAAGATGCCTACGTTCTCAGGAGCAGAGTGACGCTTTTCCTTTAATCAATAAAAAAAGTACAAGTTTTCTTCCTAGGATTACAAACAGGCATATATATATAACCCTAATGTATAATATGTAATTACAAAATTACCCCTATACCAAATCACGGGGCGTTGCCCCCGCACCCCCCAACCCACATAACGTAACTCTCCCAATTCACTCGCTCTGCTCTAACATCTATCCCTTATTTTGTATATGAGTCATACCTAACATGAGATAATTTTTTTGAATGGAGCTTGAGCTCAAGTCTTTATTAATTAGCAAAAAGACATATAACAACTATATTATGATTACCAACGGCTACTTCAATAATAAAATTTACATGTAATATTCCATGTGCTAAAGAAACTAATGAAGTAACAAATAATTGTACTATATATGGAGATTCTTACTAAAAGTCATGTCACAATTTGAAAATGTATGTTATAGTTTAATTTTTAATTGGAAGATTTATATACATGCCACTCAATTCTATGTCTTTATATATCTAACACCTAACTTCAATTTTTGCATATGTCATCTTAACTATGCATAAAAAGATATTCCACTTTTTTGAAGTCAAAATGTAGAAAGTAGAGTTTAATTGTTAGATATGAAATTAGATAGGAATTAGGTGGTGTGTATATAAATGCCCCTTGTTATTTTAAATAGTAAGAAAATACTGGAATTATTAAACGTTAAAGTAATATTTTAATTTAAGCTTGTACTAATTAGAAAAACATGTTGCCAATGGTAATCTTTAGGGCCTTTGATAATGATAACTATTTATAAATTTCTGTCAGATATGTTAGTTGTTTTTATCAAAATCTTAAACACGTCATCGAAATGTTCGTGTATTGATAAAATTTTGTGCAAAAAGTAAGAAAATAATGAGAGAATAATCGCAATAAGGATCTCAATATAAAAGATCAAGTTTATATGGTTTGGAGATATTCATTTAAGTCCACAAGTGCACACGTATTAGAATATTTTACTAAGCTTTATAAGAGATCTTTAGAGATATATTATACTTTGCAAATACTAAAATCATTTATTGTAAAAAATAAGGGTTGAAAATGAAAATAATATAAAATAATTGACTGGATAACTTGTTAGGTGAATAACATATAAAGACACTTTTGGTTATAATGCTTTAGATACCAAATCACTTACAAGACCTCTATTCTTCCAAGCTAAAAGAGAAATGATAATCTTATAGAGAAACTAAAGCAATTTAGTTGAGGAAGATCATAAACCACTCTCCACCTTCTTAGTTATCCATCTTGATCAATTGTCATAGAATTTTTATAATAAAAAGCAATCATTCTCAATAAATAAAGATACATTACTCAAATTCATAAATCTTAATAATTTAGAATGATATGGATCCTATTATAATTAGTCTTTTGGTCTATAGAATCTATATTGATTTTTAGCATTTTAAATTCTAAAAATTTTGATTCCACACTAAACACAAAAGGCTTAGAATGATCTTACTTAATAATTTGATATTTTTAAAATATTTTAATGGCTTAATAATATTATAATCGAGCAATCTTAAGCTCGCTATATTCATCTCATTAATATTTGAATTTAGATATAAATTTATTGAAATGAGGTTTAATGAATTCCAATTTTAAATTTGAATGTTTCTAATCAAATACTTACATTGAGATCTTTAATCAATTAGATGATTTTGTTAGTGGCATATCAGTCATCCTTTTTACATAGTATTTTAGGAGATTTTAATACATACAGGATACTATTTATGTAGTGCCATATGTCTAGATTTTATCATTTATATGACATTTAACTGTCACATTTATATCAAAAAAAATATATGAAACTTTATATTTTACTTTTAAAAATTAAATACTGATGATACTTTGATATGAAATTAAACAATTAGATGTTATTTAAATAAATATAAAAAATTTAAACATTAGTTGTTGTTCCATCCTGATATGTCCATGAGTGGTCCATAAATCACACCGCAAAGAATAAAGCTTATGAAATGATATATATATATATATATATATATATATATATATATATATATATATATATATATATATATATATTGAGAGAGAGAGAGAGAGAGAGAGAGAGAAGAGTACATCATAATGAAGAGTGTGCCTATCATCTCCTCTTCATGAAATAATCTATCTATTTATAAGGTAAAAAGTACAACATGGTGATGTTACATTTATGTCTTTGCTTTAACGGGGAATGTACAGTTTATTCTAGGTATTTTATATATATGAGTCTATTGCTCGGTCAATTAAGGATGTTTAGCTTTGACTCAGTAAAGTTAATTGCTCATTGTTTGGTCGGCAAGGCCGAGTCGGCATTGTCAGCTTTCATTAGCTTCGGGTCAGCAAGACTGGCTCAATCTACTAGGTTTTGCTAATTGATTGATCTTACCTGGCAATCTAACCTCAAACTCTGGCGAGGAACTTCTATCAGCAGAGCAACACTAAACGATAAGCAAATGGTGAATCATCATAACATGATTGGCAGTTCACTCCTCGATGAGGAGCATCTAGGGTATGTCAAAGACTGCTTGTTGCCTGGTTTGTTAATTATTAATCCATGCTAAGGAGCTTCGAGGGCTTCCGTGAGATAATTGGTGACATTGAGGAGCTATTTCTTTTTTCGAGTCGGGTCTGATGGCATATAGTCAACTAGTGGTTAGTCAAATGAGTCAATCTCATTTCTGACCGAACAACTTGGATTTGATCGTCTTTATATCTCGATCGACTTAACATTTACATTGCTTGCTCTGGGTTTCACAACTACATCCAATCGAACAACTAAACCCATGTACATTCTCCTTCTAAACCATTAGATTTGAGACCGCATACTTTTTATGCACATCTATATAAAGAAATAAGTGTTGTGTGGTATATATATAAATCTCCTAATTATTTATTAATAATAATAAGATAAAACAATTAATTAAAAATCAATAGAAAGCAATATTCATTAAGTAATCTTGATTGGAATGCTTATGGCAGCTAGCAATGACACAACAGCTCAAAAATTATATCAATAGGTGTTATGTGAATTCATTAATAAAGACCTTGAAATCTATCATGCGATAAAATTGCCCATGCGTTTTATTGTTTGGTCATTATATTTCCATATAATAAAAACCAATGTGATACAAATTTATTTATTGATGTGATAGAGAAAAAGACAAATACATAGGATGAAAGATAATTAAGAAAATGACCAATAAGACAATGCTTTTCATGCCATCTGCTCAGCTTAAGAAAGTAATAATAAAAGCACAATTACATACATATCGTCCGAAACATTGCTATTTATAAATATAGCATCTTCTTTCATCTATTTTTCAAGTTCTTACTCAAATATCAAAATTCATGATAAAACTCTTAACCCATATTTTTTTTTCATTTTTACCAAATTTCAATGGTTATCGTGGCACACATAAATACATCGGTTCGATCGTTCAGAAATATTTACTTGGGTGCTAGATTTTGAAAATAGCAATGCTTCGGTTGTCATGTATGTAATTATACCAAAATAAAATAAAATAAAATAAGGCCTCAAATCCTTTCATGAAGAAAAATCCCTATTTGTTATTTGGGTTCAAAAATTTGTTAACAAAATCAGAGAACCCAATCAATCTATTTTCTACTATCCCTTTCCTTCATTCTCTCCTATTCCCATCTACTCCTATAAGCGCACTCAGCTGCTTATATTCAGATGCAGCAAACTCCATTGATAAAAAATAATAATAATAATAAATTTAAATTAAATATAAATATATATATAAATAAGTCAAAAATTGAATCCAAATCCTCCAGGAAAACCTCCACCTGGGAATCCACCTTCAAACTGGAAGGTGAACTGTTGTCCGCCACCGCCGCCGCCGCCAAACCCGCCGCCGCCAAACCCGCCGCCGCCAAACGGATTAAAACCAGCACCTCCCATGTCCATTCCCATGTTTTCCAAGTCTTCTCCTCTATCATATCTCACACGCTTCTCATCATCACCAAGAACCTTACCAAAATATATAAGAAAAAAAGATCAGCTATGTGACATGGAATGGGTAGATGAGACTAATAAAATACTATATTAAACTAAGTTTAGCATACACAGTAAGAGAAAATATAAAATGCATAGGCCATATGACAGTAATATGAAATATATTATGATATTTTATTAGTCTGTGATTATATATACATGCATATATTGTGATAATAATTTTGTAAGCCTATTAAAATACACCTAGTTTAATAAATAATTATTCATAATATATATTTATGTGAAAAATTATTAATTTTTAGGAGTCTGTTATGTGTAAAACATATTAGTTGACATCGATTAATCTACTAAAACATTTGGAGTGTTGCAGGCCGCCTCAATGTAACTGCTTTAAAGGGATGAGTTTATCCTTTCTAATTAGGGGTGTTAATCCTTGTTAGTTGTATTGGCTCCCTAATTACTTTCTAAGGATTGTCAATCTTACTCTTGCTAATTCAGTAATATTTCTTTTTTTGCACTGGTTCTAAGGTTCATTTAATTCCGATCATAAAATCACTCGCGCAGCCTTACTCATCATTGCACAACTCGTGTATATGTCGATAAATTCAGCACTTCATAAGATTCTCTCCTTCTACACTCTACTATTAAAAATTGCATATAGATTTCTATCATATCATAAGTTGCTGTGAAATAGCATATTACTTGGACAATTATCTATGGAAAAAAATTTTGTATGCTTGTGTGTTATAGTATGTAGATCGGTGAAACCCTTTTTGATTTTAGCTAGTCGGACCAAAAGACCCATAAAGTTGCGACTCTACAGAAAATCATCAGTTTTCCATTAGTTGGTATTGGGCTTCCAAGTTTCAAGGTATTATGTTAAAACCGACTTTAGAAAAATAAATGAAAAAGTAAATAATAAAATACTTGATCGAATTTGAAATGGCACATTTGGTTTATCACTCTTTTGTTGTCTTATAACGCTATATATATACTTAGTAATCATTCATATTTGTTATTCATATTACATGTCTAAGTTTTCTTGTCGTTTATGCTTTCTTAAATAGTTGTTATTTACTAATTTTAATTGTCAAACTTACTTGCTAATAAGGTTGTATAATAGGTTTTATTCAACCACCCAACTTTAATTTACTTTTGGTGTTTTCAAATTCGCATTAATTATTGCATTTCTTTTCTGGATCCGGGTAGTTGCTTACTTATTTTTATTTTAGTTTCTTTTAATATCTCTTTTTCTTTCAGTTGTGTCAATTAGACTATTAATTATCAAATAAAATATAGTTTTTATTATTTCTTTATTATTACTTGTATACCTTTTTTCTTTTAAGAATACAAAATAGGTTCAAATATTTTCATCATATCTGCATTATCGGGATATACCGCATTGCTAACCCAGGTTGTACCAAAGTGCATTTAGGATAGCTTTTCATAACTTTATTTTTATAGAAAATAGTCAAATTTTTTAGTGGGTGCAACTTATTTGCTAATAGAACATCTTAAAAAAATAACTAATAGAGATTATTGTTTGCCTCAAGAAAAAGAAAAGATACCTTTCAAATGCTCTATATTTCAGACAACTATATTACTAATTTTACAAAAAGCTATAGCCATCCCAAACAAACCCTAATGGTTTCTCTTAAACCATATTGAATCTTAAAAGATTTAATTGATAAAACTATATTTACTTACCTCATATGCAGCAGCTATTTCACGAAATTTAGTCTCCGCTTCCTCTCTGTTTTCAACGTTCTTATCTGGATGCCACTGTAAGGCAAGCTTCTTGTAGGCACGTTTGATCTCTGCAATAGAAGCAGTTTTTGATACACCAAGGATCTTGTACCAGTCCTTGCGTTTACTCAACTTCAAAGCCTTTTCAGCCCTATGAAGTGCTTCTCTGATATTCATGTCCTGTAAATTAACGATAATTATAAAGAAACTCAGATTGTTAAGAAGAAATCTTTGTACAAAAATTCCATTTAACGAACTTCAGAAAAATCCAATGAGAAACTAGTAAATGGAAAAGTGAATAATATTGATTTCTTAATCAACAAATGATGTTTAGAACTTCAGAAATGGCACAAGTTTAATACAAAGGGCTATAAGTTTCTTAATGACAACACAGGGTATTACTATAATTTAAGAGGTTTTACATGCATACCAAACAATTATAAATTCTTATAAGAGAGGAGTGTCAAAAAAATCTCGTTACTATTTGCAGAGAGTAATCTTAGTCTCAAAGTATATCTAGGTCCCCAGACTCTTTTAAGACAGGCTGAAGTGGGGACTATTTCAGCCCCAACTTAGAAGAGTCTACAGACTAGTTAGATGTTTTAGGCATTTTTATGAACGCATTATCCATTCTACCCCTCTTAGAAAAGAAAATGACATGTTCAATTTACATTTTTTTCCAGAATTTTCAGCATATGTGGCATTTTTAAGCAGCATTCACCAAACAGTGGAACAAAGAAACATTAAAAAGATTTATTATATTCATACTATTATATTCAAACCTCTGGAGATTTTTTAGCAGCTGTTTGCAAATCCTCCACAGCCCCTTCCCAATCTTCTAATATGAGTTTGGCTTCACCACGCTGTGGAAGAAAATTATAACATCAAAATAAAAGCACAGGATGTGAAAAAAAAAAATTGTATCGTTAATGAAATATCTCAAACAGTCACGTGCCATAACAGATGGTATCATGGCACTATGTGCATTAGAAAATACAAGAGAAACTTACATACGCAGCACACAATTCTGATGTATTTACATATCTCACAACAAAACTCTCATATTTACATAGCATACAATTCTTATGTGATAGGAGGGTTATACCTAATTTACAATAACAAGCAACATTACAAATAATGAACGCATAAATTAAGCAACGAGAAAAATGGATTGCAAAAAAATGATGAGAGAATGTCATAAATAAACTTCTAGTAACTTATAAATACCTCGGAAGTGCCACACGATAAAAGAATATCATAGAAACTTAAAAAATATAATGTAGGGAATTTTGGTTGCAAGAAAAATGGTGTATTGTATTTCTTTTTCATACATTTTACAATTTTTGGTGTTTAGTTTAAAGCAAAAGAAATGCAGATTAAATTTTCGAAATATTGAAAATACTGCAAAATCGCTTAAAACATTGGAAATTAAAATCACATTTGTGTTGCTCATAGTCCTCACACGCAACAGATGAGTCTTGCTTCTATCCAAGCATTTCAATGCTCTAAATAACAAGCTTCATAGCATCCTCATATTCTCCCCTCATTCCATTTGCACCACAAGCTCGCCCACCTCGCTCCTTACGTAGTTCAAGCTTCCGACTTCAACTCACACCTCTACAACGCTCTGTCCTCGTACATTTACACTATCAAACAGATCTATGACAGGCCACTCAAACTCATTTCCCAGGATTACCATCATTGAGCCACCTACACCAACTTATATTTTTCTCTCTAGCCACGCCAACCCCTTCATTCCAGATCTGCTTCCCCTCCAAATTTGACTTCCCACTGCTCCTACTCACTTTCCCTCCCTCATCACTCTGGTAAGATCTGTATGTTTCACATCGCAATCAATCAAACAAAGAAACATAATTTACTGATATTTATTTTACAGTCAACAAAACAATTTAAAATAACCAGAATAAAATGTATTTAATCTACTCTAAATTCTTAAAGTGTATACATCCTGAAAACATGTAATTGAAGAACCCCTTTATGAAATTGTAATTATGCCCACTATGTTGCCAGTATCTGAACGTTAGAAAGGAAGCCACAGTTAAACTAGTTGATCATGGAAGAAATAGGCATGATCAAATGGATGTGCGACAAGCCCAAGATGGATAAATTTAGAAGTGATTTTATTATGAGAATAATGAGTATAATACTTGATGAAGAAAAGACGGTGGAAATAAAATTGGGGGATTTGAGCAAACACACAAAGGGTAGAAAACGAAAAATTAAGACAGAAACATAAATTGATGTGAGAAGTCTTTCAAGGTGTAATCAAATCAAAATATCTCTCACAAACAAAGCTGTGGTTACCCAGACCCATATGAGTTTCAGTCTATTGGGTGGAATGCATCTAGCCTAGTCCTTCAGAGGTTACAGGAGGCTTTTGCTCTTACAATTACAAATAATCATCATTTTACACGTAGCACTATTTTGTGAAGGTCTTGTCAATGGAACCCTAAAATGTTACAACCACATAAAAGAGTTAAAGACGAGCCCCATTTGTTGAAGGTTGTGGATTCATTTGAAAATGAAATGTATGTTCTTGAAATAAAATAACGTCTTTGAGAGAAATACAAAATCTAAGTAAATAAAAACTATGGCAGAAGATTTTAAACTCCTAGGGGATCTAAACAGACTACAAGAAATCTCTCTCAAGAAGCATATGCTTACAAAATAAAGAGATTTCATTTTAAGCAAAACTCATGATCAACAACACAGTAAGCTGATAAATAAAAGGAAGATTTACATACATCCCATTCAATTCCTCCGTATTTACATATCTAACACCTAAACTTTCAAATTTTACATACATGCCATCTTAACTATTCATGAAAAGATGTTTTTCACCTTTTAAAAGTCAAAATGGTGGTATTTTTATGTGATATGAATTATTTGGGTGGTATTAATGTAAAAAAGTAAAGTTCAGGTATTTAACATTTAAGCAAATAGGAATTGGATGATAGATATGTAAATGTCCCTAAATAAAACCACAGCAATTCAATTTTCATAATCCAAAAACTAGTTTATGAAAGTGTGGTGAATGATTCATTGCTTAATTTTAGTAGAACTAAAGATCTAATAAATGATCAGAGAAACCTGAGTCAAGGCTTCCACAAGCTCTTCATCAATGTTCAGGGCTTCTGTGCAACTATTTACTGCATCTTTTCCTCTCCCAAGCTTAACCAATACCTTGCATAAACCAAGGTAAAGGTTTACATTATGTGCAGTATGAATAGGGTCCAATGCAAGGGCTGCCTTGAAATCTTCCACGGCGGCACGTAATTTTCCCTTCTCAGCATTATCTTCTGCCTGCAGCATGCCAATGTGATAAAAAGATATTCTGTTAAGAAAATAATCACCTGTAAAAGATAATAAAACAAGAAGGATAATAAGATCAGGGATATATCTGTACGGAAAACCTACTAATTTTGTCTTCTTGAGCAGATTTTTCAATCCAAAATAAGCTTTCTTTAGTTCGCTGTGCTCTGGGTCAAGACGAAGTCCCTTCTGATAATGCCTATACAGCACAAAAATGCCCATAATCAAACTTTTAAATAGTGCATTTTTGTTGTTCAATATGAATCGACTTTAGATGTCATTTTCTTTGGACTGCTTCACTCAAGCAAATGTTGGGGTGAACAATGAAGCCCACAAAACATAAAAATCACCCTTAAGTAAAGCTAGGCTAAGGGCTTCTTAAATTATCCACTAAAGGATTTTATCAACTAGAGAAATAGAGACAGGATAAGCCTACTTCCCTGCCTTGGGGTGACTCATTTTTTTCATCTTTATCTTCACTTTCTTTCTCTCTTGTTAATTTAAAGAACAAATAATAAAAATGACTCAATTAGCATACTAATTAGCAGCAACCTAGCGATTAGTTCATTGATGTTAAATGAATTTAACATAATAGGAACAATAATGCACTTATATATTAATAATCACTTATAACTAACGGATAAGAAAGTGAAAAAGCACTCGGTATATTTAACTAATTATGAGGAGGTATCGAGCCTCTAATTGGTTACCTAATTAGTACCTTAATTCAAAATTTAACAAATAGTTTAAGTGTCATCCTGATATTATTACTCTACCCTAAGCTTCCTAATTAGATTATTCCTTTTAACCAAAACTAACGGTTTATTTAAAACACTAATAAGTAATTATCTCTAATACTTAAGAGTTAGGTGTCACACTCGGGGTTCGGAAGGCGGTACGCCCGGCAATACAGGGCATGTTGAAAAGAATTGAACCTGTTTTCTATTTTTAAAAGAAAAAAATATATAAGTAATAGTAAAGAGAAATAAAAATAAGAAAATAACTACAAACTAGAAAGAAAATACAATAATTCATATGAAACCGAAAAACACCAATAGAAAATATAAATCTGAAAAGCACTGGTGGAGATGGCCTGGTTAGTTGCTGGATAGAAATTGTTATATAAAAATAATAAAGGGTGAGTTTGAAAATCAAACTTAATAAATAATTACTATTTATTAAAGCATAAATAGTATCGAAAATGGGACATACAGTATGACTAATAAATATGGATAATTTACTGTATGTATAAAAAATTTGCAAAGACTATCACATGTTTATGACCCTGAATACGAGTCATTTGAACACAAGCACATTTAAGTAGATATTTACATGCTGCAATATCATATATTTTTGCCCAGAAATAACTCATCAATCATTTAACACTACTAATAATATGCAATTTCAGTATATACATGTCTACACATATATTATACTTATATCTAGTTCATTTATATGAAACTTTAAAATAAGAAAAGTTAGGGACCAATCCCATGGAAATCTACTGGTTTCTCTGAAGGAACTATTGATTCAGCTAGTCATAAATACTAACATAATAATATTACAATATTGGTTGTATTTTATGCATCACAATCAACACGAGAAAATAAGTACAAAACGTTCACTAGTACTTCTAAACAATTTATGAAACTGAAATAATGAGATTTATCACATCAAAAATATGAAATAAATAAATAATAAATATTGAACTCTATGAAAAGTGAACAATAAAATATGAGGCTAAGCGCGAATAAAACAATGCTAATTACCCATTAATGTCATTATAACAAAAGTGGAAACTACTGCAATTATGTGAACAAGATTTGAAATGTATGAATCACAACCTAAAAACAGCTAAAAATCTAATCTAATTAGCAAGGATAACACCTCAAATTAGAAATAGTGCATTTATCCCATAATAAAGATTGGTTACTTACCTTGAGACGGCAAATATGATACTTCTATGAATTCAACAGTTCGACTATTGATCCTACAGCAATTAAAATGTAAGATGTAGTTATTACTTAAGTAATCGACGTTCATTATTATGATTATTATTATTATCATTATTGTTTTTACTTTATTATTAATATTATTATATTTAAAAAAAAGAATTTATGACTTTTGACCTGCTAACAATATATTCTTTTATTTTAATTTGATAAGCAAAAGAAAATTAATTTCAAAATAAGTTTTATTAGGGCAAGTTATATATGTAAAATAACTTAATCATACCCTTCTTTTAAACCATATTTCTCCTCGTATTAGCCTTAAATCTTGGATGGGTCGGGTGATGGATTCACGTGATTCAGCGAGATTGCAGCAAGCGAAGGAGGAAGACAAGGTTTCCCTTCAAAATGAAGGAGGAGAAAGGTAGGAGCTTCAGTTGCCTTGGTATGCCACGATCCCGTCGTTGCCCTCCCACCTAGCTCTAATTCACAACTGTATTTCCACATCCAGTCACCAAGCGAAGGTTTTGCATTAACACGTCAAAGAAGAAGAGAGATCAGATGGATGAGGTGATGCCCTTAGCCAAGGCGTCGATCCTCCCTAAATAGCGCGGCGAGGCGATAAACAGTTAGGGTATCAATTCGGGTCGACAAGTCGGATTCTGCTCCGACCCAAAAAATGACCACGAAAATGACCCAACCAAATAGGGTCAACCTAAACCTTACCTGAATAATAAACAGGTTGAAAACTAAGACCCGAACCCGAGCTTGACCCGTTAACATGTACCCGTCCCGAACTTACGTGCTTATTTGGGTCATATTTGGAATTTTGCGTTCAACCCGAACCTTTCAACCCTACCCGAATAATAAACAGATCGAATTCTCTGACCCGAACCCAGCTTGAAAAATATTTGGGTCGACCCTAACCAGGATTTTTCAAGTCAAGTTTGAGTCATGTTAGTGTGTCGGATCAATTTTTGACACCCCTAATAAATAGGCAAAGAAAAGGAAGGCGACACAATGAATCAAGAGAAAATGAAAGTCTGAATTTGGAATGCAGCGGAAAAAGGGAAAAATCACATGATAACCGAATTAAAAGGAAAAGATTTTGGTTCTTTCATTAGGACCCTAATTGCAAATTGAATTAAAACTGATTGAACGGTCTTCAAATCAATTATTTAATGAGGAATTACGGCTTAATCGCATAGTAAGCCTTTTAAAAATGAATCCTTCATTAAATAAACCTTAATAATATAATAAAAGTCCCGATAATTAATTAATTAATTATCAAATCTATAAATGGTAACGATGCAACAAATGCACTCAACAGTGGGCAGTCCAACTATAAAAAGCATTGTTTTATAGCCAACAGGTTAATAATTAAGCTGTGATGGTCTTCTACTCGTACAAAAATACAAACTATAATGAAGTCCTCAGCTTCTAATATATTCCCACTTGACTATAAAACAGCAGTTTAGCCAGTGAATTCAGCTAGGATTAACTTTCTATATCCGAAATGCCCTTGAAAATGGTGCTGTTAGCCAGTTAGATAAGTGGCACGTTTAAAAAAAATATTAACAAAATACACTCAAAATATATTAAAATTGAATAATTTATCTTTAAATTACATAAAATATTAAAAAAAAGATATTTTACATTTTACATCACGTGATTTCATATTATTCATCTCCTAGTTGCTCATTATATTATAACAACTGCTTGAATTAATATCATTTTCTCTCTTTCATAATTAAAAAAAACAGGCTCAAACTCATAGAATTAAACTTGAGCTTGACTCAACTCATTTACACTCCTATTAGAGATAAAAAGGAAAATTGCTTCAAAATCTTAGGTTGTGCCACCAGTGTAAGTGTTACAACAACGCAATATTAAAGAATACTGTAAATTAGCCCAAATCAAATTTACGAATTTGCGAGGTTTAAGCAGTAAACCTTGAAGCAATGTCATGATCAGCCAGATAATAGTATGCACGGCCACGTAGTAACAATGCATCAAGATTGTTCTCGTCTTCTTTAAGTAGATAACCAGTTTCTGAGATCGCGTTCGAGTAGTCCTTCAGAGCCAAAAGCAACTTAACTTTAAGAAGCTTCGCCTGCATAGAAAAGAACGCCTGAACAATCGCGCATTTAAGAAATGACTAAATAACCTAGGAAAATTTTCCTGCATACCATATAAATCATTTGTATTTACATATATAACACCTAATGTTTGATATTTACATTTATAATATTTTAGTGTCATGAGCCAATGCATGAAAGGTGTAATAGTGATGGTATTTTTGATGTGATATTAATAATTAAAGTGTTATGCATATAAATATATGGAAGTTTAGCTGTTAAATATGTAAATACATAAGAATTGTATGGCATGAATGTAAATGCCCCAAGAGCCTGATCAGCAAAAAATGCACCTTCAAGCAACCAGGAGAAAAAACAAGGACAACTTTTTCAATATACTCCAAAGCTTTTGAAAAATCACCAGACTCAAAAAGATTCTGTGCAGAGTCCAGTGCATGTTTGGCTTGGGACAGTTGAGAAAGCTCTTTCTCTACTGAAGCACTGGGGTTAAGCTCCAAAACCTTTCTGTAGTTATTTTCAGATTCCTCGAATCTACAACAATAAATGAATTAATTGAGTAACAAAAAATTATAGTTTAAACTATCTACATAATTCGAATTATCAGTTATTTTATTTTGTAGTACAACCGGAAAGATTGTCTCGACGCTTAAGATATATTTTCAGTCATATCATATAAAATTATATGTCAAACACGCAAAAAATGGTTGATTAGATCAGTATCACAGCTATCCTAACCAATGGCAACATACAAAAGTGCTAATAGAATAAATAATTAATATGTTGTTTAATGAAGCTGTGACAGTATCAATGGCATAAGATTCAACAAAAAAGGATGTATCCAGATTCAGTAATGAATAATTTCACCCTCTTCAAATAATTATATAAGAAGATTGCAAGGCTATTAGGATTCCATAAGGCATTATTTTGATGTTGAGAAATAGCAAAAATTTCTAAGACATTTACCATCATTTAAAATGTCAAAGGAATTCAATGATTCAAGACTGAAAAGTTAAGAAGCTCTTTTCACAAAAAACATCAAAGAGAGGTGAAGTTCACTTTATTACCAAAAAGAAAAAAACAGTATATAATTTTGATTTGGGGATCAAATAATAAAGAAGATGATCAGTCTAACCGTACACTTCAATAGTCTATGAGAAAATACTTCCCTAGTTATTTGAGCATGAGATCATCAGGATATTATGCAATCATGTTCATTGAAGTTTAGGACTTCTTTGGGATCATTTTCATTTTTTACTTTTTGTTTTTTATTTATTTTAAGAACATATTTGTTTAGTGTACTTTTTTTGCATGTTTTTATTTTTGTTTTTAAAATAAAATTAGGTTGTTTTTAAAAACACGGTAAACATCTAAAAATTATTTTACATGTTTTTAAAAATAACCAAACATGTTATATAATAATGTCAAACATGTTTTAATATAAAATAAAAATAAAAACATAAAAAATTAAAAGTGATCCTAAACGGCCGCTTAACAATCCTATTTTTTTATGAGGATTGTTAGTAATGTTGATTTTCAAATCACACCATTGCAAACAAAGATGTGCAGATTCCATCCAATCAAACATCATAAAAAAAAATAACTCTAAAAAAATAATCATCAGATTTAAATTCATATTATAATAAGATAAGGATTGATGTGTGCTAGAAAATTCGCGTCAATTATCATCTTAGCGTTGCACGAGAATTCAGCACACTTAGATAAAAGAAAAAATCAGTAGAGACACCAAAAGTTTTTACGTGGAAAATCCAAAAAAGGAAAGAAAAAACACGGGGTCTTTCCCAACTAAAAAAGTCCATTATAAACTAGTGATTACAAATACATTCCTCGTCCCACAAGTAGAAAATGGTTTAATACTCCTTGGAGGTAGAACGCCGATGCACGGATGAACTTGTTGCAAGAAGTGAACAACAACAACAACAACAACAAAACCTTAATCCCACTAAGTGTTGCAAGAAGTGAACGACGGCCAATAATGATCGATGGTGACCGGCAGATGGTGGTCGAGGACGATTGGCGGTGGTCTATGGCGATCGGCAGATGGTGGTCGACGGTGGTTTGCAGGTGGTGCTCGACGACGAATGGCGGTGGTCAACAGCGACATGAGCAGTGCTAGACTTCAGTTTCTTCTCAAAGTTTCAAGCTATTTCTCAAGCTCAAGTTTTTCTCCTCCACACATGAGAGAGGTGGGGCTCTATTTAAATAAGCTTAATGAGTGATCTTGGACTCGTTGAATTCGTCTTATCAAGATGCTCGATTCGACTATAGCTTACCAGGTTCGGTATTTGTTTGACCTTCCAAATATATTTGGAGAGCTTTCAAGAGTGGTTTAATGGATTGATATGAGCTTGATTTGAATTAGATTTGAGCAATTTTAGTATCATTGAGTTTGTTTCATCGAGTCGGTCAGTTTGACGGTATGTTTGCTGAAATCGGAGCTCTGGATGACCTCTAATTGAAATTTAAATATTCCTTGATTAAAATGATGCCTCGAGATATGTGTTATACCTCGAGATCCATGCCGCTTTATGAAAATATGTTGGTGGCGCGGATGAAATTGTTGTAAGAAGTGGATAGGGTTCGATGGTGATCGATGACGACAGGCAGATGATGGTCGTCGACGGTCGGCAGTGGTAGACAGCGACAGGAGCGGTGTCAAACTTCAGCTCCTTCTCAAAGCTTCAAACTTAAGTTTTCCTCTACTCATGAGAGGAGTTAGGCTCTATTTATAAAGCTCTGGGTATAATTAATGCTGGAATATAAATCGCTTTAATCGGACGATCCAGAGAGACTCCCTAGATCAAACGGTATTTGATGGACGTTTGAATGCATTAATGATGTCGGAATTAAGTGATCTTTGACTCATTTGATTCAACTTGTCGAGACGCTCGATTCAACTATAAGCTTACTAGGTTCGGTATTTGTTTTACCTTTGTTGACCTCGTTTTTGTCGAGGTTTAGTTTTCCTCCTAGACTTAGGATTCTAGTCTTAGGAGTTTCCCCTGACGATCCTAGTTTCTTAGCGATGGGATCCACCTCGTTTTAGAGAGTCTGGAACCACTTCGTTACTCTTTGAAATCTTGCACGAGATTCCGTACCGCAGTCATGTGCAGATCGAAGTTAACGTCAGGAATTCAAATTGAGTCCCTATATGATCCCTGGACATTAGAACAGCCTCGTGCACTTCTTACGCACCTGGACGCACAAATTCTCAGTTTGCGACCTCGACGTCTTCGATTTCTTCGCAGTGGACTGGAGTCGGAGGCAGAACGCCAGGACGATCGACATCAAAGTCAGAATTTTAGAAAAGGCCGGATTTGACACACGTTCGACGCGACCGTCGACGAGGTTGTCCGAAAGACCTCGGATGACGAAATTGACTGCGCCGATGCGTCCGGGACATCAATTTCACCTAAAATTGATATTTAATTTGCGACGATAGCCCGCCGAGGACGAAACTTACGAGACGATTATAATTATTATATTAATAATAATAATATTTATATTATTATTGTTAATATATGTATTTATATTTAACCACCATTTTTTAACACATTTCCTAAGCCCTAAATTCCTCTGCCCCGTTCGATTCGCCTCGCCCATCCCGTTCACACGCCCGACGTATCTCCTTCGCTCCCATACGCGATCCTTATCGCCTGCTGCTGCTCCCATTCTCTGTCGCGAGCGCCTCTTCCCTTCGATCCCGCGGCCGCACACGCACGCGCCCATCCCTATCCCGTCGCCTGCTCTCCCCTGAGCGAGCAAGTTGCCCGAGCCTCTGCTGCTCACTTTTGCGGTATTTTCCTCCATCCTCTCGTACCTTCCCAGATCCTACTCGACTCTGCGGGTAAGGAGCGGCATTTCCTCCCCTCTTTTGCCTATAAATTCCCCATTTGGGGTGAGACTTAGGGCTGGCCGAATTTCTTCTTGGAGAAGGAGAGGTGTTGCTGGATTGAATCCTGAGCTTCTTGCTTTACTTGTGTGCTTTACACTTGCTGGTAACCTCTTTTCTCTCCTCTACTCTTCTCGGTTTGGCCTAGTGTGACTTTTGGCTTGTGGCTTTGGTTTGTTTCTGCCCATTTAGCATTTCAGCTGGGCATTTATGTGTCATGGAAAGTTTCATTTATTTGCTTAAGTGATGTTTTCTTACTTCCCCTACATAGTGGCATGTTAATTTGTTGTTGTATCAAGATTTGGGAGTATTTTATTACTTAAAGCGTGAGTAGGAATGGAGATTTGAGCATGTTCTATATGATGGCTTGATCACTTGCTTAGGGAAATGAAATATGTTATGCTATGAACTTTCTCCTCTCTCTCTCTTTATCTAAAGCATGAAAGCATGATTTCGAGGCAAATATTAGCCCCTCTTGCAAGCATGTTGGGGTACGTGCTATGAGGCTCCTTACTCTCGTTTGGCATGAGTTATGGAAGAATTCATTTAGCTTTTTAACATGCATGTGAGGCTCATTTCTTGCTCCTTGTAGCTTTTCTTTATCAAAATGACATGCTAGGAAGAGGCTTAATTTAATTTGAGAAGTTTCACGCTTGTTCTTATATGAAGCATATGGTGGCTCTATGTTTTGAATATATGGAAGTTTGATTCTTGGGTTCCTTTTATCTTAGCACTTTATAAAAGCATGTTAAACGGATTTGGAAAGTTTCTAAGCTTATTCTTGTTGGCAAACATGTGATAGTTTCATGGATTGATATGTATTTAAAAAAAAAAGCATGAAGGTGTTATTGTGAGCCAAGTTTAGCCTCCTTTTTCAATTTCAAGCTAAAACTATGTTTAAATATATATATATATATGTTTCATTTGTCAAGCTCTTAAAAAGCTTGTTTTAGCCTTATGTTGGGTTTGGATTCAATCATGGTTGGGCTGGTTTTAGCCTCATATGGTTCAGTTTTGTTGGCCCTGCTGTGTTCTTTGTTTTAGTTTAATGTTGGGCTTGGTTTTAGCCTTGTGTGGCTCGATTTTCTGTTGGACCTGTTGTGTTCCTGGTTGTAGCTTGTAGCTGGGCTTGTTTTCAGCATTGTTGTGATTCGGGTTTTGGTCCTATGTAGGCTCGGTTTGGCTCTTTTTGGTATCTCTTGCTTTAGCCTTGTGTTGGGCCGGCTGTAACCCGATGTTGGCTTGTTTCCAGCCTTGTTGTGGCTCGGGTTTCAGTCTTATGTAGGCTCGGTTTGGCCCTTTTGGTATCTCTTGTTTTGGCTTTGTGTTAGGACTGTTTTATCTTGGAGCTAGACTGGTTTTCAGCCATGTGATGGCTCGGGTTTTTGGCACTGTCTGGGCTCGGTTTTACTCCTGTATTGTCTCTTGCTTGGGCATTGTTTTGGGACTGCCTTAGCTTGGTGTTGGCTTATCCCCAACCTTGCTGTAGGTCGGGTTCGGGCTTGCATTGGCTCGGTGGTACCCTTGTGGTGTTGTTCTCTGCTTTGGCTTTGTGTTAGGTCGGCTGTAGCTGGGTGTTGGCTCGGTCCTAGCCTCATGGTGGCTCGGGTTTATACCTTATGTTGGCTCATGTTTTAGCTTTATGAGAATTCAGTCCTATGGCTATGTGATGAATATTTTCATACACTTTGTGATGATTTGGATATCCCCGTTAGCTTATTTGTGGGGAAATATGTTTGGAGAATATCTTTTGGAGAAAACTTTCCTATGTCTTGCTTGAGAGAATTGGAGGTAGTTTGGAGAATTTGTGAGCTTGTCCATTCACTTTCTTGCGTATTAAAAGTTTCATTTCTAGACGATTTTTCTTGTTTTATTTGCTTTGGCCATGAGCTTCCTTGGCCCCTGCTGCCTTGGCCGTGAGCCTCTTTGGGCTTGTCCTGTCCTGGCCATGAGTTTCTACTTGATTTTATTGGAGGATTTTACACTTGCGAGGCATATTGAGTTGTGGATTACATAGGGGTTTGAAAATATCAGTGCGGATTTTCTTAGTTTACTACTATTTGACTTACTGTGTGAGGTTTGGAAAACTTTTCAAACCTTGTTTTGGGGCGTTTTAGACTAGCCCACCTACCGTTTGAGACCCGCCTCTTTTAAATCGGATTTGGGGGTGGGTTAGTCTCCTTTCCTTCCTCTTTTGCTCTTTGACTTGTGTTCCCTCGTTTTCTTCGCTTTGGTTTTTGTTTTGTTTTGGGGCATAGGGTGCTGATGATAAAGACACACCGGTTGTAGAGTGGAATGATATCCCATCCTACGACACCAGGACCTGCTCCAGGGCTCTGGTGAACCGTAGGATGACGGTATCATTCACCGTTATAAGGCAAACGGGGCACCCATACCTTCTTAGGATTGCTTGTGATCCTACACCCGACAAAGTGATCGATTCGTGGACAACCCTAATTTTCAAAAATTGATAAGAATGGATACTATATTTACAACAAAATATATTTTCACTACACTCAAAACATCGATAAACTCTCTTTTGTATGTCTGAAATCCACGTGCATGCTAAAAATATAAATTTTAAAACTATATTTTAAATTTGGTTGTCCATTTGTTGATTATCGATATTGGGTTGAGCACCTCACGAGTTAGTGTTTAGTAGAGACACCTTCAATTGAGTAGCGGATTCTATACACTCGAGTGACCTCGAGAATAACTACATGGCTTGAGCTCAAGTTCCAGACCCGAAGTCTTGAGGTTTTCTTCGGATTTTTCGTATGATTTCGATGAAGCACTCGTGGTTCTTTTTCCGGGATTTTCCCGAGGTTTTGATGATTTTATTTTGTTTTGTTATTTGTTTTCCCTGAGTTTTCTACCGTGAGTCATTCGCCGTCTTTTCTCGAGTTTTATGGACGATATTTCTTTTTCTGCTTGGCTTTCATTTTGTGTGATGTATTTCAGCCTGCTGCATTTAATAAAATAACGAATCTCTCAGGTATACATGTTTGATTATATTTACAGCGTATTACTTTTTGTATCTATTCGTTCTTTTTAAGACGTTAGTATCATACTTCTGTTGCATGTTTTCTTCGTACTAACCTTTAAACACACTCACATAGGATTTAAAGAACTACAACGATAGCATACTCGATTTGACATTATAACTTGTCACCTTATAAAAACTTAACCTCGTCACGTAGAAGAGCTTGGAAGTTGCATGTGATCAGAATGACGGCCATCTTCAATAATGAACATATGTCTTCATGTACTAAACCATTCCTTAGTAATTAAAAAACAACCCATAGGATTTCGAGGTTGTTCGCCTAGTGCGACATAAATCATCTTCTTTTGAGTCTTTTTATAGCTCTGCTGTATAATATAAGCTCCAACTCGTTTTAGGATTCCGAGATTGTCGTTCGTTACGACCTAAATCCTCACATCTTTTAGGCTATTCGTGTGATCATTTCACACAGATGTAGGCCCTAATTTAATAAAATTGGCAGGATGAAACCATTAAATAATGTGTCCCCTAAATCGAAGTCAAACCATAGGATAGCTTGAGAAGTCACTGAGGTTCACCTCCGGATCTCCGACATCCCCTAGTTCTTCTTCCTTTGGATTCTATAATAAATGTTTCAAATTTAAGTCAATCCCCTTTCACACCTCTTTGTCTGATTTTGTTGAAAAATTCTATCTTTTTGACCTCCTTGAAGATAATATTTCCTGATTTTTATCGAGAGTTATCTCAAGTGATTTCGGTCATTTAAGATGTAATTAACTGAGAGTCATTGCCTTATAGAAGCATTTCCGAACCTAATTTTAAAATAAAACTCTATTTAATTCTTTATATTAAATAGGGGAACTTGTCGGCAAATAAAGTGGTTTCGCAGATCAAACGGACGTCATATATTTCTTAGTTTATTTGATTGAGTCTCCTCCTCAAGTCTTCTGTTTATCTTTCGGGATAAATGCATGTCTTAAGGTGTAGCGCTCTTTCATTTAAACTATGAAAAATATGTATTTTTTAAAAATTATATATATATATGTGTGTGTGTGTGTGTGTGTGTGTGTGTGTGTGTAAATTAAAGCGTCCTTCCGAAGCGGGCGACGGGATTTTGATTCCGGCGACCGACAGCTTCTTACGAGCACTCACACCCAAAACAACGCCGACAACCTTCCAAATAAATTTGAAAACCTTTCAAGGGCGATTTAATGGCTTGATCTGAGCTTGATTTGACTTTTATTTAACTAATTTTGGTACCATTGAGTATGTTTCGTCAAGTCGGCCGGTTTGACTGTAAGTTTCTTTGAAATAATTAAAATTCTGAATGACTTTTACTTGAAGTTTGAATGTTCTTTGATCAACACTTTGCCTTGAGATCTGTCTTATGCCTTGAGATCTGTTCCGCTTGAAAAAAATGTGTTGTTGGTGTATCAATTGATCTCTATTTTCGAGCGAGATCAACTTCATCACTTGAAAATATCAAAATCCCGCCTAACAGCTGACTCAGGATCTTCTTGCTTGTTGCTACTAAGCATTCTGGTGGAGATGAAAAAATGCTAGAGTTTTCCCGGTGCACTTTGAGGGGGAGACTATCATGCTTCTGTGGTGGTGATATCTCTTGTAAACTTTATGTCAGCTCTTGTTGGGGTATGGCCTTTTTAATCATCTGATGTGATATTTATAGATAATAATATATTTTTGTGTACATTTTTTACATTGCTTCTGAGATTGCTATGGCTTCTCAATCATGCAAAATTCTGCAATTAAGGTTACCACGTGTACTTCATAAAATTGAGAATCGCATACATTTTGATGCTTGTGCCTTCCGAGGTAGTGCCCACTCAGCTTATCCCTTCTAAGAGTTTGAAATGCGTTGATGCCTTCTGAGGCTCATACCTTCTGAGATCTATGATGTACATGTGCCTCCTGAGGCTTGTAGCCTTTTAAGGTTTTTGATATACATGTGTCTTCTGAGGCTT
The DNA here is from genome assembly GCA_022702705.1 of Papilionanthe hookeriana x Papilionanthe teres. NCBI lineage: Eukaryota > Viridiplantae > Streptophyta > Magnoliopsida > Asparagales > Orchidaceae > Papilionanthe > Papilionanthe hookeriana x Papilionanthe teres. Next base: position 66,817,219 of record CM040437.1, read on the forward strand.
GTAGTCTTATGAGGTCTTTGAGTGGAGACCTTATCAATCAATTGTTCTCTTGGAGTATTTCTAGTGTGGACACGATCCACTAATAGCTTCACATTGAGACCTATCTCTTGGGCATGTCTTCCAGAAGCATGGTTGAAAGGAGAAACCATTAAGGATCTCAGACCCGTCCTGGGTTGTATAATCGGATATGCTCGACAGCATTAACATGTAACGAACAAAGTCATACAAAATTTAAAGAGGATGTTTGACCCATTCTAGGTTTTTGGTTGAACCTTTTATTTGACAGTGATAACTTGTTATGGAAGATATCAAAGGAAATTCACTAAAGATTTTTGACTTATCTGAAATTGTTAGTCGAAGCTTCTGCTTGACAGTTGTAGTCTGTGATGAAAGAGATCAAATCGAGTCCCCTGGGCAGCGATTAAGCCCAAAATGAGCTGTCATATGCTTTGTGTTTCTTGAGAATGGGGTATAGGGTGCAACAGACCGTATATTTTATTGAAAATATGATTGCAGCCATACTCAAGAATAACGTTTGACAACTTGTTAGGTGCTGCTTTTGAACCTTTTGCACCTCAAAGAGGGTGTTTCTCACACTAGCTTGTAAAGCAGCCAATGTATCAAGCCTTGAATAGATCAACTTCTTGATCTGGTTGAATAGGACTCCAATACGATGAGGGGGCACAGTGCTGAGGAAGTGTTATTTGTGATTTGTTGTCTGAATGAAATATGGGATGACTACCCCACCACATTCCTTTCGAGACTGCAGTGAAGATTGCCCCCAACCTGAAAGAAATTGTGAAAGACTTTGTGTCTGAATAGGATGTGAGAAGAAAACCCCACTACAATCATGCCCAGGACGTTGACGTGAATGACCTTTCAATACTACATTGAAGATTGCCCCCAGACTGGAAATTGTGAAATAAGGCGTCTGAATATAATACAAAAAGACAACCACACTACAATCGTGCCCATAACATTTACGTGAACGACCTTTCAAGACTGCAGTGAAGGTTGCCCCCCAACATCGAAGAATGCTCCAGAGATGATTTTCAAGTTGTAAAGAAGGTTCATTCACCCGATGGATGATGTACATCATTGGTAAATGAAGTAGGTCCTTTGGTATCTCAAAGTCAAAGACAATGTTGAATGGTGTTTTATTTCCACAAACAATGCTAAACCGATGCGTGATAGTGGCGATAGAGTGATGGATTATCGTCTTAGCATTACATGAGAATTCAACACACACTTAGATAAAAGAAATAACCAGTAAAGACACTAAAAGTTTTTACGTGGCAAAACTAAAAAGAAGAAAAAACCCACGAGGTCTGGCCCAGCTAAAAATACAGTCTCTCGTCACAAAGGTAAAGGGTTGAACACACTTTGGAGTTACAACGTCGATGCACGGATGAATTTATTGTAAGAAATGAACGGCGGCTGATAGTGATCAGCGGCGACCAGCAAGTGGTGGTCGACAACGGTCGACGGTGATCGATGACGGTCGTTAAGTGGTGGTCAACCAAAGTCGGCGGTGGTCGACGGATGAATTTATAGTAAGAAATGAACGGCAGCCGATGGTGATCAGCGGAGACCAGCAAGTGGTGGTCGACAACGGTCGACGGTGATCGATGACGGTCGTCAGGTGATGGTCGACGCAAGTCGGCGGTGGTCGACGCGGTAGGAGCGGTACTGGACTTCAGCTCTTTCCTAAGCTTCAAGCTCTTTCTCATTTATGCGAGGGGTGGGGCTCTATTTATAGAGCTCTATGTGTGTTGGAATATAAATCACTTTGATCAGATGGCTCAGAGAGATTTGCTCAATCAAATAGCATTTAATGAACATTTGAGTGTCTTAATGATGTCAAAATTGAGTGATTTTGGGCTTCTTGGATTCATCTTGTCAAGACGCTCGATTCAACTATAAGCTTACCAGGTTCGTCATTTGTCTGAAGTTCTAAATATGTTGGGAAAGCTTTCAAGAGATTTTTAATGACATGATCTGAGCTTGATTTGATTTGAATTGGACTAATTTTTTTACCATTGAGTCTATCTCGTCAAGTCTGTCAGTTTGATTGTGAGTTTGCTGAAATCGGAGCTATGGATGACTTTTAATTAAAGTTTGAATGTTCCTTGATCAACATGTTGCCTCATGATCTGTGCTATGCCTCAGGATCTATAACGCTTGAGGAAAATTTGTTGGTGATGTATAAAGAATAGACTTTAATTGCTTTTAAACTTACATAACAAGCCTGTTTTATTATTATTATTATTTGAATTCACAACTAGATAAAATTCTCCTAGAAATATCTTAAAACTTGGCGTTATCTAGTTTGTTAGATGCTTAAATTGTGGAGGTTGTTCAGAAATTAATTTTCTATTGTTGTGGAGTTAATTTATGATGGATATGGTTACCCCTGAAACTCTTCTTAACTGGTCATAACTTGTCATACAGAGGAAATAAACTACTGTTATTTGCCTACAACTATCCATAAACAAAAATAGTGAAAATATTGACTGTTTTCAGGAAATTAGAAATCCTCCAAAAGAAACAACAATTGAATTAACCTTTACTTTTATTAATAGATTGCTAGAGTTCTTATAAAATAAATTTCTATTTGTTATCCATTTTTGAAAATATTCTATTTGAAAATATTGACTGTTTATATTCATTTCGTCATTTTTTTTTTCTTTTTTTTAACACTGCCGTTGTCGGTCCCAAGCCCGGATATGAAAAGTGGAGGGTTGCGTTAGGTAGTCGACAGCCAACGTAAAACTTGTCGGAAAAAAAAAAATCATGACATTAATCCTTTTGATCATTGTGTAAGTGCTAGGGCGTCCCCTAGAAGCGACACGCTGTATGGCCTGAATACAGTGGAAAATGTGCAGTGGTCATACACTCGCGCCTGGTATAGTGTCGAGTAAGCGGGTTGCCACATTACGGACGGATGCGGTAAGAAGTTAAGTCCATGATACTTAGTATTGAATAGGATCTTGGAATATAGGTACTCTCAATAGTAAACTAATGGAATTGGTTGATATTATGATCTATAGAAAGATAAATATCCTATGTATTCAAGAAACTAAATGGGTTGGAGAAAAAGCTAAGGAGATTGATAACTTAGATTTTAAACTATGATATTCTCGTAAGAGTCGTACTAGAAATTGCAGTAGGTGTAATTATAGATAAGAGTTTGAAAGATAACGTTGTTAAAATTAATAGAATTGGAGATAGAATTATAACACTTAAGATTATTATCGATACTAAAAATTTTTAATATTATAGTTACTTATCTTTCCTCAGTTGGTTTAGATATAAACTGAAAGATAAATTCGGAATGATTTAGTAAGACTTAATACACTCGATACACCTCAAGAAAAAGTTTTTATCGGAGGTGATTTAAATGGACATGTCGATAGAGTAGTAAAATATTTCGAAATATTCATAGTAGGCTACGGTTATAGAGCGATTAATGAAGAGTGTAGAGCGCATTTTAGATTTTCTATTAGCGTATGATATGATTATTACTAATACTTTATTCAAGAAAAGAGATGAACGATCTTATTACTTATAAGAATTGGATCTAATAAAACACAAATCGATTATTTTCTTATGAGAACAAGAGATCGTCGAGATTAGTAAGGATTGTTAGAGTCATTCCAAGTGAGCGAATTAAGCATCTAACATCGATTATTAGCTTAGATTTTAAGATAAAGAGTTGTAAAATAAAGAATACTAGGATTCAACATCGTAGAATAAGATGAGAAGCACCTAAAAGACACAAATAAAATTATTTTTATGAGTAAAATTCAAGATTTAAATATTTGGGATGTTCATGAAGACGCGAACGTTATGTAGGAAAAATTAACTAATACTTATTAAACAAGTGATTAAAGATGATTTGGAGAATCAAAAGAAAAAGCTATATAAATAAAAATAGTTGGTGATGGAATAATAATGTGCAAGAAAAGATAAAATAAAAGAATTTAAGTTATAAAAATTAGTTTGAATGTAAAGGCTAGAGAACCTGGAAAAATATAAAACTGACTGCAGTGAGCTGTAAAAGAATAATTTGTGACGCTAAAACTCGCTTTTAATGATCTTTATAACATGTTGAGATACTAGGAAGGTGAAAAATATATGTATAAATCTAACGAAACAAAGAAAAAAGAAGTAAAGATTTAACTCACGTAAAGTTGTATTAAAGATGAAAATCAAAAAGTGTTTTTCTTAGAAAAGATATTCAACATAGGTGGGTGAGTTATTTTGATAAATTTTTTAATGATGATGCTGAAAGTACGATCAACCTTAGTGATATTAATATCGTTAATAATAATAAAATTTTTCATTTTTACCGCCGCATTAGTAAAAAGAAGTTGATGAGGCTTTAAAGAAAACATGGGGAAAGTCGTAGGACTCGATGATATCCCAATTGAAGTGTGGAAATGTTTAGGTGATTTGGGAGTTTCCTGGCTTACTAAACTTTTTAATATTATTTTAAAAAACTAAAAGGATGCTTGAGGAGTGGAGAAAGAGCATTTTGGTCCCCATTTTTAAGAATAAAGGAGATGCATAAGAGTGTGCAAATTATAAAAGAATTAAATTGATGTGTCATACTTTAAAATTATGGGAGAGGGTAATTGAACATAGGTTAAGACGTATTATGAAGATTTCTCATAATCAATTTGGATTTATGTCAGGCAGGTCTACCATGGAAGCTATACATTTATTGAGAGGTTTGATGGAGAAGTACAGAGATAATAAGGAGGATCTAAATTTGATTTTTATTGATTTAGAAAAAACTTACGATAAGATTCCTAGAGATGTTCTTTGGAGAGTCCTTGATAAGAAAGGTGTTGATATGACTTATATTCAAGTCATTAAAGATATGTATGCTAGAGCTGTTACATGTGTTCGAACTGAAGGAGAGTTGACCAAGTATTTTACTATTTCGTTGGTTTACATCAAGGATCGGCTTTAAGCCCATATCTTTTTGCTTTATTTATGGATGGTCTTATCGGGCATTTACAAGAGGATGTACCTTGGTGTATGCTTTTTGTCGATGATATCCTCCTTGTGGATAAGACAAGAGAAAAAGTCCAGGAAAAACTTGAATTATGGAGGTCTACATTGGAGTCTAAAGGTCTTCGTTTGAGTAGAACTAAACCGAATACATGGAATGTAATTTTAGTAATAGTAGGTCTAGTGACGTAGTGTAACTTTGGGTGATCAAATTATTAAAATGTGTGAACGATTTAGATATCTCGGGTCCATTGTTCAAAGCGATGGTGATATAGATGGGGATGTTAATAGTAGAATTCAGTGTTGGTTGGTTGAAGTGGAGGAATGCGTCCGCCTATTGTGTGATAGAAAAGTACCGATTAGATCGAAAGGAAAATTTTATAAGATGGTGGTGAGACCTTCGATGCTCTATGGTGCCTGAATGTTGGCCTTTAAAAGAGAAGCATAATGTTAAGTGTTGCCGAGATGAGAATGATTAGGTGGATGAGTGGCTTTACACTTAGAGACAAAATGCGAAATGAATATATCCGTAATAGGGTTGGAGTGGCACCAGTGACGGATAAAATTAGAGAGAGTCGCCTTAGATGGTTTGGTCACATTAAACGTCGACCACTTAAATACAACTTATGTTAAGAAAGGCAGAGGCAGACCTAGGAAAACTTGGGCTTATTGCATAAAAAATGATCTTAACTTATTAGAATTAAACGAAAATTTGACACTAAATAGGACGCAATGGAGAAAAAAGATTCATGTAGCCGACCCCACTTAGTGGGATTAAGGCTTTGTTGTTGTTGTTGTTGTTGTTGTTGTTGTTGTTGTTATCCATTTTTAGCCTCTTGTTGTGAGCTCAAGTAAAAACATTGAAAGGTTTGCAATAAATCGAGTTGGTATCAAACATCAATCATCGGCGCATCGTAAAAATAAAAAAAAAAAAAGATAAGCAAGACTAACCTTTTCGACTAGAAGTCGCAATGAAGGCCAAGAAGGAGACAAAAAAAAGATAATAAATCAATCAATGCTAATAATGATTATACACTAAATCATTATTCAATTAAGCTGTCCAAGTGGCTTGGCTGAATAGATAGCAGTCATGATAAAGTGGATGGGGATGGTAGATCAAATCATATCCATCCTACTTCCATGCAATTATCTGGTTAAGCAATAATGATTCAAGTGCCATGAAAATTATTTTTAAGGGATAGTTTGCATTGATTCAAGAATAACAGGTGGTTTAATTTTTCAATTCTCTCTTTCTTTTTTTCATGAGTTCAAGAATGAAGGGTAACATTACAAGTGACATTTTCATTATCAAAATTTTTTTTGGGGAGGTTATTTTGTGGTTCGACATTTCATATTGGATATAATTTTGCAGCATTAATCCTTACAGACATCATGATTTTTTATGACTGTGTTAGATGCAAATATGCTATGTTAGACGTCTGGATAACATAGTTCATGAGATTTTTCTAGTCATTGTTGCTTCAAATTTTTTATGATTAACGCTGTTTGGATTTTGGGAAATGTTGACCCATGAACTCAGTGATATGAATGAGCTTATTTTGATCATAACAAACGTATATTTCAGAATTCTAACGTTTTAATCATAGAATTCAGGATTAGAAAATCACTCAAATCATTAAATAAATATGAAGAACAATTCATGAAGGTTCAACGAACTGTTCGAATCAGGAATCAGAGAACTACATGTAAGCTTATGGACGCTATGGAGCTCAAGATAATCAAGACCAGCTAATTGGAGTCTTTGTGAATGGTAGCTAATTGGAGTTTTTGGAGTCATTAAATTTGGCATTGCAAAATAATAGTTCAAGCACAAAATTTAACTAAATTTATAAACGCCTATCACTTTTAAAAATAACTTTCATTACAGGATATAAATATAATCACATTTTATTTTTAAGTTTTATAGAGCTCACTTTAAACGACACATATAACAATTTTAACTAGATTAATTTAAATTACAATTAAAATAATATATATATATATATTAATTTTAGAATCAAAATTAGCACTTGGTTTTAGTTCCATTAGTTTTGACTTGTTTCTTATAAAAGGAATTATATAAAACATGTATAATTTTTATTTAAATTTGATTATGTTATTTAAACTATATTATATTGTTTTAACTGAAAAAAATTTGATTAGTGTCAAAAAATATAAATTTTAACATTAATGAATTTATAAGAATTTTATTTATCAAATGTCAGTTAAAAGTTCAATTACTATCATGTCCAACACTTCAAAATCATTTATATTTTCAAAATGGCTTGGCAAACATTTATATGTGTAAGGAATAATAGCTCACAAATAGTATTATGTGACATTACATAGACCGACTAAATTATTATTTTCTTAAAAAAAAAGTAATTATTTTAATAATTTTAATAAGTGTTTTAATGTTATTTCAAGATTAAAATAAAACCATGAAATCCCACTAAATCTAGATATAATAAATAATAAAAATTGTAAAAATTATCAACAATCTATCTTCAAAGCAACGTTCTTTCTAGCATAAGTTTAAGAGTTGATCAAAACTTTGCAATATTGATTTCATAAAGAGTGATATCATCTTCAAGCAATCAACAAGACTTTTTTAAAATTACTTGAGACTTTTTCATTTTTATTTTCTCAACTATATTTTGTCATCAATTGTTAGAGCTTTGTTTTAACTTTTTCTTACAGCTTTGTAAAATTTTGTAAGCAAGTTTTAAAAATTATGTAACATATATATATGGTGGGTCTTGGTTGTTGAGAAAACCGTAATACATTATAGAAGCTTTCTCTTGCCCGAGAAGGACAAAATCCTACAATAGCATGATCGAGATGGTAAAGGTCTAAGCGAAGAATCGGATCTGTTTGGCGTAACGATGGAGCTGCGGCGTGGTGGGGTGTCGTGATTCCGAGTGTTTGATTAGGGAGGCGTGGACACGTTTCATTAAACATGCCCGATAATTTGAGTGAGTCGCAACATCGCCCCTACGTTCGCTGCCTTCCTTCGGTTCGTTATGGTATTATTGGTTTTCTGGTGGCTTTGATCAGTTCGGTTTGTTCATTTGCTCTGTTCATTATGGTTTTATTGGGGCAATTACATACCTAGCACCCCAAGAAGTGCTTCCCAATATCTTTGCTCTGTATAGTTGTGGGTTTGCGCTTTCTTTTTTTTTTTTTTTTTGGATAATTACATACATAGCTCTCGAAATACTGTTTCATAGTGGTTTTGCCATTTTTGGTTTCTGGTTCTGGATTTATTAATGAAAATAAGTGTAGGGATTTTATCATAAATTTGATATTTAAGTGAGATTTTGAGAAATAAATTAAGTGCTAAATTTGTTAATAACAACATTTCGGGTGTTGTGTATGTTTTGAATATAGATTGGGATTTTATCATGAATTTTGATATTTGATTTAGAATTTGAAAAATTGATGAAAAATGGTGTTGAATTTGTTAATAACAATGTTTCGGGTGTTATGTATATTTTGAATATGGGTTGAGATTTTATCATGGACTTTCTCATGGCAGTAATAATTTGAAAAATGGATTAAAATGGTGTTCGATTTGTTAATAGCAATATTTTAGGTGTTGTTTATGTTTTGATAAAACTCATAAAGTAGATGTTAATAGCCTATGAAGGACTTGAGGATTTGTTGTTACATGGTTATTAAACTCTATAGTAAAGAAGCTCGTGTAACATGATGAACTTCCATAAATAGTTCAACTTCCATTTTATTTTTAGGGTTTCTCTTTGCTTTCAAAATCTATTGCCACTACTTGTTTGGTGTGGAGGTGATGGTGTGGTGGTGTGGAGGTGATGGTGTGGTGGTGTTGGTGTGGCGTGTGGAGGTGGTGTAGAGGTGGTGGTGTATGGCGCGGAGGTGGTGATGTGTGGTGTGGAGGTGGTGTGTGCTATGGAGAAGGTGGTCTGTGGTGTAGAGGTGCTGGTGTGTTGGTGTATATGCATTGGTGATGATATTATGACAATATTAATTATTTTATGACAAATATTTATGTTGTTTAATTCTTTTCATTTAAAACAATGGATAAGACAAAAGTGCTCGGTTCATCTACTATGTGGGATAAAGAAAACAAACTAATATTTTGCAACATCTATCTTAAAGAAGTGGAATTGAGAATAAGCCAACAACCTATTTTTAAAAGGAGCTGGTAAAATATTATAAAAAAGTTCAAGGAAATTACAGGAAGGGAATACGATAAAATGCAATTGAAAAATAAATGAAATTAATAAAAAATGTCTGAATATTTTGAAAAGAATTGAAACAATGATCCACGTGCTTAGACTAGGATTCGATAAAACAACAAATTTATGTTCAGAAGAATGGTGGATCGAGAAATTGGAGTAGAGAATTGATCAAACGTTCAGAATAATTCTTTTTTTATTTTTTCAAAACATCGACATATTCATCTCCCATTACTTTATAGGTCGTGTCAACAAAAACAACAACAACAACAAAGCCTTAATCCCACTAAGTGGGGTCGGCTACATGAATTCTTTTTCTCCATTGCATCCTATTTAGTGTCAAATTTTCGTTTAATTCTAAAAAATTAAGATCATTTTTTATGCAATAAGCCCAAGTTTTACTAGGTCTACCTCTGCCTTTCTTAACATATGTTGTATCTAAAACATCTACTCTCCTAATGGGATCATCAGGTGGTCGACGTTTAAATTCAAATTCAATGGTATTGCTCCTAAGCTGCACGAGAAGTTGGATCGTACGTTTACTGCAGTTGTGGCAACAGACGATCATGCATGGATCCCTAGTAAGCGAGGGTTTGCTGACATGGCTGTGAACTTGGATGTCGAAGGAACAGTTGAGCACAACGAATGTCCTAGCCCGAACCTCAATGAAGTTGAATCCACCAATTGATCAAAGTGTCTAGTTGAGAAAAATAAAAAAGAATGTGATGTTTTCATTAAAAGTCAAATTTCACAATTAGTTGCTTCACGCACCAATAACCCTGGGACATCACAAGCAACTTCCATCCAACAAGCTATGTGAATTCTAGAGGCAACTCTAAAAACTTATGAAGACATGTCGTATTTGTTCTCCATGAATTTACTGGAAGACTCGACCCGTAAAAAAATTTTTATGACGACGACCCTTGACCGTAGGGTGATTGAAGCTATTTTCATGACAACAATGACGCTTAAATTTCATTATTTTGAGTTGGACTATTTGTATTTGTTTTTCATTAGGACAATTTAGTTTTTACTTGGAATAGTTATTTTTCTTTGGGACATTGTTAATGTTGTTTTGGTTGTTTGTTTTCATCGTATAATGTGTTTTTTTTTTCTAATTTTATTTATGATTGTTGCTTGTATAAATAATATTGTGATAGTAGCTAATTCGATGATTCTTATGTGTTAGCCGAATTGAGTGATTGCCTAACATGAATGCACATAGAAAAAGACGAAGAAGAGTTGTAACTGTGGTGTGTTAGAAGTATGAGTATTATAACTCATACATAGTTCGCTCTCCTTGTATGACATCTTCATACATTTGTGATAAGTGGGTTTGAGAGTTGTTTATAGGGCACACAATAAGATTCAACAATATATTTTGAATGACACAGCCCATATTCATTGATCTCTTGAAAGAGCTACTGGACTTCATGGCTCCTCCAGGATGACTTCCAGAAAGGTGTTATCAATAATCATCAATATTTTATCATAAAATAAACCTATGGGAAAAGTTATTGAGCAATTCTAGCACTGATCTGAAACAATCAGTAAATATTTTTCAGTTGCGTTGAATGCTCTAGTTAGGTTATCATCATAAATTATCAAACCAAATTACCCAACATTTGAAAAACTCCCATAGAGATTGAACATTACACGCGGTATATGGCATATTTGAAGGTAATTCTATTTATTCATTAATTCCAAAATTCAAATGAATAAAGTGATTTACACACCCTTATTAATTTTCTTAGAATTGTATTGGAGCGATCGCTGGAACACACATGAATACAAGTGTATTGAATAATGAAAAAATCACATTCATTGAGCGATGTGAATCACCAACACAAAATATACTAGTTGCATGTGACTTTAACATGTGTTTTAATTTTTTATAACTAGTTGGGAAGGCAGTGCACACAACAGTCGCATATTCAAATTTGCCAAAAGAACTCGGCAATGCAACTTTCCTCACTCACCCCAGGTTTGCTCCACCATAAACTTTAATTTGATTTTTTTTAGTGCAATACTAATTATTGTATTTATGTCAGATAAATATTATTTGGTCGATGTTGAATACCCCTTACAAAAAAAGGTTTCTAAAGTCATCTCCAGATATCAAAGATCACATTTCTGATTTTGAAAGAGTCAGCAATATCGTTCGAATAGAAAAGAAATCTTTAACAAGAACCACTCGTCCTTACGTGATGCCATTAAAAGAACATTTGAAATATGAAAGAAAAATGAGTCATACTGCGGGATATGTCCACATATATGTTTCCTAAACAAATGCAAATTGTGAGGGTCATAATGACTCTCAACAACTATATTCGGCGGCATCATTTGTGTAATAACAATGACTTCAACAAGGCTGATAAAGAACAATCACATATCTCTATTGAAGCGTATGAATATCATCTAAAACAATATTTATCACGGACAGAAGATAAACTACCTGAGACTTGCACCCATAATGAGAATGGTGCAGGGAGATGATAGAGTTGAGAGAGTGGATTATAGATATCATCGTTGGCTATTGAATGGACTTATTGTATTTTTTTCTTACTACCCTATTTGCAATGTGTTGTGAAAATTTTTATTATTAATTGTATCGATGTTTTATACAATCATTTATATTTTGAATCTCAATTTTATTTCTCGCTCGTTTGCATGTATTCTTCCTCACTTGGATGACCGATGAGAACAGTGGTTATAATACGTAATATAATTTTTATTGCATGTTTTATATTTGAGACATTAAAAGTTCTTCTAGATGGCCTATATGTCGCTATTGATTCTTGTCGTAAGTGAAATCCCAACAAAGGCAAGTTCCTCTCATTTTCAGTGCTATGGCTTTTGAGGTTCTTCTGGATGATTTTTTTTTTTTTTGTGATATCCATATGTGACAAATGAACTCAATATTATGCGGTTGAAAGGCAACCAAAAACACTTTTTTGTAAGGACTTTTGTCTTCTACAAATTCATTGGTTTATACTATGTTCTATAAGACCTCACAGTTTAATAAAATTTGCATTACAACAACAACAACAAAGCCTTAATCCCACTAAGTGGGGTCGGCTACATGAATCCTTTTTCTCCATTGCGTCCTATTTAGTGTCAAATTTTTGTTTAATTCTAATAAATTAAGATCATTTTTTATGCAATAAGCCCAAGTTTTCCTAGGTGCTGCTCTCTGCCTTTCTTAACATAAGTTGTATTTAAAACATCTACTCTCCTAATCGGATCTTCGAAGTGGTCGACGTTTAATGTGACCAAACCATCTAAGGCGACTCTCTCTAATTTTATCCGTCATCGGTGCAACTCCAACCCTATTACGGATATATTCATTTCGCATTTTGTCTCTAAGTGTAAAGCCACTCATTCATCTAATCATTCTCATCTCGCAACACTTAACTTAACATTATGCTTCTCTTTTAAAGGCCAACATTCAAGCACCATAGAGCATTGAAGGTTTCACCATCTTATAAAATTTTCCTTTCGATCTAAGCGGTACTTTTCTATCACACAATGGACCGGACGCATTCCTCCACTTCGACCAACCAACTCGAATTCTACTATTAACATCCCCATCTATATCACCATCGCTTTGAACAATGGACCCGAGATATCTAAATCGTTCACACATTTTAATAATTTGATCACCCAAAGTTACACTTCGTCACTAGTACCTACTATTACTAAAATTACATTCCATGTATTCGGCTTTAGTTCTACTCAAACGAAGACCTTTAGACTCCAATGTAGACCTCCATAATTCAAGTTTTTCCTCGGACTTTTTCTCTTGTCTTGTCCACAAGGAGGATATCATCGACAAAAAGCATACACCGAGGTACATCCTCTTGTAAATGCCCGAGTAAGACCATCCATAAATAAAGCAAAAAGATATGGGCTTAAAGCCGATCCTTGATGTAAACCAACGAAATAGTAAAATACTTGGTCAATCCTCCTTCGGTTCGAACACATGTAACGACTCTAGCATACATATCTTTAATGACTTGAATATAAGTCATATCAACACCTTTCTTCTCAAGGACTCTCCAAAGAACATCTCAGGAACCTTATCGTAAGCTTTTTCTAAATCAATAAAAATCAAATGTAGATCCTCCTTATTTCCTCCGTACTTCTCCATCAAACCTCTCAATAAATGTATAGCTTCCATGGTAGACTCGCTAGGCATAAATCCAAATTGATTATGAGAAATCTTCGTAATACGTCTTAACCTATGTTCAATTACCCTCTCCTATAACTTTAAAGTATGACACATCAATTTAATTCCTACTATAATTTGCACACTCTTGTGCATCTCCTTTATTCTTAAAAATGGGGACCAAAATGCTCTTTCTCCACTCCTCGAGCATCTTTTTTGTTTTTAAAATAATATTAAAAAGTTTGGTAAGCAGGAAACCCCCGAATCACCTAAACATTTCCACACTTCAATTGGGATATCATCGGGTCCTACGTGACTTTCCCCCTTGGTTTTCTTTAAAGCCTCATCAACTTCTTTTTTACTAATGCGACGGTAAAAATGAAAAGTTTTATTATTATTAACGATATTAAGATCACTAAGAGTCGATCGTACTTTCAACATCATCATTAAAAAGTTTATCAAAATAACTCACTCACTCTATGTTGAATATCTTTATCTAAGAAAAGCACTTTTGATTTTCATCTTTAATGCACTTTACTTCGAGTTAAATCTTTACTTTTCTTTCTCTTTGTTTAGCGAGTTTATACGTATATTTTTCACGCTTCGCTAGTATCTAACATGTTATAAAGATCACTAAAAGCAGAATTTTAAGCGTCACGATTATTACACTTACACTTCACTGTAGTCGTTTTATATTTTTCACGTTTTCTACGCTTTTACATTTAAACCGATTTTTATAACATAACTTCTTATATTTTATCTTTTCTGTACATTATTATTCCATCACCAATTATTTTTATTTATAAAGCTTTTTCTTCGATTCTCCAAATACATCTTTAGCCAGCTTGTTTAATAGTATTAGTTAATTTTCCCACATAACATTCGCGTCTTCATGAACATCCCAAATATTTAAATCTTGAATTTTACTCATAAAAATAATTTTATTTGTGTCTTTTAGTGTGCCTCATCTTATTCTACGATGTTGAATCCTAGTATTCTTTATTTTACAATTCTTCATCTTAAAATCTAGAACTAATAATCGATGTTAGTACTTAATTGCTCACTTGGAAAGACCTTACAATCCTTACAATCTCGACGATCTCTTCTTCTCATAAGAAAATAATCAATTTGTGTTTTATTAGATCAATTCTTATAAGTAATAAGATGCTTCATCCCTTTCTTGAATAAAGTATTAGTAATAATCATATCATACGCTAAAGAAAATCTAAAATGATCTCTACGCTTCTTCATTAATAGCTCATAATCAGTAATCACTATGAATATTTTTGAAATCTTCTACCACTCTACCGACATGTCCATTTAAATCTCCTCCGATAAAAATTTTTTCTTCGAGGAGTTATCAGTGTATTAAGTCTTCAAATCGTTCAGAATTTATCTTTAGAATCTATATCTAAACCAACTTGAGAAAGCATGCAGACTTATAATATTAAAAATCTTAGTATCAATAATAATTTTAAGTCTTTATAATTCTATCTCCAACTCTATTAATTTTAACAACATTATCTTTCAAACTCTTATCTATAATTTGCATTGATTATTTTAAATATTTTTTGCTAATGTTGCATCTAAGGATTTGTGTTTTGTTATTTTAACCTTTAGAAAAGATGAGTTCGATGACTTCTGGTACTTTCAAACCATCATATCTTCTTCTTGTAGTCTACGATGTTCTATCTTCTTACAGTAGCAATGCATAACTACAGGAGACAATTTTACAAAAGTCTAAGGAGAAGAACAGAAAGTCGTGACTTCTTTAGATAGGCAGATAGGTTGGAGGAATCTACCGCCAATAGTGATCGAGCACGGCGAATTTCCTTGGATGATGGTTTATCTTGAGACAAATCAATTACATTTTAAAAATAATATTATCATACTATTAATTATTATTTTAATAGTCATTTTTTTAATTTTGATTGTCTTGTTATTGTTTTGTGATGTATCTGTTTTTATTTTGTAACCTTCAAACTCGATAAATGCTTTAAAGTATGGAATGTGTTAATATGAATAGTTATGTTATAAACAATACTATACTACAGTGGCAGAAAAGTCATTTATTCAGAAAAAACTGCAGCACAACTGTTTCAAAACTAGAAAAAATAAGCAGACAGCCAATTTCTGCGGAGCAACTTTTTAATAAGTTGCAGCTGTCCCAAACAGACCCTTTGAACAAGTTAAAGGTCGAACCTCAAAACTATTTCATGTTCATTTGCACACTTACTTTCTCATAATTTTATTACTAACAAAAATTTCAAATTCTATACCAATTCAAATTTCATAAATTTGTTGATTAAATAAATTTCAATTTCCAACTTCTGAATTTGTGCGTACGAATTAGATGAATGTATAACTCCATCAAATGTGACAACCTAATTGAGGGGAAAGCCACTCCTTGTATCTAATGTGTAATGATATTTTAGTATTTTGTGCTTTGTTTTATTATTTTTTATGTTAGTTTTGTGCTTTAGAATATGTATTTGTAGTTATATGCAGAATATTAGTTGGAAGGTCACTTAGAGAATAGAAGAGGACAAATGTTGGTTGAGCACTAGCCTAGCACTCTCACACCCATAGCCAGCACCCCTATGCCAGTGTTGCAGTGTAGACGAGCAAAAGACATATAGGTTGGATTGCGAGTGCAAGCCAGGCAGTGCCTGACAGCTCTAAGAGACCTATTTTTTTGTCAAAACTCAAGAGAATTCAACATCCCTGCGCTACTATGCTAGCCCTAACACTAGATGCCCTAGACGAAAGGAAGGATGCACAAAAGTAGGCACCAGATGCTCAGCGCCCCATTCCCGCTGACTGCGCACCCGTGCTACCCATCAAAGCATGGGCGCCCAGCCACGCGGGTGGACGGTTTTCACAATTTCGAGTCAGTTCGAGTTGTAAAACATAAAAAATTTCATCTCACAATTGAAGGGAGAGATTTTTGGAGGATTTTTTACTTGGAGAATGAAGGGAGAAGTCAAGGAGCATTCGGAAAAATTTTTAGAAGCGACCGAAAGGAGACGTTAAGGATAGTGATTATGAGGATGAGCGATTGATAACTTGAGTGAGAGTGAGTGTTTAGAGTTAATGTGAGTGGGTGTAAAAAGAGGAGAATTCAGTGGAAAGCGTTTTACAAGCATTCTAGTGGAGCATGTCTTGTGAAATTATTCTTGTTGTAAACATTATTAACTTTGTTTTTTGCAATGAAATCCATGTTAATCATAGAGATAAGAACTTCTATCCCTTGAATTTGAAATTTAAATAATTTAGAATTATTCATGTCATGTGATTAGTAAATCTTGTGAAGCATGTTGATCTGTTAATTTTTTGTAATTAATTTACTTTTGAATTGGCATCTTAAAAAGTTAAAATGGGTTGTGATCTAATACTACGAAAATATACTAGTGGAACAATTAGGTTAAAATATGTTGTCTTAGGAGAATAGGAATATTGTTGCTAGGATAATGCAATAGCGTAGAAGAATACGGAAACAAGAGGTTTTTGCATGATTTAGGGAACTAAATTGTAATATAAAACCCTGAAATTTCTTATGGCTTTGAAAGAGCTAAGGAATAATGTTGTTCCTGATTGTCAATGACAATAGATTTGATTGATTAAGTCTGGATTTCTTAGGTCTGATTCAAGGGAGATTTGTTCACTTGCTAGAAAACCTTAATCTCTAATTTATGTTTTTATTTTTTGAAAAATTAGAATTAGTTACTTTAAAGTTTACAAAAGCTTTAACTTTTCAAACTCAATTTAGAATTAACAAACTAAAAGTTTCATATGTTGTGAAAATTAACAAGTTCTCTATAGAATCAATACAATGACCCAAATCAAAATATTGCCTAAGTGACACGTATACTTGTTGGATTAACACGTCCATTTAGTGAACCATTTACTTAAACAAATATATCATAAATAATTTGTTATTGAACCAAAGAAATGAAGATTTATATTCATGTTTGTTGGAAGTGTTGACAACATAATGACTAGGGGCAATTTAATTAGTTTCAATTATCATTTTAATTTTTATAACTTTTATTCCCATTCTAAGTATTTTGGGCATGCCCATAAGGAGTATCGATGAAGTTGGAATGTGTTCTCTATTTGATTCTTTAGTGATGGTTTGGTTTATATAATTCAAAGAGAAGTCATGCTAGTTTGTAATTAATCACTAGTTAAGTCTTATGATTCAAGTAACATGAAACTTTGACTTTTCCCCCTCTCGTTCAGAAACTGCAGACAATATTATTCATGGTAATTTTGCAATCACAAGTTTTTAATGAAGTTACTTGCAATTAACGTTTCATACTAAAAATGATTTTATGCAGAAATATGCAATGTTCGAAATCTACATAAGGGAGTTCATGAGGTTTCTCTTGTCACCATTGTTTGACTTTTTCAACAATTTTAAAGATTTGAATCTACAGAATTAAGCAAACTAAATTGTTGAGATTTTGTACCATTTCTTCTAACCTAACAGTGTACTATAATAGATTCCTTAAGAGGGGCTTGTGATTGAATAAATTTTAATTTACAATCTCATGTGTACAAATTGGACTTGAGATTCCTTAAGATATGATTACAAGCATAAAAAATTACCTCAAGGAAGTCATCTACTTGTACCGCACGAAGCTAGTTTTTCCTCTTTTGGTGAACTATTTACTTTAACTAATTTCTCGCAAATAAGTTGTTATTGACTTGCAAGATTTCATAATTTTAGTTATAAAGTTGAACTAGATTCTTTAATTAAACTGGATTTTTGAACAGTATAATAGACAGTTATATCAACTCAACAATAAAAAGAACCTGCAAAGGTGATGAAGAACAAAAGCTCGCTGCAGGTGAGCATCTGAAAGTCCGGAATTTGCCTCAATCGCAAGATTAAGAAGTTCTAATGCTTCACTATAATGTTTTAGTTTTATTCTTTCAGATGCTCGCTTCACTAATTTTGCTGCCTCAACTTCTAGACTATCTGCAATACAAAGAAGTAGATTAGCAAAAGCAACGGAAGCAATATGATACTCATTGACAAGCATATAACTAAACAATAGAATATCACACTAGACATTGAAAAGAATAAAAGTTAAAATAGAATGTTGTTGTTTCGGATTGCGCTCAGCCTATTCTTTACTCTTCATTGATCAAAACAAAATTAGATATTTGGATAACACGTGATGCTTATAAGTCACGCAAAACTTTCTAAAAAAATCAACACAATCCAAGATAATATTTCCTTAGAATTCTAATCCTCCTCATAATTTTATCTTTTCATGAAATAAAACATTAAAATCATTAAGTGCAATGGTATGAAAACATGTGATTAACCTTTAAAAAAAATAATGGTATATAAATTCATTTCATAGTAAAGCGTATTATTGTATACAAAATCACATACATTTAAGTATATGGAATCATTCTGAATTATAACACTATTTTCATATCAGTTCGATATTTTCCATCTCATGTAAGGTTCATCACCCTGCCAATAAGCCTAATCATAATAGCAAAGTTAAATCATACATGTCATTCATTTTCCAAGGTACCACCTTCATAGGGGAATTTACATACATAATGCCCAACTCTTATGTCTTCGCATATCTAACACCTAAAGTTTGTCTTTTATATTTATACCTCCAAACCTTTCATATTACATCAAAAATAACAACATTTTAACTTTTAAAAAGTGATTTAAACATTTTCATGCATAGGAAAGGTGGTATGTATGTAAAAGTCAAAGTTTAGATGTTAGATATGTATATACATAGGAATTGAGTGGTATGTATGTAAATCTTCATTTCTATTATTAGGTAAATCAGTCAAGGTTACCCTCACTCTTGTGTAACTATCGTTAAATCACCATTATGCATAGTTTTCCAGTTCTTTCATGCCTGAGCCAATCAATTCGCCGCATAAATATCTTTCTATTCAACAAGTTCATATCATATTTAGCACTACATAACATGGTGCAATATTTCCTTGCTACTATATAATACAAAAAAACTACACTGAGGTTATTGAAATAAAATGAAATTGGTAAAATTCCTACGTGCTGAATTCAAACATAAATATTCCTCCATACAATATGCATAACTAAATTCTGTGACAGTTAAATATTTAATTTGTATCTTACAATGTTCAGAATGTATTAATACTTAAGAAATATAAATTTCCCACGCATGCCTGATAGATTCAATCACATTTTTTTAATGTTTCACTAGCAAAAGCATATTGTCCTAGACAATAATTTGGAAAAAGAGAATCTTAGCATCTTAAATATAGTATAAAATTGCAATCTCTCATATTCCATCAAATCTACATAAAAGTTTTGTATTCTAGTTTTCTGATTATACACTATAGTTCTAATATGAGTGCGAGTTTAAATTTACTAAAACCTGACAAAAATCCATAATTAAATGATATAATTCCTGCATTACATGCATATAATTTCATTTGTAACATTGACATAATTTCACCTCGTAATTTTTAAGTTGATCTAGCCTTCTTCAAATATACATTTAAGATTGACTCCATGAAATCTTACTAAAATCAGAAATTAAGAAGACAAAATTATTGCACTAGTCACGTAGAAAAGTCAAGTAAAATCTATTACTTCAACTTCCTTGTACCATTCTTATCCTTCTTAATGAATTTGCGTTCATGAAGATTCAATAAAATAAATAAATATGTATATATATATATATATATATAATTCCTGTGCAGTTCGTTTAATTTCAAGTTTAACAAATGAATAAGTGCATGCTTTTACCCCATCTTGTCCAAACTCTTCATAAATATTCTGTAAAATAAATCGATGAAATTTATCATAAACTAGGTAAACACCAAAAAATTTTGTGCACTTATGAAATTATAGCTTTCAAGTAATAAAGGAAATTTGAGAAACAAATTGTTCATGTGTACAAAAATGCATGCAAAGTTAATAAAATATATAATTAGAAAGTTTACGTTTAGTCTCAAGTATAAAAATCATGGAATAAAAATCTATTAAAAAATTTATTCAAATTTTGATTTACAAATATAAGGTATAAACGAGGAAAATTTGCCCTATGCTTCCACTCTTTTTTTTCCTCTCTCCATCTTCTTCTGCCTTAAAAAAGAACTCAGATTATTCCCCAGAAATTAAATTCATGGGCCCACCACTTTGTTAAAAAAATAATAATTCCTGAAAATTCCAAATGAGGAATGGTGGAAAAAAATATTTAAGAGGTAGGGTAGTAAAGAAATAATGAAACTAGCCAAGGAATGATACAATTAAATTTGTTGAGTAAAGTATATTAATTATTCATTAATTTATGAGAAAACTAAACATAATATCCCTTTTAATAAAAGTTGTACGATAGATTTCATAAAATAATGTATAATTAAATAAAAATAGCGATTTGAGTATTCGGTGATACGGCAAAAAATGAATCAGAATTTAAACATTAAAATCGTTAAGAAATAGTAATCTTTTAATCATAAAAAAAATGTAATTTCATGAGATAAATTCATTGAAATTCATATTCATGCATTTTCACAACTTCAAAATTTAATGCTAAACCTATTTAATATAATCATCAAATTTCAAATATTATTGTTGTTTCAATTTAAGTTTTTTTATGAAATCATCCCTCCTTGTAAAATTTCATGCGCAAAATTTTAAAACAAAGCAGGTACAGTTGCCTGATGTTTCATATCTAACTCACTTTCCAAAATTGCAACACCATTAATTCAAGTTTCCATTGCATTTTAGCCATAGGGATTCTCATTTTAATGAGTTCCTTCATATTGTAAGCCAACATTATTTTTGGCTTTTATAAATCAGCTTACCTAAACTTCTGTTTTTAGCTTAAGGAACTCTTTAATCATCATCATCAGTAAATCCAATTTATCAACAATGATATATAAAGTAAACCCAATTAATCATTATCCTGAAAGTGATGAGAAAATGCAATCTATAAGTTAAATTTTCAATCCTTTTCTATTATTTCAAACAAACCAAAATGTCATTCTTTTGCAAATATCATCACACCTTCTAACTTTCAAAATAAAAAAATGTTTTAAAAAATATATCTTAATTTTAGGTACCACAATTCTGCATTTTACATCATAATAATTCCATTGTCCAGCTTGAGATATCTTCGTTAAATTCTTGATAATTCTAATTTTTTCAACGAAAACATCTACCAATTGAGGTCCCATAAAACTTTTTCACCAACCTCTATCTAACTCAAAGGTTCCCAGAACTTCTATCATGTAATGCCTTACATGCTAATGCTAATATTGGAGAGAAAATTATTACCACACGCAAACTCTATTACAGCATATAATCTTCCCAACTATCTCTAATGTTCAGAACACCAAATGTCAATAAATTTTCTAATGATTGGATCACCCTCTCTGACTATCTATCAACCTGAGGATGAAAAGTTGCACTGAAAAACAAATTAATTCCTAAAGCTGCTGACACTTTCCTCCATAATCTAGATGTAAAACTGTTACGTCAATCTAATACGATCAATTCAGCAATTTCAATGCAATCTCATAATATATTTTGCATAAAAATGTGCTAGTTTTCCAACTTAAGGTTTTTAGTTGATGATTAGAAAATATGCAGATTTAACCTACTTGCCTAGACTTGAAAAAAGCTATAGCAAAATCAATTTTAACTTCTTCCCACATCCACTAAAGAATAAATAGATGCTGTAACAATCCAATAAGCTGCTAATGTTTTGCTCTCACCAGCTAGTAAGATAACATTATTAGCAACATCTTCAACTCAAGCAAACAAATAAAATTTTCAAACCTTTATACATTTTATCACTACCAAGTCAAATAGTACAGCATGCACAGTGTGTCTCCATCAATAATTCTTGCCTCAAACCCCAATATAGCATCGATAGTCTTTCATCACATTTGTTACACCATCTCGAAACTTCATTATTTTTTGTTCACACTCACATATGTACAATCAACTCTCATACTTCATATCAATTATTCAGATTGTTTGAACTTACTCTTACAAACTTGGCTGTATGATCATTTAACATTATTCCCAACATCAATATAATCCTTCT
This sequence comes from Papilionanthe hookeriana x Papilionanthe teres, assembly GCA_022702705.1. NCBI lineage: Eukaryota > Viridiplantae > Streptophyta > Magnoliopsida > Asparagales > Orchidaceae > Papilionanthe > Papilionanthe hookeriana x Papilionanthe teres. Next base: position 66,839,706 of record CM040437.1, read on the forward strand.
TTTTTTTTTGTCACTTCCAGCTCCATTCTTTTCAAGTCTCTTATCAATTTAATATATGTTGTAAGAAAACAATAGATATCTGCTAGATGATATTATCCTTAAGGCATCAGCCACAAAATTTACTTTCTAAACTGATTTTTTTGTTGATATTGAATATCCAAATCAAAGTTTGTTACTATTTCAAACATCCCCTTTGCCTTAAATCCAACTCTTCATGCTTCAAAGTCTAGTGATCAGTGAATATTTTACATTTTACAGTTTTATTACATATAAAAAAATGTTGTTAGGTTTACAAAACAAATATCATTGTTGTCAATTCTAAGTTATAAGTGGATAATTCTTTTCCCGTGCCCGTCATCATCTAAATTTCTATGCAATTATCTTCTCATGTTGCATTCCAAATCTCTAAATAAAGCAACAATGAAAATTTGAAATCAATCAACACCAAATAGAATTGTCAAAATATGAGCAAATATTAAACAATTCTTTAAAAGTCAACAAATTACCACCACACTGAGCAATTCACTCAAAGTGTACTATCTTCTAAATTAATATTGTTAATAACACTATTATCTATTAAAATCAATGCGCAATTTCTTATTATAAGTTGTCATTCCCAATAAATTCCCTAAAATACATTGGTTGGTCTGGGCTATTTAGCTATACTTCTATTTTTTAAGGATCAATGAAGATAGCATTATCAGTGATTAATACTCATAACTTAATAACCAAAATTAAAATTAAGAGAACTTTTCAGTTAATTGTTTGTCCCTTAGAATTGCTAATATTCAATGATTTACTAATCTTCTTTATGTTTAGTGTAGCAAAATACAATTCATAGAACTATAACAAATCAATTCATAAGAACCATAACAAATCGATTCATATATGGTTAAAAAAAATTAATGTTCGTCATATCCAATGAAGACTACAAGTGCATCAATCACACTAAAAGACTTCGAAAGAATACGTCTTTTCATTCACTTGCAGTTGATGATAGCTTAATCTCAAGTCAATCTTCAAAAATATACAAGCTCCTAACTTATAAAAAAAAATCATCTTTTCTTGGAATGGGATATGTATTCTTAAAAATAGCTTTTCACAACTCTACCTAATATATATGCACGATCCTTATGTTCTCTATCTTTTTCACACAAAATATTCAAAGGTACAGCCTGTTGAGCTTATAACTACACTTTCAATTCCTACAATTGTGTTATAACCATTATATTAAAAAAATGTATTGGCTAAACATGTACACTTAATAGTGAATTCTACTTTTCTTTCAAGTGATAAACTCAACAACTATTTGAAAAATACATGAGTTCCTTCACCACAAGCAATTAATTAATTTAACTAGCTTGCTTACACCTTACCTATTAGCTAAAAATATTGTGCAAGCCTTTTGCCATTGCAATCCAACAATCAAATATGTAAACATTCTTGTTTCCTCTTCACAATTGTCTAACTATAAACTCACTATTTTTTGCTTACAATCTATGTATCCTTCCCACCAATGCATTCCCAACATCGTATCATATAGATTTATGGAAAACATTCAAAATACAAAATCCTTATCACCAATTTCTATCCCATCTTGTTACCAACTTGTATGCTACAAACAGACTAGTATGTAATTTCAAGCATGAAAAAAGTAACATGTCAGATTAATTATCTGAAACAAATGTGAGACTAGATTAATATTCTTGGACATGAGCTATATTTGCAACTATATCTACAGAATCCTTTGCCTCCTATCGACTTCGAGCATAAAAACTTGCTTGAATTAGTGGTGTTGATGATTTAGCTTTCTAACTCTATTGTTATCTTTGCTAACTAGTTTGTTCCATATATTTTGGTCCTACAAAACTACAAATCTAGGTCTTTGTCTTTGTTCAGCATTCTACCTTATCTTCCTTTTGCTTCTAGCATAGGGCAATCTTTCATTTTGTGACAAACTGAACCGCATTTAAAGCATTGCTCTATGATTAAGAAATGTCTCCCCATGTCTTTTTCCACAAACTATACAAACTCTAACATCTTAGAGATGACATACTTGTTTGTCGTTGCTTTTTGGGAATAAATAATGTTCTTGTGAGAAAGAAAATTAAAAAAAAAAAAAAAGAAAACTTCTATTGAATTCTTTACTTATGGCCTGTTGACCTCACTTTTTGTCGAGGTTTAGTATTCCTCCTAGATTTAGGATTCTAGCCTCAGGAGCTTCCCCGACGATCCTAGATTCCTAGCGATGGGACCCACCTCGTTTTAGAGTGTCTGGAAGCCACTTCGTTACTCTTTGAAATCCCGTACGAGATTCCGTACCGCTGAGTCATGCCTGGTCGAAATTGATGTCAGGAGTTCAAATTGAGTCCCTATAGGACCCTGGACATTAGGACAGCCTCGTGCACATCTTACACGCGCCATTCTGATTGATCGGACTCGAGTCGAACTTTGCGACGATACCAAATTTCGACGCAATTTTGACGCGCTCGTCAACGAGGTTGCCCAGACGACCTCGGACGACGAAACGGACTGCGCCGATGCGTCCGGAACGTCGATTTCACTTACAATTGACGTTAAGTTTGCGACGATAACGCATCGTGGCGAAACTTGTAATTTAAGTTTTAATTTAAATAATAAAAATAAAACAAAAAAAAGATATTCTAAAACCTATTTTAAAATTAAACCCTCTGCCCTAATTTCCTTCGCACTCGACCGGTGCCTTCGTCTCTCCCGCGCGAGTTCCCTGGAACCTTCGTCCCTCCCGCGCTCGAGCGTGCTTTCTGGCGGCCGTTTGCTCCTCGAGCCGCTCGTGATAGGCCCTATCCTTATCTCTCGAGCAACTTGCGGCACCTCATGCGTGCGTCCCTTACCGAGCTCTGCTCCCTCCTGCGGCACCGCCGCCGGTCCCCACTTGCGCCCGATCCCGTAGGTTGAGCTCCCGACCTCTCGCTTCCCCTCCTCTGCCTATTTAAACCCCATTTGGGGTGGGATTGTGGTTGGCCCGAAACCTTTGTGAAGAGAGGGGAGTTCGTCTGTTGGATCGTTCTCGTACTTGCGGTTTGCTTCACGTGTGTTCTACGCAATCCGGTAACTCTCCTCCACCCCTTTCTTATTCTCGGTTTTGGCCCCAGGGAGGCTTCACTTGTGCCTTTGGCTCGGTTTGTCCTGTTCATAGTTTCGGTTAAGCACTTGTATGCTATGGAAAGTCTTATTCAGTTGCTTGAAATACTGATTCCTATGGGTTTCTTCTTCTAACAGCATGCTAATGTGATACTTGTATAAATGCTGGGAATGTTTTCTTTACAATTTGAAATGTGGCTAAAAGGTTTCGATTGAGCATGCTTAGAGAAAATTTAGGCTTGGCTTGGAGAGGTTTATGTTGTTCTTGGGCCTCTTGCATTTTAATCTTTCATGAAGATATGGCTAGCTAGTTTGGAAATTCTTTATGCTCACCTTTGTTTACAAGCATGTGGTGGCTTTATGCCTCGAATACATGGAAATCTAGCCCTTCACGAAGCATGATTAATTAATTTGAAGGGTTTTTCATGTTCGTTCTATACTTATTCTTGCTATGAGTGCATGGTAGTGAAGCTTTTAAAGATATGTATGTGCTTCATTTTAATTGAGATTTCAGGAGAAGTTTGCTTCAGTTCTATATTGGTTCCGGATTTAATTGTGATCGGGCTTGGTTTTAGCCTCATGTGAATCGGTCTTGTGGAGTCCCGCTGCATTCGTGCTTTAAACTCGATTTTGGGATTCGTTTTTTTTTTTTTTAGCCTCATGAGGCTCGGCTTTTGTTAGTTTTGCTATCCATTTGGTTTTAAATTTAAAGCCGGAGTCGTCCCTAGTTTAGCTACGGTTCGGGTTGGCTTCTTTAGCTTTCTCTAGCTTTGGCTTTATGTCGAAGCTGCTCGTGATTTAAAGCTCGGGTTTGTTTTCACCCCTGCTATGCTCGCTTCCGGCTCTCTTTGACACCTTTGATTTCGATTTTATATTTGGATCGTTTCAATTTAAAGCTGGCTTTATCCCGAGCCGACCACGCTCGGGTTTCATCCTCATGTGGCTCGGGCTCGGCTTCCCTATAAGTCGGTATTTGCCTCTTTGGGAGCCGTTTTAGTTTGGGATTGAGTCGTATTTCTTAGCCTTATATTGGCTCGGGCTTGGCTCCTTTAAGCTCCTCTTTTGTTTTGGCATTGAGTGAAGGATGTTGTGGCTTGAGGTTGGTCGGTTCTCTCGGCCTTGTCTTGGCTCGGGTTTGACTTTCTTTGAGAGCCGTTCCGGTTCGAGATCGAACCGCCTTCTTTAGCCTTGTCGTCGGCTCGGGTTTGGCTTCCCGTAGACTCGGAACCTCGTTTCTTTGAGGGTTGTTTTGGTTTGGAGTTGGGCCGCTTTCTTGGCCTTGTTGTGGCTCGGTTTCTTGCCCAATGGAAGTTTGAATTTGGCTTTTTAAAAGGCTGCTGTAATTGGAGTTGGGATAATTCATTTGATTCACTTGGAGGCTTGTTGTGGGCTCAGGTTTGGCTCTAGTGAGGGCTGGGCTTTGTGCTCATTTGGTGAAAACTGAACTCTATGTTTATGGAAGGAGTTGGGTTCAATTTGGGGCTTGGCCGTGAGTCCATTGATGTGATTTGTGAGTTTTGAGGTTGGATAGAAACTTTACTTGTTGTCGCCCTTTTGTTGGGACTTGGCCGAGAGCCTTTTTGTTGGTGGGCGATGTGATGGTGGCCTTGTTTCATCGTTGTGTTTGAATTGGGAATTGATAAAAATGAACCTATAGTTGCTTCTTTGCTTGTTTGAGAGGAGATATTGAGCATTGTGCTTGAGCCACTTCTCAGGTGCCTCATTTGATGAATTGGAGTTAAATTGATGTTCTTGGAAGCTTGTCCATTCACTTTCTTATGGGTTTGGAAATGTTCGCAATCAGTGCTTGTCTCGAGCCATTTTTCTCTTTTTTGCTTGATTTTAAAAGTTTTTTATCGACTTTTCCATGATTTCGCTTTTAAGTTTCCTTTTGATATAATTGTGCTTGAGCGAGAAAATGACACCCTCGGGGTCGATTCTGGGAACTCGGATTTCGTTTTTAAACGCCTTGTTATTACATGTGTTAGGGAAATTTTAAGTTAACTCACCTGCCGTCCCGACCCTCCAAGTTCGGGGTGAGTTAATCTTCTTTTCCCTTTTCGTTGTTCGACACGTTTTCCCGCTTCGACTCGGAGTCGGTTTTTGTTTTGTTTTGTTTTGGGGCGATGACGGCGATGATGCAAAGCGCACGCCAGTGATAGAAGTAGAATGATATCCCATCCTACGACATCGGGACTCGCTCTGGGCCCCGGTGAACCGTAGGATGGCGGTATCATTCACCATTCATAGGCAAGCGGGGCACCCGTACCTTTTAGGATTGTTAGCGATCATTTACCCTACGAAATGATCGACTCGTGGACAATTATATTTTTCAAAATCTGATAAAAATACGATACTACATTTCGCAACAAAAATATCTTTCCACCACAATCAAAAATTTGATAAACTCTCTTGCGTATGTTCGAAATCCATTATGCATGCTAAAAATATAAATTTCAAAACTACATTATAAAATTTGATTGTCCACTTGTTGATTATCGATCTTGGTGTGAACACTCTCTGCGAGTTAGGTTTAATTGGACACCTTCTTGTTGAGTAGCGGGCTTTATACACTCGTGTGACCGAAGTAGCCTTCGACGACCCTTCGAGCGATACTTCACGCGTTCGAGCTTAGCCCCGACCCGAGTGCTTGCGGTTTTCTTCGGGTTTTCATTTGATTTTTGATAGAGCACTCGTGGTCTTTCTTAGGATTTTCTCGGAGTTTTGGTAACTTTTATTACTTTTCTCGAGCTTTCCCTTTGTGGGTCAGTCACTTTGTTTTCTTGAATTTTTCGACGACCTTTTATTTTGCTTGCTTGGCTTTCATGTGACACTACTTCACTGGCTAGACGAAAGAAAATAACTGAGCTCCAGAGTATACTGATTTGTTTACATTTGCAGCGTGTTACATCTTCTTTATACTGCGATCGATGCTATATCGTTTAATCATACTTTTTATACTTACTACTGTATGCTATATCTTGTTAATTGTCACTTTTATACCATTGCTATCGTACGTCTATATCTTGTTATTGTCACTTTTGTACCATACTACTATCGCGTGTTGTTCCTGTTAAGACGTTACATTATATACTCGTTGCATGTCTTTCATCGCTACTCTCGTCTTATATACATATCCCGTCATGAATCGTACAACACTTAAACATACTTGCATATGATGTTTAGGAGAACTCGACCATAGAGTCACATTGATTGAACATTTTGACTGCCACCCAAAACTCAACCTCTTCACTGAGAGGAGCTTGGAGCTAGCGATGGGCAAAGACGACCATCTTCAACAATAAAACACGTCTAATCGCCTAAACCACTCCTTAGCTGATTAAACAACAAACCATAGTGATTTCGAGTGTCGTTCGGCTAGCGCGACATAAATCCTCAACCTTTCTAGGCCTTTGTATACGATACTTCGTACTAATATAGCTCCGACTCGTTTTAGGATTCGATGTTGTCGTTCGTTACGACCTAAATCCTCACATCTTCTAGTGCTATTCGTGTGATCGTTTCACACAAATGTAAGCTTCAATTAAATAAAATTAGCAGGATGTAAACCTTTAAATAATATCTCCTAAATCAAAGCCTAAATCATAGGATAGCTGGGAAGTCACCGAGGTTCGCCTATGGATTTTCGACATCCCTGGCTTCTTCCTCCTTCGGATTCTGATAAATGTTCAGATTCGAGTCGACCCCTTTCACACTCTCTTTGTCCGATTACGTTGAAAAGTTCTATCCTTTTCGACCTCCTCAAGATAATATTTCCGATTTTTATCGAGAGTTTTCTTAAGCCGATTTTGATCATTTAAGATGTAATTAACTATAAGAGCTGCCGCTTATAGAAGCATTTCCGAACCAGCTTAAAATAAACCCTATTTAATTCTTTATATTAAATAGTGAATTATTTCGAGAATATAATGGTTTCGCAGACCAAACGGACGTCATATATTTCTTAGTTTATTTGATCGAGCCTCACCTCAAGTCTTGTGTTTGTCTTTCGAGATAAATCGTACGACTGAGTCAGTAATGCTCTTTCATTCAAACTATGAAAAATATGGGTCGGTTGATTCCTTCCTTTTCGTTGAAGGATCCTTCCGAAGCGGGCGACGGGATTCCGATTCCGACGACCGACAGCTTCTTACAGGCACTTCACGCACAAAACAACGCCGACATGGCCCCATCTCTAGCATGTGACTGCTCCTCTTTTCATTGAACATATCAATTTATATCAAATCTAACCCTTTCAACCAACTCGAGCAAATTAGTAACTTTGAAAGGTATTAAGGGTCGTCGAGTATTGTATGTTAATCTCTCATATGAGAAGAGACACTTCAATAAAGTCATCAAAACATGAAAAAATGGGCAAAGATGTTAAATTTGAAGTTAGAAGTAAGCATGACTAACTAAAAAATTCATTAGTATCATAAATAGCTTGTGCATGATGCAAACAATTTAGAGCAAACCATGGATCAATCACCACTCATACTTTTTAGAGTGACATTTCATGTTAAATCTCAGCTAAAAAATAAAAAAAAAATGACATCTTAGCATCAAACTCTCCTTGATTTCTTATGCCTATCATGATAACTCTAACGTCCTACCTTAAGAATGCCTCATCTTCTCTAGGTCCCATAAGCAAAAATATACTTCCATTAATTTTTGTTATCTTAACGAAAACGATACCCAAGAGAACAATTTTGTTGAACATATTCACTTCACACTTTATCCATCTTGGTTTAATACAAATCCATTATTGCTACTTTTGACCTTTTCATCAATCAGTACGATTTACAAGGAAAGCATTTAGATGTAACATATAAGCAAACAGGTATATAATGAGTAAGAAACAAGAAAACTAAATGGACAATGTTTCTTAGTGATTTTATGGCTATTGATTATATCACTGTCAACAAGTTAAAATGTCCAATAAAGAAAGAAAAGAACAAAAATATTGACTCTAAATCACTAGTTTGTAATTTAAAACCAAATAAATTGAGTTGAGAAAGATTCAAAGGCTTAAAAAGCTCGTTTAGAATGTTTGAAAAGAAAAATTATTGTCTGCAATCAATAAGCTACTATAATGCACAGAAAGGTAAAAGGTAGTTCCACATCAAAAGTAAAAAAAAACAACTAGAATTGAACTCCTAATATACTAACAGTTACTCTTAACTATTAACTTCAAATTTCAACATAAACGGATGCCCATCAAAAAAACAATCCTCTAACATTTCATTACAATATGCAATTCAATTTACAACTACTTCTAAAGCACCGCAACCTCAATCTTAAAACAATTTTACCAAACAATTATATGTTCTATAGGACACCACAACACTATAGCACAGCATCGCAGAGATCAACACTAAAACCAATCCCAATAAAGGCACCGTAGCCCTAAAATCAAACCACTCCATAAAGAAAATTAGGGCTTGAATAATTCATGATATTATTACTCCAGCATATAAAACTATTCATCAATAAAAAATAAAAAACAATAAGACTTCTAGAAACTGATAGATCAAACATCTAAGTAGCTGAAAAAAATCGCACCTTGGCAGGCGACAAGCGAAGATCGAAACGCGGATGCAAGACAGAAGAGAACGATAAGAGGAAAGATAAACCCGCCATGGCCGGAGCTATTCGCCGCCGCAAGCATTGCTTGTTGGAGGAACAGAGCAGGAGAAGAGGAGGGTAAGCGACGTGGAGATCTTCAACAAAAATTAAAGAAATTAAAAGAAATCCCGCTCAAGCATCTCCTCCACGATCCTCTTCGCTCAGAGGATCATTTTACTGTGTTTCCATGTGGGATTAACGAGATTAATAAGTCTAATATGGTTGCATCTAGAGAGCATAAGGCCACGTAAGAGGAACCAATGGGTTCGGGACAAGTGGAGACATGAGAGAGTACGAGTTGCTAAAAGGCTGACTGTTAGATAGGCCGGCAACTTACATACCGAAGAAATATTACATATGGAATCAGGACTCTACACTTAGAGTTATGTGCAAAATTTAATAAAATGATTTTACGTGACTTGACAGAAAAATAAAAGAAAACAGCGCGGTAACACAGGAGTAACACGGAAGAATATTCTCTTTGTATTATTCTGCATTATTAAGTGTTATTGTAGTCATTTTGATGTGTTATTGTGCGATGAGAATATTCTCGGTGTTATAATAACACAATAAGACATCAATAACACCTGAATAACACATAATAATACTTGAATAACGCGGAATAATACGGAAAGAATATTTCCTGTGTTACTGGGCCGACGGTGGAATATTTCTCTCGTGTTATCCAGGTATTATTGTGTTATTCATGTGTTATTGTGTATTATTGTGTTATGAGAATATTCCATGTATTATAATAACAAAATAAAACGTTAATAACACATCAAAATCACCACAATAACACTTAATAATGCGGAATAACACGGAAGGAATATTCTCCCGTGTTACCGCACAGTTTTTTTTTTTTTTCTGTCACGCCACGTGAATTCATTTTATTGGACTCCGCAAGTAGCTCTATGTGCGAAGTCCTGATGTAATATTTCTTCCTTACATACCAAACAAAACCTATGTATTTATTGCAAATAGAACACCTAAATTTTGATATTTACATTTATAGCATTTTTTATGTTATAAACATACATTTAACTTTTAAAAAAATAATAATAATTTTATTTTTTACGTAAATACACAAATAGTAAAGTACAGAATTTTTTGATTATTTAATTTTAAATTAATTTAATATGTTAAATAATAAAAAAATGATTCACTCAAATAAATTCACAACATAACTATATGTATTTAGAACTTTTAAAATAATAATTCACTTAATTTAATGTAATATTTTTAAAATTAAAATAAAATCTTACGATTAAATAAATTTATTTAGAAACAAATATAATTGAAAATTGCTATTTGTATTAACGAGTCAATATGTCGTCGGGAACAAACATTAAGAATAATTGATTAACAATAAGATGTGTGACAGTATAAATTACATATTTATCTATTTCTTGTTCTTATAAATATAACATGAATCACACCTATAAAAATCTGAGACATTTCGTTCATCACTGCAAATGCAACCAAAGCTGAATCAAATTTTCTAAAACATTGTTTTATTAGTTTTATATTAAATAAAATAAAATATTATTTTACAACAATTTCCCAAATCAAATCCCAGACATAATAAATACAAAAAATAATAAAAAATTCAGCTATTTGTATGGCTACTGCTATACTCACTCACTGGAAGCTAAAAATTTTTTTATGTGTCATTATCTCCTCCTGAGTGTCATATTTTCATTTAATTCTAATAAATTAAGATTATTTTTAAACAACATGCCCAAGTCTTTTTAGGTCTATCGGAAGTTGAATCTAAAACATCTACTCTCATAATAGGATTATCAGCCAGTCCACATTTAATGTGACCAAACCATCTAAGGCGACTATCTCTAATCTTATCTGCCACCGGAGCTAAACCAACCCTTTCACGGATACAATCGTTTCACATTTTGTCGCTCGTCCACCTAAACATTCTCATCTCAACAACACATAACTTAACTTTATGCTTCTCTTTTATAGGCCAACATTGTGCGCCATAAAGCATTGCAAGTCTCACCATCATCTTATAAAATTCTCCTTTAAGTCTCAGCGGTAGTTTTCTATCACACAATATACCCGAGGCATTCCTCCACTTCAACCATCCAATATTAATTCTACTAATAACGCCCCTCATCTATATCACCATCACTTTGAACATGAAACTCGGGATACCTAAAATGTTCACTCATTTTAATGATTTGATCACCAATTGTTACATCTTTGTCATTAAATTTACAAGTACTAAAATTATATTCCATGTATTCAATTTTAGATATACTCAAACGAAAGACTTTGGACTCTAATGAAAATTTTTATAATTCAAGTTTATCCTGAACTATTTCCCTAGTCTTATCCACAAAAATAATATCATCAACGAATGTCTAGTAAGTGCATCCATAACTAAAATAAAAAGCTATGGGTTTAAAGCCAATATCTGATGTAATCCAACTGAAATAAGAAAAGAGTTGGTTAATCCTCCTTCTGTCTGAACACAAGTAATAGCTCTAGTATGCATTGTAACGGTTTACACAGAAGAACGGGAAATGACAAATCAAGAGAGAGGAAAGGAGATGTCGGGTAAATGAATAGAAAGGAGATGAAGTGAGTAGTCGGCAGTTAAAAGAGTTAGATGAATCGAACAAATGAGAGAGGAAGTCAAGTAGGTGAGTTCGCTCTATAAAAACAAGCGAAGGAACGACTAATTACCTGCAGAGAGAATAGAATAGACATCACGGTCTCATGCGGGAAAGAACATCGCCAAGCAGAGGGGAGGCGAGAGTTCGCGGCATCGGTTCGTACAAGGGGAGAGCGTGCGTCTGCGTGTAAGGGCTACAACTGTGCCCTAGCCAACCATCGAAGAAGAAGAAGAGAAGAAAAAGAATCGCGCAAAGGAAAAAGAATGTTGAGTTCATGCGTTCGTGCGGGAGGGAAAAGAAGTCGAGCTCTCAATCTGAAACTTTTGTGCAAAAGAGTTGTTCGAGCAGAAGGGAAGAAAATTTTGTGTGGGTCGAGCTTGAGAGAGATCACCCGTGAGATTTTGAGAAGAAGAGGTAAGGGTAGGGCATTAAAGTAATTTATTAATAATAATAATTGCTATTATTATATATAAAAATGTAATTAATAATAATAATAAAGCATGAAGTAAAATATGAAATTTACAATGTAAATATTTCATTAAAATAATAATTTATTTAAAGCTTTTTAAATATGAATATTATGTTTATGTTAGGTTTCTACATTATAAGGGTCGACGTCAAAGAAAATCTTAACGAATTAAGCGTTGTCGAAGTGAATATTTGTACTTTTAAACAATATTAATAATTTATTTATTCTCAAATATGTTTGCAGTTGGTGATATTTGTGTGTGATTTATTTTGATTGAGATATTATTTCATTATTGTAATATCATTATGAATGTGGCAGCTAAGCACTCATGCATTTAGTGTATGTTTCATATAGTAAGTTCAATTGAATGCAATGAATGCATCTGTTTATGATGACAGCTAGTATGTGCATGACTGACTATAATAGAGCACCACTTGATGGTACTAGTGAGTGAATATTAACGTACATGTGCATGTAAATAAAAAATGATATTGATATTGATGTGTCTTAATTGACATAATTTTTAGATGATGTCTTCTATAACTGTTATATAGATATGAAATGATATTAATATGATAATGATATAGACTCATTTGAATAACTTGTTTAAATTAAGAAACTTAATTGACATGCATATTGTTCTTTATTTTCATTGTATTGTTGTGGTTTAGAAGTATAAGTATTGTTTAACTCACAGTTATTTTAATTAACTTTGTAGGGTTAATTAAATTATTCAAAGAAGAGCAATAGACGAGAAAATATTTATAAATGAAGTGGACAATCATCATTGAGGCAATTTTTAATTGTACTGATTTATTTTAATTTGTAATTGCTCTTTCATCTGTTAAATTATAGACAAATATAATATATTTAATTCAAGTCGTCCAATCGTTAGTTCTCGTCTTAGTTAACTCTGAACGCCGGGTCGGGTGGTGATAAATGTGGTATAAGAAAAAATGTTTGGGAATAATTAAGGTAATTTGGATGAAAGAGCCAACTAGATAATTATAAGAAATTTTTATTAATTATAAAAAGTAAAGTTAAAGTAATAATTATTATCTTTTGAGGCATAGTGATACACTTTAAATCATAAAAGAAGAAAATATGATAGAAAACAAAAAATACAACCTAATATTAATGTTAATGCAAATGTCATCACTCAAATAATGGCGACGATGACTCAGATGATTCAGGAGTCCAGATTGTGAATTATCGAATATGATATTGTCGTTGTGGATAAAAACTTGAAGACATTTCAATATCAACGTCCACCTTAGTTCAAAGGAACTGAAGACCCTACTGAAGCAGAGAACTGGCTAATGATAATTGAAAAGATATTGGATAGCATGGCTTGTCCAAATCAAAGAAGAGTACAGTTAGCGATGTCTGTTTGGATGTAGAAGCCGAAAGGTGGTGGCATGGGCAGCGTCAACACAGGTTAGGGGACATACCCAATACGTTGATAAGTTGATAGGAGTTTGGGGACTTTTTTAGAGAATGGTTCGTACCTCTATATGATCGACGACAAATGCAGGATAAGTTCATCAAGTTGAGGCAAGGACAGAAGATGGTCATGCAGTACGAAGCAAAATTCAATGCACTATCGAGGTATGCGCCATAGTTGATCGCTACTGGAAGAAAAGTATTATAGATTCCTTTCAAGATTAAAGAATTCTATCAGAAAGTCATTAGTACCTTTAGGGATCGATGAATACTCGATATTGGTGTAATGAGCTAGAAGAGTGGAGATCGACTATCAGCTCACTCAGAAGCGAAAGGAGATGCACAAAAGGAATATTGCGGAAAAACATGTAGATCACTCATAATGATCCAATGAGAAGAAGTCCAAGAATAATTTGGGTGGAGTTAGCAGGGGTATGGCTCAGGGTACCTGACTTGTGTCAAATGTGGAAGACAACATAGAGGTGAATGTTTTATGGGCACTAACACATGTTATTGGTGTCGTCAGCCTCGCCATATAAAAAGATAATGTCCATCTCTTGGCCAAAAGAGTGTTGAAGATCAAAAATCTGATGTAATTGCTTCACAGAAGACTACAGGTGGGCAAAAAAAAATATAGAGTCTATAGCGTCAACTCTAATCCATGGTCAAACAAGACAACCGGTACTACCTCGAGTATATTCTCTTTCTCATAGTGAGCCTGAAGAATCTACTGTTGCAGATGGTAATGAGGCATGAAAAGTGTGGCGTTTCTTTTATATAGAGTATTTTCCTAGTATATTTTCTTCTTTAAGTATTATTATCCGAAGTAAAGTTGAGTCGCTTTATATCGAGTTTTTATCCTTTTAGTGGTTACTTTCATCTTAATGCATGATCCCTAATTTCATGGATAGCTAATGTTGATCTGCTTAAGATCTGTTTATAAATTTCGATGATAAAATTTTTATAAGTGAAAAGAATTGTGACGGTTTTGTTACATAGAGGAATGAGAAATGACAAATCGAGGAAAAGGAAAGGACCCGCGTGAATTAACAGAAAGGAGACGAAACGAAGAGTCGGCATGTAAAAGAGGGAGACGAATCAAGCAGAGGGGAGACTAAGCGGGGGGAAAAATTATTGCGTCCGGACAGCGTACGCTAAGTTGCGTCCGGACTCCAATTATACGACGACACGTGTTTGTGTCGGCCCCATCCCTCAAAACAGAAAAATACAACCCGCGGGTTGTATTGAAATATTTCGGATACTACCATAATACAACCGACAAATTTAATCATGCGGCCCGACCAGATCCAATTTTTTCGACAGAAATAAAGCCGTGGTTGTATTCAAATATTTCGCGGTTGTATTAGAATATTCCCGATTTTATTGTGGTAGTATTCCGGTAATACAATACAACCGCGGAATATTCGAATACAACCGCGGTTGTATTTGAATATTCCGTGGTTGTATTGGAATATTTCTGGTTGTATTATCGTAGTATCTGTAATGTTCCAATACAACCCGTGGGTTGTATTTTTATGTTTTGAGGGATGGGGCCGACACGAACACGTGTCGTCGTATAATTGGAGTCCGGACATAACTTTGCGTACGCTGTCCGGACGCAATAATTTTTCAAGCGGGGGACAAAAGTCAGAAGGTGAGTTCGCTCTATTGAACCACGCGACGGGGTAAGATTACTTACCTGCAAGGAAAAAAGAAGAAATGTCATGGTCTCGTAATGGAGAGTGCGTTGCCAAGCGGAGAAGAGGTGAGAGTTCTTAGCCTTGGTTCGTACAGAGGAAGGGGCAAGCGTGCGTCTACGAGTAAGGGCTATGCCCGTGCCCTAGCCAACCATAAAAGGAGAATAGGAGAGGAAAAAGAATTGCGCAGAGAAGGAAGAAAGTTTGATTTTGTGCGTCCGTGCGGAATAGAAACCAAGCTGACCTCTTGATCTGTGTGTAGATCAGGTGTTCGAGCAGAAGGAGAAGGGAAGAATTTTTCGTGCTAGTCGAGCTTGAGGGAGAATCCCCGTGCGATTTCGAGAAGAATAGGTAAGGGTGGAGATTCTTTTATTGAAGTAATTTAATAATATTAATAATAATAATAATATAAATTTAATTAATAATAATAATAAGTAGAATGCATAAAGTAAAATACAAAAATTTACAATGTAAATATTTAATTAAAATAATAATATATTTTAAAATTTTTGTAATATGAACACTATGTTTATGTTAGGTTTCCGCTTTAAAAGAGCGTGCATCAAAGAAAATCTTATTGAATTAAGCATTATCGAGGTGAGCAATTTGTATTTTTAAACAATAGTAATAATTTGTTTATTCTCAGGTATGTTTGTAGTTGAGGATATTTGTGTGTTTTATTGATTAAGATATTATTTTCTTTATTCATCAAATTATTATGGATGTTGTAGATAATTGCTCATGCATTTAGTGCATGTTGCACACAGTATGTTGAATTAAATTCGATGAATAAATATGCTTATGATGACTGCTTCTATGTAAATGACTATTGGTTATGATGGAGCACTCAATGATGGTACTAGTAGAGAAACGCTAATGTAGTCGTGTGTGTAAATAGAAAATGATATTGATATTAATGGTTTTTAAATGATACAATTTTTAGACGGTGCCTTCTGTGACAATTGTATAAATATGAAATGATATAGAACCATTTGAATGACATGTTTATATTGATACAATTTTTTAGACAGTATCTCATGTGACGGTTGTATAGATATGAAATGATATTGATTTGATAATGATATAAACCTATTTGAATATCACGTTTATATGGATTTATAAATAACCTTAACCGACATACATATTATTTTTTTTTCATATATTATTAAAATTTAGAAGTATAAGTATTTACTGGCTCATTTAGCTCACAGTTGTTTTGACTAATTTTGCATGTTTAATTAAATTATTAAAAAAATGTGTGATATACAAGAAAAAGTTTATGTAAGACGCAGACAATCATCAATGAGATAATTTTTAATTATATCGATTTAATTAAATTTGTAATTGATCTTTCATCAATTAAATTGTAGACAAATATAGAAAATTAATTCACAGGATTGTCTGTTTCCGTCTTGGTTAATTTCGAGCCCTGGGTCGAGTCGTAGAAAAAGTGGTATCAGAGAAAAGATTCAGAAATAATTAAGGTAATATGGATGAAAAAACAAATAAAATAATTATAATAAAATTTTATTAATTATAAAAAAATAAAGTTAACTCAAATAATAATTATTATCTCTTCAAGGACAGTGGTACAACTGAAATCATAGAAGAAGAAAACTCAATAAAAACAAAGAATTACAACCTAATATTAATGTGAACGTGAATGTCCTCACCCAAATGATGGTGGTGATGATTCGGTTGATTAAGAAGTTCATATCGCAACCTATCGAAAATGATACTATCGTTGTTGATAAATAATTGAAGATATTTCAATATATGCATCCACCTTTATTCAAATGAACTGAAAACCCGATTGAAGCGGAGAACTAACTAATGAGTATAAACAAGATATTAGATAGTAGGCTTGTCCAAATGAAAGAAGAGTATCGTCGGCAACGATTGTGTTGGATGGAGAAATCAAAGGTGGTGGCGTGAGCAGAGTCAGGACAGGTTATGGGACATATTGAATACAATGATAAGTTGGGAGGAGTTTGTGGACCTTTTTAGAGAATGGTCCGTACATCTATCCGCTGGAGCAATTGCAAGCTAGGAAAAAGGGCCAACTCAAGATTATTAAGAAATTGGACCTAATGCATACCAACTTGATTTGACATCCAATATGATAATCAGTACAATTTTTAACAATGAAAATAATTTTTATAAAAGTAGCCAACCAGTTTCCGAATAACGAAGCTAATATCTTGACAAGGAACAAGTTCTATCAGTTACATGTATCTTCACCATCCACTACCTTAGAAGAGGATTTACTCATTACGAATGAAAAACCAACAAACAGTGCCTAAGAGACAATTTTTTTATTAGAAGAAAGAATATATTTCAAACTGGACAAATATGGATAACTAAGGAAGACTTGGCAAAACTTACACCAAGGCTTGAAGAAGATTACTTCAAACTAAACTATGTATAGCAGAGTTAAAATGATTCAAGGAGAGTTGATATAGAACATTAAGATAATTACAAATACCCAATTAAAAGATCGATATTAACAACTCTAAATCGGATCAAGAGCTAGGAGATCATCAAGCAAGTATCAATTAAGAATTGATATAAACTTCAAAGAAATTATAATATAATTTAAACTAAAATTTCAAAATTTTCCCCAAAGCCCCAAACTTATATGTTCATAGAAAGACCGGCTTAAAAAATTTGCGATATAATTTTATTGTAAAATAAAAAACATATAATATATAAGTTTTTGAATCCTTTGGGATTCCACCAAAAACAAATGAAAGATAAAAGGAAAAAAATCTCAAAAACCTCGTCCAATCCCCCTCTTAATCTTGCCAAGTTTCTGAAACCCAACTAACAAGATGTGAGGAAGCTGTCACAAAATGAATTTCATGAGATAAATGGTGAAAAAACAAATAGTCAAAAGCCTTAAATCCCATAAATTCGACTAATTTTAGAATTTTTAAAATCACAATAAGTTTAAAATGGAGGGAACTATGTGATTTAAAATAATTGTACTAATTGCTGCAAAAGACAGTTTGGCTTGATTTAACCTGAATAATATCATGCAACCATGCAACCAATGAAATTGGATTGCAATTTTATATGGTGGGATTCCAAAATCATTACTACCTATTTTGATTACCTCTATCTACCTAAAGCTTGATTCTTATTCATAAAATTTCCTGCTTTGTAGGTACGATTGCAACTCTATGAAAATACTTTGATTGCGAAAAACTACCCCTTATATTACTATAATTTCCATTGATTACTTCCTTTTGAGCTTACAAAACCCGATACAAATGTGTTTTTCCTACCAATCTTATTGATTAAATAAGACTCAGACTTTTTGCTTATATTTTAAAATTCAAATTATGTTAAAATCTTTCATTTGTTTAATTTTGGAGTTATTATTTGCTATTTTCAAGATAAATAAGTTCATGCTATTTTTATGTTCTTTCAAGATGAAGAAAAGAATTCTTTTTTTTTTCAATAGCATACATCAACAAATGGTATCTTTCTAGTTTTCAGTCATCGTCCAATTTTGATATTTCTCAATCAAAAATATCGCAAATTAATTATGGATATTCTAAAGTAATCCATTGCCGAACAAAATTTCTTTAATTTGACCACAACAACAACAACAAAAACAAAGCATTAATCTCAATACGTGGGGTCGGCTACATGAATCTTTTTTCTCCATTGTGTCTTGTTTAGTGTCATATTTTCATTTAATTCTAATAAATTAAGATCATTTTTTGTACAATTAAGCCCAGGTCTTCCTAGGTCTACCTCTTTTTTCTTGTCATAAGTCGAATCTAAAACATCTACTCTCCAAATCGGATCATCAGATGGTCGACGTTTAATGTGACTAAACCGTCCAAAGCTACTCTCTCTAATTTTGTCTGCCACTGGAGCTACACCAACCCTATCATGGATATATTCATTTCGCATTTTGTCTCTAAGTGTAAAGCCACTCATCCACCTAATCATTCTCATCTCGGCAACACTTAACTTAGTAATATGCTTCCCTTTTAAAGGCCAGCATTAAGCACCATAAAGCACTGCACGTCTCACTACCATCTTATAAAAATTTCCTTTCAGTCTAAGCGGTAGTTTTTTATCACGCAATAGGCCCGAAGCATTCCTCCACTTCAACCAACCAACTTGAATTCTACTATTAACATCCCCATCTATATCACCATCGCTTTGAACAATAAACCTGAGATATCTAAATCATTCACACCTTATAATAATTTGATCACCCAAAATAAAAAAGGTTCTTTAATTTGAGACCAAAAAAAAAAAATCTTATGTGACATTTTTAGAGTGTGGTCCTTGTATTCTAAATTTTTTTTGGGGTTATAACCCTAACAACGAGAAAAAAAAAACTTGGAGAGCATATTAGATTAGGACTATATTAAATGACTGTTCCAAATGCCTCTTATTATATAAATAAAATGTTCTCCTTTAATGGTATAAATTATGCCATTATTGATCAGAGTTCTATTGAAATTGTGTCAATTTCCATGCATGATTTTTTTATTGTCAAGTCATATAAATGTCATGGATCTAGTGGTTTTACATAGAATGTATTTCAATTTTGGACGTATTAGATAATCATAATAAATGTGCATTTATAAACACATAGGTAAATAACCAAATTTCTACATAAACAAGTTGTAAAGTGTTGTCATTATAGGATAAATTCATGTCGCCATATTTAAGAGCTTCAAGGAACAATCCTTTTAACTGATTATAATAAATCAATTTCAACTCAAATATTTTATTAGTGTTCTGAAGTCAATTATATTTCAAGATAGTTTTATAGAACGTCATGATGAAAGTCAAGTTTTCAATTATCCTTGTAATTTTGTTGAATTGATCGAATCATTAGCTTTAGAAATGAGGATGTAGATGAAATAGTGTTGCATAATGCATCGTAAACTTTTTTACGCGCATTTCCTAAAGCTCAAAAGGATATTTTATCCCTTTTCTTGGGAAAAATTCAAAATACTATATCAGATGAGATTAATGATGCAAAATATTGTATTACAATGAATAATGCACAAGATAAATAAAAAAGAGCAATTGATAATTGTGTAAGACTCTTTTTTTTTAAAGATATATTTATAATGGAGTTTAACTTTTATATGCTCCATGCTAAAGATGTTAGTGCATAAACTTAGAAAAAAAAAATTGTGATATTCTTCTTTATATCTAAGACATTTAAGGTTTAAAATATGTTTGTACAAATAATATGCAGGGCTAGTAAATTGTATTACAAATTTTACTTATCAATGTTTGCCCTTTTGAATATTATATTTATTGTTTGACACATAAACCTCAATTAATTATACTAGTGACATCCAACATTGTTATTCAAAGTTAATAATTTTTCACCTATTTCACTTTTACAATCATTTTAAAATATTGTTCTCGTAAAACATATAATCAGTTGAATATTTCTCAAAAAGTTAAATTATAAGAAGGATAACATTTGATTGACTAGAGATTGGTGAGGAATAATATCAAGTAGACACCCTAATGCATGTCTGAGATACATGTTAGAGCTTGCAATTTGAGTTCTTTATATTGTTTAATGAACATGCATAACACCACTTGTGTTACTTTAAAAGAAATAATTAAGTAAATTCATCAAGACAAAATAGTAAAGCAGATAGAGCATATGATGTAATGACCTCATTGGACTTTATTTTTACTTTACACCTTGTGACAGAAATTTAAAAATTGTAGATAACATTTGTCAAAAAAAAAAAAAAAACCATTAGACATCATCAAACCAAAATTTTAGATAACAAGAACAATACTTTTTACTCCAAATGATGAAGTTGTTTTAGCAAAATATATAGTTCATATATATGTTCCTTACTCTAGAACTTAATAACTCACTTGTCATAAAAAGGGCATTATTACAACAGTGTCATTAAAAAGTTGCTATTTTTTACTATTTTAGCCAATTACAAAAAATGAACAACATGCTAAAATAACATTGTATAAAGCTATGATTTTTAGTTCAATTTTGATTGTCAAGATGTCAATCATTCAAAATTCATAATGCAAATGAGTTTTATGATGAAGACACAACAAATCATAAAAATTGGATTTAAATTTTTAATTAAGATATTTTAGAATTGAAATTCATCAAAATATTGGCAAATACGAGTAAATCAGTAACACCTCCTCTTATAAATTGATTAAATTGGTCCTAACCTATATGTTTCGGCAACAACTGAGGGTACATTTTAAGCAATGAAGATTAACAAAATGAGATTACAAAATAAAATGAAGATAATTTTCATACAAATTCTATGATATTTTATATTGAGAAGGATAATGCCATGAGTTTTAAGATAGATTTAATAGTTGATAATTTTGATGCAATGAAGAGCTTATGGCATAATTTAATATGCCTAACCACAAAAGTTAGATTTTAAGAATTTTTAAATTTTTTGACTTCATCAGTTGTCTTATGATAAGAGATGCACAGTGATGCTCAAAGCATCATAAGGTGAGTAGAAAGTGACAACAAATTTTTTATAAAAAATGACTTTGAAGTGAACAATTGGCTGCATTACTAAGCCATGATAATGGAATACAATCATATTTCATAAGGGACCATCAACTAACAATGTAGATGAAGTCACCGTCCATCAATGTATTGGAAAGTGAAGGTTATATTTAGTATGGGCCTTGGTCATGTTAAGCAAGAGGGAAAATTGAATGGTGGGGAAAAATCATAACATCATCAAGAAATATGAAATAAATTACAACCGATGAATAAAAATTGCATACTTCATTCATGATTGAAATAATATATAAAATGTTATTTGATGGGTAACTCATTAAAGTTCAATTTTATGAGAGAGCCACCAAGCCCTAACTTCTAATAAAATGCAAAAAGTATTGATATTAATCAAATCCAAACTAGTATTCTTCCTTATATATCTTTCATTCAATTTTTCAATGAATAAAAAACTAAAAAAAATTTACAAGAAAGTTCAACCATGTAAAGAGGGAGTTTGAATTGAGTTGCCCCATTTGTGGATCAATACCTGCTATAAATCATGGTCTCCTCCTTTTCAAACTTTAAACTTCCTTTGCTCGTATGAGGCGCCGCCTATGTAGGAGGTGAGAGAAAGGAGGGACTGGAATAGAGGCCAAATTTGCGTGAATATGTCATTGCATAGGAGAGAAAAGGCGCCATCTTTGTAAGAAGAGATAAACTTTTTTATTATTATTATTTTGACTTCAGTGGGGCAAGCCATGGAAGGACATGCAATCCAATAGCTTGAAATCTTGATGTCACTCTGATGAAGAAGATAATATATCATTCCTTTATTATAACCTAAACATCTTCTCTTGTGAAAGAACTCATAGGATAATGAAAAAAAATTGGTACTTTTTTTTTTTTAATTTAACAATGTTTAGTCTGCCGTTCAAAAGGTCAAATGGCATACTGCCAAAGAAAATAAAATTACTAAAAAATGGTGAAACCAAAGAATCGCATACTAGTTAAACATATTTTTTACTATAAAAATTTAATAAATTCAAAAAGCATATTTTTTACTGGCATTAATTTAGTAGACAATGGGAACTATCATTCCGGCACACTGATCTTCTAAATAGTAATGCAGATAAGCCCGAAAAGGCAATCTAAATCTATTGCGAAGACTTAACAATTATTAACCAATACACATAAAAAACCTGCAATGAAGAATTAATCTCCCAAAAAAAAAATTCTTCAGCAGCAATTAAAAAGCAAATAGCAATGTCTTCTTAAAACATTTGAAGTGGAAGCCATATAAAATATTAGCAAAAATAATAATAATAATATGTTACTTACATAATATGAAGAATATCGGACTTCCCAGAAAGAGCCCTCGCCGGATATCAGAAAATCAAAAGCAGCAAGCACAGCAAGCAAACATGGGATTCATGCGCCTCAGCTCCTGCTCCTCGTGAAGCCCACTCAGCCAGAATCATTGAGCAAAACTTCGTTGACCGCGGTACAATAAACGTAGCATGAAAATTGAAAACTCCGCCAAACTTGCATGCATCGAAGACGAACACTCGGCGAGGCGATCCTACCCTAGAAGATGCCAAAGCGAAACATCCCGGCATGATTAGTAAATGTCAGATATTAACTATCAAGACTATTTTTGCTCGATCTAATGGAAAAATATTATATCGAAAAATATTATATCGGTACTACGCACTTAGAGGTACGTGCGGAGTCTAATCCACGGGAGACACGTGAAATCCCGTAATAATATGCAATAATACGGGAATAACACGAAGGAATATTCATTATGTTATTCCGCGGTTAGCGGTGTTCTGGGCGGAATAAATCGTGGAATAACGCGGAATAACACGGAGAATATTCTCACCACCACAATAACACATCAATACTACGCAGAATAACACGGGGGAATATTCTCTATGTTACAATACTACCGCAATAACACATGAATAACTCGGAATAACACGGAGGAATATTTCAGTGTTATTCCGCCCAAAACACCGCTAACTGCGGAGTAACACGAGGAATATTTCATCGTGTTATTCTCGTGTTATTGCGCGTTATTGCGGGATTCCACCAGGATTCCACGTGTCTCCCGTGGATTGGGCTCCGCACGTACCTCTACGTGCGTAGTCCGGATGTAATATTTTTCTCGATATTAGGTTTTGTTTGGGCGGATCCGATGTAGAATGGCGTGAAGCTTAGGTACTGGTTGGAGAATGTATAATCAAATAAATTTACATAGTTAGCACACAATTTTTACGTATTTATATATCCATATTTACATCGTATTAAAGATTTTAGTGCTATGTGTGAACATGAAGATATAGATGAATGTATATTACCTCTTAAAATTTAAAATCATTTAGGAATTATCAAAGATCAAATATATCTTCACTAAATTATATTTAAGCTAACAAAATATCTGAATTTATCATTAATTATGACTCGGCTATATTAAATTAAAATTAATTTTGTTTATATTAAATTAAATTAAAAACAAACTCAATTCGAGATCTTCATAATTACTTTCTAAAAATTATCAAAAAATAAATAAATTTTTTAACCAAATTTAATACTCAAGTCAATGCCATAAAGGTAGGTCGTTGCATTTGATCAGTTTTATTGCAGTAGTTAACTTGAATGCACCGTTTCTTGTTTCTGACTGTGACCCAAATTTGATCATCTTCGTGACTCAAACAGCTATGGTTTGAGCCCGCTTGAGTCACTGCCCTCACATACTCGCTCTGGATAACCACATGTACTCGTAGTAGATGGCTTGTCGCCAAGCCCATTCGATATATAGTTCTCTCCACCGAGAATTATATTTATTCACATCCTATGACACCACTCTAGACTGCGTAGTCTTTTCAGAGTCATTGTTTCGCGTACATTCGTTCATGACACCCATGTGTCCTTTTCCAAGACACTGTTCTGCACACACTCATTCGCAACACCCATGTATCTTTTTTGAGTCGCTACTCCACGAACACTCATTCATGACACCCACGTGTCTGTTGTCAATTCATTTCCTTGACATACTCGTCCCCGATTCATTGCCTCTGCGTACTCATCATTGAATCATTGTCTCCCCGATACACTCATTCTTGATTTATTGCTCTTGCACACTCATCTTGAATATTCATACATCCTCTTCGAGGAATGCTTACACATCAAGCCTACCCGACGTGTGTTTCTCTATAGCAAGAAATACATCACTTCACTCTCATTATGTCTCTTTGACGTGCACAATCTCTTTTCCTATGGCATCACTCACACATATCATGGGAATGCCACACCGTGGCACTTGGCACATATCATGTGATGTGTGTTCACATGTGCGCATAGCTACCGCCTAATATGGATCATGCTCTGAAAGCCTCTGACTCCATTGGTGTGTAAGTTGTCACCCATGGAACCGCCTTCGGTATGTTATGTGTGTCAGGTGTTTTGAGTTATGCATTTGCATCTTCACACTGACGACACACTCGTCATTAGTATATGCTATCCCATGCCTATGATTGTGCTTATGATGAATGTTTGTTATTTTGTGATATCTCCCACCCCGCTAAAGTGATCTCGGTGAATTGCATATGCATGTGCATTTATGGTTGTGTCGATGATAAAATACCTCGTTAGTTGAGTAACTTGTTACTGGCCACAATGTGATAGCGATTATTGCTTGTGAGGATGCCTCAGCGAGGCAATACTTGTTACCACACCGTCAATAGCACACATATAATGTGCTAAGGTTCCAAGGGGTTTAATAGGTGTCACTTTGCCTTTTTTTTTCTTATGACATGTTTTCAAAAGTATAAAAATCAATATTTTTACAAATTTTATGCATAATATTTTCAAACTTACTTTGAAACTACTTGCATATTTAAACTATACAGTACACGAGGTCAAATTTTCAGAGTTTTTTAAAAAACCTACATGTAGCGGCACCTATTAAAATTTTTGCATCCATATGACAATGTCGGAGATGACGACCCTATCAAAACATAAAACAATCTCCTGACTTAACCTTGTATTCACTTAGATGGTGTGATATGGCACTATACGTTATATGGTGTGATAAGTTATGGAATATGATGCTAGGTAGTCTTTATTTGACATTATGACTATAGTTCTTTGCTGATTTTGTTGTTCTAGTTGGGCTTCTCCTTTTGTGAACTTGGTGTGCTTTCAGGTTTATCGATTTTGAGGCATGTGCAAAAGTATATTAGGCCAGTCTTCTTGCATGGAGCAATGCCTAAATGCACACACACACACGTAATAAGGAGGAGCAAGTAATGATTACGACTAACTCTTTTATGCAAGCATTGTTAAGCTCTCCCACCAGACATAGCTCATATGTGTTGCATGTGGATAGCTTTTGGTCTTAACGCTATTTTGATGCATTTAGGGTCCATATTTTCCTTTTATCATATATTTGATAGAATCCTTATGATTGAGTTTATATAAAAAATAAGGTATGAGCACGGTTTCAAATGAGTGTGATGCATTAAGCCCCGTGTCGAGAGACCAAGAGCAACTGACTCATGACTCATGTCATGTACCTTGAGTCCAAATATGCATTCTTGTATAGAATTAGGACCATACATGTACTTATGCGTTGCTGACCACCTTTCTTGGTTTCTTAGGCTAAGTCGCTGACCCAAAGACACCAGTTTATTCTATATTTTTATTTGAAGTTTCCTTTACCTTTTCTATAACAAATTGTGTGCTTGAAATTGGTTTTTCCCTTTTTACCTTGTGGATTGTCTATGAATCATGAGCATAATTTAGGTTCTTTATAAGCTAAAATTATGAACTTTCTACAAATCCTATTTAAAGTTTCAAGGATAATTATAATTTCAGATTAAAAGATTCAAGATTTCCAAAGTCTATTGTTAATTCTCTGCATGTTATTATCAAATTTTTAAAGGGTTACATAGCATGACTTCACACAATTCATAACTAATAGGGCATTCACACTTAGGGGGATAGACAACTGCATAATTTTGCATATCTCGGGGAGAAGTCTCTGTGCTTCTCCAACCCAGCTGGCTCAGTAAGTCTTCTACTTAGGTGCTCGTCTGGTGCGTCCAGGGTGTTAGAAACTTCCCCGACCCAAATGAGGTATAAGTCAATTGTGAGAGCGTTTTCATCTTTGCAGTTAAATCTCTCTTTTACTTTCACTCCAGTGGCATCTTTACCACTTTGGCAGGTAAAAATCCCTCGTCTACTCTTTCAACCTAGATAAGGTCGTGAGATTAGAGTTTCATTCTCTTTAACTTAGGGATATCGAGACCCTTATGACGACATAATTCACATATTGTTGACAAGGGGTCTTCGATTGTGCTAGATGGACTACCTTCACGACAAGGTAGACTTAGCCTGGGATGACGGATCCATGACATCCTGACCTGACTATCTCTATCCGATCAGGATAACTCAACCCTTCTGTTGCTACCTCTTTTGAGCTCTGTCACTCATTTGATGCTTCATTGATGTCGTCTTGTAGGTCTCGATTGCAGATGTCACTGCCTATTTTGGGATGCGAAGATTCACCCTATGTCCTTATGGTCTGGTTTGGCATTAGAAGCATGGTGCGAACCCCCAAGTGTTGGTCGGGTTACTTCACGGTCCTCGTGTTATGATAAACCACTACCTATTCAAGACGTGAGAGATTCACTCTCTGCCTTGAGGCTTAGCGAGAGCTTTGAAAGCCACAAAACTTTCTTATGCAGTACCCTCCTCTGTGATACTATTTATTAGTTGTCACCTAAATGTAAGCATTGCTCTTCTAGTCATGAGTGTTCTTTGACACTCCCCAATATGTATTTAAAAAGGGGATAGTTCCATTGAGAGTTGGGCTTGAACCCAGAACAAGCATACACACTTGAATCTTTGATTGTTGGTTACTTTCGTAGGGTAATCTTCGCAAATATGTTTCAGAAAAATTTTGATCCAAACATGTTTGGACGAACGCTCTGGGCTATCATGCTCGGTTAACCTTATGAAAGTTCTCAATGTTCTTTCTCTCGTTTATCTTCATTGACGTATATCCTTACCTTCTGATTCCTCACTTATCCAGCTCATTCATATGAATTGGAAGATAAATTTACTCGAAAAATGTAATTATATGACAACAGACAATGTGGCGACTCATTCGAAAATAAAATAGAGAAAATGAATGAAAACCCTCTCTTGAAGTTTTTTTTTTTAATGGTCTATGTCGACCTTAAGACCCTCAACAAAATTGTCTTTGACAATTCATGATTGGATAGAGGTCTCGTTGTATTGAGCAACCATTGTTCAGGATATCAAGCTTAACTTCCTCAGTTGTAGATTATATTGGCCGTCCCGTGGTCCCGAGGCGGCCGATAATCTTTATATATCAGACGAGCTGAAGGATGATAATCATCTTCGGTCTCCACCTGTCGCCCCCGGGAGCCCTCTTTTTATGGGCGACATGTAGAGGATCCTATTTTGGAAAAAGCAATGGTGGAGTTATACTATCGAGCAATATATAGGGGTGTGAACAATCCGATGTCGAGCTGATCCAAGACCGACTCAAAATCTAATCAAAATTTTTTTAGCCTGATTGAAAGTGAATCATGAATCAATCTTACTAAATTTTGATTTGATCCGTTGTAAATCGGTATGATTTTTGAGCCAGCTCAAATTGTAAACGAGTCAATTTGAATTCAATTATTAGCCTGTGAGCCATACATGTTCAGCCTGCCTGACCAGTCCATTGTAAAAAAAAATTGTATGTATATATATATACATTGTGAAAGAGGGGATTCAAACTAATGCCACTCCGCTAAAGCAAAATATCATTCGCCAACCGAGCTGACAATGCTTTATGCATGTAAAACTAAAAGTTTAGCTCTTAAGTATGTAAACACATAATAATTTATTTTGAACCCAATCAAAGCTGAGTACAAGTCGAAATATATTTGATCCTTTAATTTGGCTCGTAGCTTGACTCGAATGGTTCGATCCGAGCTAAAATTCAAATTTATTTTTGAGTGATTGATGATCTTGTAGCTAAATTCACAACCTAATGATATATGATTATTGATAATCTCCAACAACTTGACCAGTGTCTTTGGTCGTTGCAAACCCAAAGTGTTCTAGAAAGGTCATTGTTTCAGTCTTTGGGCTGGGGTGACAGGAGCCACTATAGGCTTCATATCCCGAACTTCTTACATCTTCTTGAAGAGGGCAATGAATGATTGAAGACTCTCCTTCTGCTCTTGTATTGTATGTTGGAGGGCATGTTAATTCTTCTGCAGTTTATGGGGTGCCGACAAACTATCACAAATACTCACTTGAAGCGAAAATGCATTGAAGAAATCGAGGCTGACTCCTTCATAAAGAAGATACAATATTTCATCGTGCTAGTAATCCTCTGTGGACACACTGTTTGCTCGAATGAGACTAAGTGGTCACACTATCTCATAACTCTAATGTTGGGATCTTGAACCATTATGAAGGCTTGGTTATAGAGATTTGATGAAATAACACATTCTCCGACTCTCGGAGCGTCCCATTGCACCCGAACCAAAGTCAGTCGATCGAAGCACTGTTCAAGTACCGAGTCACCTTCAAGGGCTTAAGGGGCGTTTCAGTTGTTGGGTGTCATCCCTTCCTCTTAGGGATGCAACATTCTTCCTCAAGCCAGTGCTGTAAAGATGTCATCCAACAATTTGATTCTTCAACTCTTGATCTGCTAGTTCACAAACTCTTCCGCACACTCCATATTACCAGTGTCCCTGCTACGAGTTTATTCTCACTGTGACGCTCTTCTTATTGTTTGTGGCACTATCCATGTTCACTGTAGCTTTTAAAATATTGAATCCTGATTTGTCAGTAAATCAAAGCCCAAAGAATATAGTGAAGAGAGAGAGAGAGAGAGATATAGAGAGAGAGAGGGAGAGAGAAGGAGGGAGGGAGGGGATTGAATAACAACGAACAATAAGAGGTCATGTCTAATTAATAAATTAATCTCTCAATTTATATGAGAGAGTACAATTGGGAGATCTTACATTTTTGCCCAGCTTTGATGAGAGTTGTACATGACATTCTAAATATTTTACATATATGAGTCAATTATCGGCCGCTCTCTGGCTTAATCGACTAAGCTAGTATGAATTTGATTTAGTAAGGCTGGCTTGGTCAGCCAATTTGAGTCGCCGTTACTAGTTGCCTAACTTCATTGGCTCCGTATCGCTAAGACTGATTCACTCAGCTAGAATTTATCGATCGATTGATTTGGTCTAGTTTTCGACGCTTGATCCCCAATGAGGAGCTCATATCGATAGAGCGACGTCAAACCATTATGCAAATGATGAATCATCGTGACATTATAGGTAGCTCGCTAGTTAATGAGGAGAGTCCGAGAGATGTCTATAAAACTTTTGCTGCATTGAATTCTTCCTCTCTGCCAAGAAGCCTTAATGACATCCTTGTGATTGTTAGTGATATTGTAGAACTGAATCTATACTCGGGTCAAATCCAATAAAAGGAAAGACGTTGCCGTCGATAGGCTTCATGTAGTGGTTGACTTGAATACATATTTACCTTGTTTTTGACCGAATGACTCAAATTCAATCATCTTCACAACTCGGTCAGCTTTGGCCTTGCCAGCATTGGCCCTGGATGGTTGCATTTGATGTGATAAGTGAGTCTCGAGGTATTCTATCTCCATGTTATACTTTCTATCTTTAGGCTTTTAGATTATTTTGAGAGCAAAGCTTGTATATTTTCAATGTACATTCATATATTTTGATTTTCCAATAACTCTATTGAAAAATTTACTTGATACATATTTCTTTTAATAAATGAAACCCACTTAATCTTAAATATAGCCAATAAATTAAAGTTTTAATTAGAAAAAAAAACCCAACTAATACTGAAAAAGCTAATTCTGTCATGACATGGTGATAAATTTTGCATCACATAATTTATCTACATATATCTTTAATTTAATACGCAACTGATTATTCCTCACCAAGATAACATAAATAATTATGAAAATAATATATTAAAATTCTGATAATACAATTAAATTATCAAATAAAAAATTCGATTGTGTTAAGCTTAGACTATCCACTGATTTAATTATATTATTTAATAATTTAATTATACAAAAACAATAAATAACATATAAATATTTCTAATATCATGGAAATTATTTATAAAATATATCAAAAATATTGAAATTATTTTCTTACACTCCCTCTGCTTCAGTTCACCCTTTGACTAATCGCCCATGGCGAGGAATATTATCATTTCAAATAAAAAAATATATATCGTCGCATTTATTCATCAAGGGAAGGGGACAGTCCGGGCCCCATCAGCCTCGACGTCCGGGATAATTTAATTTTATTTTCTATCAATTAATTATTCGTGCGGTTAATGCCACGTCAGCCCTAGCATTCCCCGCATCCACAAAACGAGCGCCACACGTGCCGGCGCAGACCTCCCACGTGCGAATCTTCCTCTCTGCCATGCTCGCACGCGGGCGCTATCGCCGACGTGGACGCAGATCCGGTTGACCAGGACACCGCCCGAGAAGGGAGGTCGCGAAAGTCATTATATTTACTATTTTACCCTTCGATTGGCATCGGAAGCAATTGGACGGCCGTGATTTATCGTCGGAAAAAGGCGGGCGGGAAAAAGAGAAAAACAAGGGAAAAGTAATATTTATGCCTTTAAAATTCATTTAATGCAAAAAATAATAAATAAAAAAATGGCGGACGTGAGAAGGGATTGTAATCGGTTTATTCTGCTGAGAAGGGTTTTGAAGTCCAGGCTGGAATCTCATCTTTATCGGCTCAGTTTTTTCCGCTCGCTTCGGTTCTTCTTCTATTGTAGATTAGGTCGTCGGAGCTTGGTGGCGGCAGGTGGCAGGTGGCAGGCGGCAGGCGGTGCAGCTCTCTTTATGTTGTCGTTTTGAAGGAGGTTTGATATAGCTTTGTTTGGGTCGGAGAAAGATTTACTTCCGTGCCGTGTTCTAGTCACCTTTGATATGGGAGTTGCCGGGCGGGCTGGTTAAAGGGATTGAGATGGTGGAGCTCGGTGCATGAGTTTTTGATGCTTCTGTTTGTTGGGAAGTAGGCAAGCGGTGTTGGCGGTTTGAATTGGGTTTGAGGACTTCTAGTTATAGGGGGCGTTTTTGGGATTACGGTGGCGGCTTTTGGTTTTTTCTTTGGATTGCAGGGGCGTTCGATGCAACACGGTAGTTTCCGTATCTTATGCCTTCGCCGCCACATACCTGGGATCGGAAAGAGCCCTTTGTCAAGGACCGGAAGCAGGACCGCGGTGCGGGGTGTGATGCCGTAGGTGGAGGGAGTGGTGTCGGTGGGGGCTCCTGCTCTACTTCGCGATGGCGGGAGCCCTACCATGGGCAGCGGGAGTTCCCCCGGGCATCCCCAAGGCAGCCGTTCTTAGGTATGTTACGATATCATCTTGAGATCTCGGAGATCTTTGAAGTGTTTTGTGGAGTTGAGCTTTTTTATATTGAATATTTATTGTCTGCAAATTTCTTCAAGGTCACTATAGGCATGACGGAGGTTACCAGCAGTTGTATTCTGAAGAGTCGAGCGGGCATGGTTGCACGCCTTCCCGGTCTGGGGACAGATCTTGGCCGGAAGAAGACATCCTTAGGCTGTCTTCGGGAAGATGCGGGGGCAAAGAAAGTCGGGGGTCTTCTCGGCGATCGCCTTCTCTTGACTCTGGTGGCGACTGTGCTCGGCCTCACCTCGTTCCTCCCTTAACTGCCCAGAGGTCTGTTGCTGTTACAATAACAAAAGCATCGTCCTCTTCCTACTCTCCGATCCCTTGGAAAAATGTTCTTGACAAGAGTGATGGCGTGGAAACAGGCCAAAAATATGATCGTGACCATTCTCTTGGTCCGATCGCCTGGAAGCCTCTCAAGTGGAGTAGGCCCTCGAGTGTGCAGACACCAAAGACAAGCCGATCTGACGCTGAAGATGCCAATCTTGAGATTTCGGCCCCCCACGTGAAGGATTCTCCAGCGAGATCTCCTCTAACATCTCTCTTGCAGTCAGATGATAGAGCTCCGAGTAAGAAGCCCCGTCTAGGCTGGGGCCAGGGTTTAGCGAAGTATGAGAAGCAGAAGGTTGAAGGATCTGTGGATGTTTCTGGCCATAATGGATCGGCTCAGTCAACCAGCAGTGCTAAGTTTGTCGTCGGTGATTCAAGTCCAAAGATTTCTGTTCTTCCTGGATCCATGTCTCCCGCCACCCCTACTTCGGTTGCATGCAGTTCATCTCCAGGTGATTTAATCTTTTCCTCTCTTCTTTTTTGCTCACCCTGAACTATTTACTATCTTCTGATGTGGGTTGATCGAAATAACAACTTGCGTTTATTATTATTATTATTTTAAAATCTTCTTCCTCAACCTTCTGCTAGTTTTATTTGGTTTGCTTTCGATTTATTGATTTTATTTGCCCTTCTCGTGAAACCATAGGAAAGTACGCAATTTCTTTAATAATTCACGAGATTTGAACCTAAACGTAGTTGGTGTTTAAATATATCAACAGCCACTAACATACTTAGCTTTTGATTGAAGTGGTTATATAGTTCGTGCTCACATGCACATTCGATGTGAATTTTCTTTCTTTTTTATGCTCTTTTGTTTATCTTTCAACATTGCGATTAAAATTTAATGTTGAGTGGATTTCCATAGATTAGTTTGGAGAATTGGTTTTGGGAAGAAATCACTGAAGAACTTTGTTCATCTTGTCATGGCATGAACAATGGCTCAGTTTAGTTATTGTAGCAGACTTTATTCTCCCTTGTTGGTTTTAATACAGGTATAAAACGATTGGTTATCATGTGGAAGAGAATATTGTGAAGTGTTTAGGTTATTCCAAATAGGTTTTCTTCTCCTTAATCCTTTTTGATGTTGAGTGCTAAAGCACAATTATTCATGTACACAGCCGGAAATGCTGCATTTGTGCCGGGATTTGTTGCAGTTACATTTGTAATTTGGATTTTGGAACTTGTAGATTTTTCTGTTCGGGTTGTTTTGAAAATTATAGGTCTCTTTATCTGTTAAATAATTTTGGGCTGAGGTTCATTATGCTAAATGCTGCTTTTTTATGCATTGCTTAATTTGTGTTTTTTACACTGAAATTTCACATCAAGTCTCAATTCTTAAATGCTATGATTGTAATTTTATAACCTGATCAAGAAAGAAAATGGTTTATGTTCCTTATTTTGAAGATCAGGCGGGTACTCTTATTATTTGTGTCTAATCTATTGTTTCTTTCATTAAGCAGATCAGGTGATAGGTGCTGATTTGCTTCTTTCTGTTTTTTTTTTTTAATTTTATTGAAAATTGCCTTAAAGAAATTGTTGGCTCTTCCCTTAAATTATCCAATATATGTAGACAACAAAAGGAAGTATATTTCAGCATCCATTCCTGCAGATTTTTGGTGATTGGATTAAGAACTGATTTTCTTTCTTTTCTTTGTCTTGTACCATATTGGTACGTTTCAGCTGCTACAGATGAAAAGCTCCCTATAAAAGGATTAAATTCTGAAAACGACCGAGCTCAGTGCAGTGATTCATTTGGCCTTGGTACTCATAATCCACCAGAGGATATTTCTATTAAATTTGATCAATTGGATGCCAATTCCATAAGCTCCCTTGCTCTACTTCTTAGTGATTTGTTGCAGCCCGAAGATGCTTGTTCAGGAGATTCGTCGTTCACCAGAAATTCCACTATAAACAAGCTGCTATTATTAAAGAAAAACATATCCAAAGAACTGGAAAAAACTGAATGTGAAATTGACTTATTTGAGAACAGGCTCAAGTCTATTAATTGTGATGGGCAGATAAATAGTTTGCAGGAATGCTCCGAGTCAATGGCAGATTTATCTTCTTCTGATAACTGTATTCCGACTTCTTCTGTGTCTTTAGAGGGACAATTAACCATGCCCAGTCATTTATCAGAAGAGCAGGCAACTGCTGTGAAGGGCACAATTCATACTTCCTCTGATGGTATTATATGTGACGGCTCTCAGGTGCTGTCTTTGGAGACAGAGAATCTTAATTCTTGTTTATATTACCGAACTGAAAAAGAAGATAGTAGTTTAGTAGATTTTATAATGACTTCAAACAGGGATGCTGCCAAAAAAGCTTTAGAAGAATTTGATGAGGCCATGCCTCCTGGTTTGGCACAGTTTAATTTTTCAGAATTTGATTTCTCGCAGTGCAAGGAAAATTACTTGAGCATTAGAGAGAGATTAGGTACTAAAAAGCGTATTTTGAAATTTAAAGAGCATGTTCTTGCCCTAAAGTTTAAAGCTTTGCACCATTTGTGGAGAGAGGATCTTAAAGTGCTCACTATGAAAAAGCATCAGCCAAAATCAAGCAAGCGTTATGAAGCAAATAGCCGTTCATCACATAATGCTATACAAAAGCATCGATCTTCAATTCGTTCTCGATTTGCATTGCCCGGTTGGTATCTTGTTTTGATCCAACATTTTTGTCTTTTGATGTTTTTTTTTATAAAGTTCATAGAACAGTTGCTCTATGATAACTTCTTCCAAAGCTATCTTCTACTGGTTTTAAATGGGCATCATCAGTTTTAGATATAATATTCTATTATCTGTAAAAAAATCCGTCTAAAACCTTCTAATGTTAGTGTTTTTCTTTAT
The DNA here is from genome assembly GCA_022702705.1 of Papilionanthe hookeriana x Papilionanthe teres. NCBI lineage: Eukaryota > Viridiplantae > Streptophyta > Magnoliopsida > Asparagales > Orchidaceae > Papilionanthe > Papilionanthe hookeriana x Papilionanthe teres. Next base: position 66,874,901 of record CM040437.1, read on the forward strand.
CAAGGTTGTGTTTTTGTATTTTCCATATTACTGTTTTCAGTTAATTGGTTTGATATTTTATTAAAGTGTCCTACAATTCTGTTTTGGTGTGCATTAGTTACCAAAAATCCTGTGAATAATGTTAGGGGCTAGTTTTTTTTTTTTAATTTTGTTTTTGTGGCATCCTCTCCAAGAAAATTATATCCAAATCACTGCCATGACTTTTTTTTTTTGTGCTTCTTCATGTGTGTGTGTGTTTAGTTGCATGTAACTTCAAATTTTTTGTTTTCAATATTCATATGACAACAGATATAATAGACAATGCCACATCTTAATTTGATTTATGATGCTACGTAGGCAAAGTTTAGCTAGTACTTCTCATGCTAGTCACAATTCACACTTGTAACCTGATTGAGGTTAAAAATTTGCAGAAGGGGGCTTTTTTTTTAAAAACTATGATTATATATACATATTGTTTGAAATGCAAGAAATTTGAATTATGACATGATAGTTGGTGGACATAATTAGAACAATATGGTTGAAGATTAAATTATGAAGGTTAAAGGAATTATTGATATGATGATACTTATTAATAGAGACATTATTAATTTTTGGACGGTAATTATCAAGAGATATTATTAAAAAATATTATTGTCCCAAGTTGGATGAAGTTTGAAGAACTAGTTTTCAATAGAGATTTATGTAATGTTTATACATATGTGAGGAAGAAGTGATGGTTATTGGGGCTATTGAAGGGAAATAGAGGTTTTTGTGGGATGGGTTCAAGTGGATTCTTTGTCCTTTTGGTGTATAGAAGGTAGAAATGTGATGGGAAATCTTTGCTTGACATTATTGAAGCCTATGGTCCTTAGCAATAAAGAAAACGTACTTTGAGAAATTAGATTTCACTTGATTGCTTTGAAAAGCGGAACCACCAAATTACAACTAAATTTCCCTTTTTTACTTTGAAGGATCACATTTTTTTTGCAAAAGTTTGCAGAGTGTGATTTTGTTAGAGTTTGACCATGGAACATGTACTAATGGCTAAGAATATATATATGTTGAAAGAAAACCAGCAAATGAAAAAAAGTAGCCGGATGGTATAGTAGTAAAATTTTAAAGACAAAAAATTAATAATTTTTTAAGATATATTTTAAAGAAAACAATCTGTAACTCTAAAATTCTGGTTTTAGTGATATTTAAAACATATTAGATACTAAAATAGTGAAAGTATATGAATAAATTAGCCAAACAAATAGAAAAAAGAAAATTAAAGATTTAATTCAAGTAAAGTGTATTAAAGTTAATAAAGATAGGCGGGTGAGTTATTTTGATAAACTTTTCAATGAAGTTCTGAAAATATGATCGACATTATTGATTTTAATATCATTAATAGTAATAAAATGTTTAATTTTTACAGTCACATTAGTAAAAAAAAAAGTTGAGGCGGGCTTTAAAGAAAACCGATGGTGGAAAGTCTATCAAGACTTGATGAGATTTCAATTGAAGTGTGGAAATATTAAGGAGATTTGGGAGTTTTTTTGGCTTACTGAACTCTTTAATATTATTTTAAAAACTAAAATGATTCTTGAGGAGTGGAGGAAGAGTATTATGGTCCTCATTTTTAAGAATAAAGGGAATGTACAAGAGTGCGCAAGTCCCTGTAATATTTCTTAAACAAAATGCTCATGCATACCTTAATTGCATCATTAAATTTCTTAGGCAAATCCAATCTCACATTGTCCTTCTGTTGGTCCCCGTTGGCACTCTTCCTGGAAAATTTTCATATCAGTTCCCAATAAAATATAATGAAAATAGATTAATAAATGAAAAAAGAGCAATGAAAAATATCTTAAATCTCCAAAAGAGCTCCCAACGGTGAAAATTCAATGTATATGAGAAGTTTCTAATTTTATTTGATCGAGACATTAAAAAATAATCTTAATTCGGTATGACCTGCAATGCTCTGTTGCGCCAAATGTTGGTTTTTAAAAGAGAAGCATATAACTAAGTTGAGTGTTGCCGAGATGAGAATGCTTAGGTGGATTAGAGACAAACTTCGAAATGAATATATCCGTGATAGGGCTGGTGTAGCTTCAGTGGCAGACAAAATTAGATAGAGTCATCTCAGATGTTTGGTCACATTAAACATCGACCATCAGATGATGCAGTTAGGAGAGTAGATGTTTTGGATTCAACTTTTGTTAAGAAAGGCATAGGTAGTCCTAGAAAGACTTGGACATCTTGTATGTGATATGAGCATAACTCATTATAATTAAATGAAGAGGATGAAATGGAAAAAAAGGATTCATGTAGTTGACCCCACTTAGTGGGATAAAGGCTTGTTGTTGTTGTTGTATATGTCAAAGAGAGGCAAATTAAAACTTTCGAAACAACCCAAACTTTATCTGTGATTTGTCAAAAAAATTTTCACAAGAGAATCTTTTAACAACTTGTATATATTTGTAAGGAGATTTTGTTCTCGGAGCTTGGTGATGGTTCTTTTCTTGTGTCTGGCCTGAACTTAATGGATGTTCTTTTAATTCAGCTCGATCTCTTATGTCTGAGCGCCATTATTGTGTCTCTTTTATTGATCTTTCGAATGTGTGGTTTGTACTTTTACTTTTTGTGTTGTATCTATCGCTGGCGGGTCCATGTTTTTTCATTTGTGTGCATTGTATTTTAGGTGTAGTAGGTACCTCCAGTCAAACATTATATTCTTGTTTTGGTATTAATAAAATTCCGTTTGGGGGTAAAAAAGAAGATTGTGTAGTGAGGTTTTAGGGTAGGTTTTTTTTTTAAAGGTGCGTTTTCAATGAGTATAGAAATTAAATAATAATATGGTTGATAATGAATATAGGTGCTAGAATCCTTGCAAAAAGGTTGTCAATCGAAATAAAAATCAGTCCTTTTTATGATTTTGTATAATAGGTTTGATAGTAAGGATAAAGGAGCTAAAATAGTGATGATGAAAACAGAGAATGTATCTAGAAATTCTACTCTGTTACAGTAAAAATCTATAGAATCTTTAAATTTAAGGCGTCGAGTAAAAGGTGGAAAAAGGTACTTTATGAAATCATTAATTATGTGAAGGAAGAAATTATTTGGAAGAGCATGATGAAAAATCTAATTGGGCATATCATACTATAATAAAAAAAATGTTGGATTGAATTAGCTTTGAAGGTCATGCATACAGGTAAAGTTTTGGACTGAAAAGAGATGCTATATATGTTGGAGAGCAAAGAGATGCTTTATTTACAAAGTCTTATTGACGCCCTGAATTCATTTTCCAGTTAAAGAATTATTGAATAGTTGAAGTTGGAGGCAAACCTACATGTGAGTGTAAAGATGTTATTTTTGTAAGTTTTTTGCTTCTAAATTTAGGTAATAATGATGCTATGACAGCACCTATAAGCTTTGATTGATTTTGCTTCGTCAATGAGTTTCTACTACCCATTCAATCTCAACTTGTCTTTAAAGTAACTGAATGTCATGGGTAGCATAACTATTATTATACATCCAAGTATATTTTCCATCAAGCTCGTCTTCTGACGACTTAAAATTTGAAATATAATCCAGCATAAATTGAAAAACTTGCTGAGTGTCTATATCTTCGACAACAAATTAGCTTTCATTAAGAAACAAGCCAATCTATATTTATTTCAAAGTTGATGGGGCTTCAAGTCACTTGGCAGTTTTAGACATCAATGTTTTAGTGTAGATCCACTTTGCTGGACAATTTGATCCAATATACTAATGTAATTCAGATAGCAGGGTGTCTGAATAATTTCAAATGCCAAATTGTTCTTGGCAAATTTAGCTAACAGTTTACCTATCTATTGTCTATTTTTTTTTAACAAATTTAGCATATCTTTTTGGGCATGGTTGTAGGGTGGAGAAACCAATACGGCACATTGAGGTTGCGGTGTCACTGACAGTACTGCATTCCAAGTTCACTTTATTAAATCTGTCAAAAAAATGCAGTTTGTGGGGTTTAGAACTCATGCATTTCTTTCACACTTTATACCCCTAATACATGAAAACAAGCAACCCCTAAGAAGTCCACCGTAGTCATCAACATAACCCAGAAAACATCCTTCTTTTATATAACTTTTTGAGATAAAATAATAATCTAAAATACTTGTTGCAAGTTGTAATTAATTAAAGCATTATATAAAGAAAGGCTTCTAAAATCACTCCAAAATTTAAAGTCAAACTGATGGTGTGATTATGCCCCTTCGACATTGAAAATTCTTTGTTATTAAAATAGGCAACCTTTAAACAATGCCAACAAAATTTTATTCAATATTTTAACAGTGAAACTATGCGTAACGTCCATGGAAATTGTGCATTTGAGAGAACCATTGCTTGGAAATGAGATGAGTTATGCTACATCTCTGGAGCAGAAGGCGAAAACAATAATACTTTGTATGGTTGAATTATGGAAAATGACGCTATAATATATATTATAGCACAGCTGATTCCCTTGTTCAGAAAGAACATTATATGGATTATTTTGTTTTACGAATTATGCAGCATTAATTGGATAGAAAATTAAGTAGTATAAGTGAATAAGTTAGGTTTTTTGCTTGGCAGATTGATGGATTATATGATTTTTATTGCTCTTGGGAAAGCATTTGAGCAAATATTATGAAAATTGATTTGTTGAGCACTAGGGAAGATGTGTTTTGAATGTATATTGAAGTTATTGATGATTTATAATAAAGAGTATTGATTAGCATTAATTGTGATTGTATAGTGACTAAATATTCCCTGAATTATAACAAATTTCCATCAAAATCTTTACATTTTTTTAGCGATGATGTCTCTTTTGAAACAAGTACAAAGTTATGATAACGGAGAAAGTATCTAAGAAGGCAAATGGCTTAGAGTTACTTGAAGAGGGATAGAATATATGACATGCAATTTTGGTTTGTGACTAATAATTAGTGACCATATTGTTTAGTTAAATTGAAACTTAAAATTGTGATATATTCTAGTACTTTGAATTTAGTAAATAGAGAAGTCGGGATGTAAATTAGAGTATAATTTTTAAATTGGTATTTATCGCATCAATTGGGACACATTTAATATTATTATTGAATAGTAATTGTACATACCGGCAACAATCTTGAATAGCAATTAAAAAATATTTTTCAAAATCAAGAAACTAAATTGAGGTTGGAATTTGATCAGAAATTGGTTACTTTCAACTTAACTTTTTTCTATTTGAAATCAATCTATTTGATTTGGTGTTTAGACTGGCTCACTTGAACTTGCCTTGATGTTCCTTTCTTAATTCTAGAGTTTTGGTTGAGTGGTCTTATCATGCAATAAGAGAATTTCATGAGTTTTTAAGGTTGCATTTGTAAAATTTCAATTGAATTGGCTATACTGAATGCATTCAGGTGCTGCACAGTGAAATTCATTGACAGATTCCTGGAGGGCGGCAACAATGAGAATTTTAACAAGGACAGATTAAGGAATGATTACTTTAGCACGACAATTAGAATTACATTGATTCAAGTTAAGGTACCCGAGTTTAGGTTCATGTGATTTGAACATATTCAATAAAGTGCAGAAGAAAATGTATCCATTGTACTTTTATGTAAAATTTGCATCCATTAAACCTAAGGTAAATGGATAAAAGCTGTCACTATTTTGCAAGAAATATTTTTGACATACTAGCAATACTTAGAGGGAATCTGGAATGAATTGAAATTGAGGATTTATATGGCTGAAACCTAGCAGTTGGGATAATACTAATGATGGCAAAATTCATTTTATGTAACAATCAGTAAATTTTTTTGAATACAAGTTGATATACACAAATAATAATTCATACAAAATTTTTTATTCAAAGGAAATGTATGTTATGTAGAAAAATACGTGATAATTCATACTTGTATAATGTCTTTATTGATTGCCCACATGGGGAGAGTCTTTCAGTAATTTTGGGTTTCTGTCTTCATATATTTAATTTGATGAACAACGCTATCTTGAACACGTTTTTGACATAATTTGGTTTATAGGCTAATCTATAGGTGAGGAGTGCTGATATTGAAATTTTGAGCACGGTACAAACTTTTGTTTCTTTTGTTAATTGTAATTTAGAAGTGCCCTCAATTTTTCCCTATCAAAGTTCATTTCAGTAAATCCAACTTGTCTGCTTTTGTATGACACATCTTTGGCATTTATATTTATCTCCGTTGTTTTCTAAATTTTTGTAATAAGCTTATATTTTTGAGGTTTTTATAAAATTTCTCATGCGAAGCAATGCATTATAATTTTTTTAATAAACTAATTTGTTAATTATTATTATTATTATTATTATTTTCCGTAGTCTTATCTTACAATATACTCTCTCCATTACAGCAGAAAACCTAACCCTGGTTCCTACAACAGAAATACTCAACTTCACCAGTAAGCTACTTTTGGATTCTCAGGTGAGACTTTACAGGGAGAACCTCAAGATGCCATCACAAATTATTGATGAGAATGATAGGAGGTACTCTAGATTTAACACCAACAATGGTTTAATAGAGAACCCGGTTGCTCTCGAGAAGGAAAGAGTAAATGTGAATCCTTGGATGCAGGAAGAAAAGGAAAATTTCTTAGAAAAGCTCGCTAGATATGGTAAAGACTTTGAAAAGATTTCTTCCTACCTGACTCACAAAACAACAGCAGACTGCATCGAGTTTTATTACAAGAACCACAAATCTGATAGCTTTGCTGACGTTAAGAAGCATCTTAAATGGAGAAAACAATTACAGAACAGACAAAGCAACACATACCTAGTAGCATCTGGAGCTCGGTTTAATCGTGAAACCAACACTGCTTCCCTTGAATTGTTGGGTGCTGCGTCTTTGATAGCTTCCGAGGGCAATTGTAACAAAAGAAGCAGTAGTCTAAAGCAGAGCGGCAAGGCCGGTTATTACGAAGCAAGAGTTCCTCGTCGGAGCAATGGTTCTTTAGAAAAGACAAATAGTGAAATCTCAGGGAGCGAGCGAGAAGTTGCTGCCGTCGACGTTCTCGCTGGTATATGCGGTGCTCTATCGTCGGATGCGATGAGTTCTTGTATTACGAGCTCTGTTGATCCACCGGAGAAGTTCCGCCTTGCGTCGATTGACTGTTCTCTTACACCGGAAGGGGCACATACGATAGACGAAGAGGACATGTGTTCTGATGACAGTTCGGACGAATTGGAGTCAGCTGATTGGACCGACAAAGAGAAATCGATGTTGATTCAAGCATTAAACATTTACGGCAAAGACTTTGTTAAAGTCGCACAATTCGTTGGAACGAGGTCGCGAGATCAATGCAAGATTTTCTATAGCAAGGCAAGAAAATGTCTTTGCCTTGATGTGATACAACCTGGGTCGGCCAATGAGGTGACGCCACTGAGTGATGTTAATGGTGGGAGAAGTGATAGTGATGATGCTTGTGCTGCTGAGATTGATTCAGCGATCTGTAGTACACAATCATGCTCGAAGATCGATGCAGATTTCACACAGTCCATGTTAGAAACGTGTAGCGAAGAGCACACCCAACAAGCAGACACAGATGGGCCATGCGAGCAATATGAGATTGTTGGATCCATTCCAGGTGAAGCTGAGGGCATTTTAGATAATAAGGCCTCGGTTCTTGATGAAAATAAGCTTCTAATTGAGGGGGACAATCTGGAATTTGGTAAAGATAAAGGGAAAATCTGCAGTTTTAGTTCGAGAAGCAATGAGCCTGAAACACATAACGAGAGTACTGATGAAATGTTACACGCTGAAAAGTCGAAGTCACAGACTGTGGCTGAGGCTTCTGCTTCGAATGAACTGAATAAAGAACCAAACTTGAATCAGTTTGTTGAGGTGTTCGACTGTGCGGGTGAGAAGACAGCAAGTGCTACGTTCGAGGAAAATGCTAATGTTGGCGAATCTTTTATGTTTTGCCCAATTTCTTATTCTAAAGGCAATTGTTGCGTCGATGGAGAAAAAAAGAATGTTGAATACTCTCCTAGCCTTCTCTCTTCCAATTTCATGCACCACGTTCCCTTAGAAATGCTTTCTTTTTCGCAGAATAGACCTCAAACTAAAACATTGCAAGCTGATTCTGCTGTTTCAATTTCTTTTAATGGTAACGACTCTTCCATTTCCATTCTCAATTTCCAGGAAGGAGATAAGTCTCTACAGGAATCTGTTTGTAGGGATCTTTCTCAGATTCCCCTTGAAAACCCATTTTCGAATCAGATTGATCCTCTACTTGTTGCCCGGGGCTGTTCCATTCAGTCATTGATTGAGAATCAGAAGGAGTTGAAGATTGACAGAAAGCTGATTGTTGAAAGTTCAGTGATGGCCAATACATTCTCTCAATCAAATTCTTCTTCTGTTCCAGGATTGTACAACGACAAGTGTGTTGGTGACTTAAATTCCAGGTCTAGGATCTCATTGGTCCCCAGACAGGAGCATAAATCAGAGCAAAACCTCACTGCCCGGTCTGATGATCAGTCTCATCGAGGCGGTGATTTGAAGTTGTTTGGTCAGATTCTCACCCATCAAGTTTCACAAAAATCCCATGAAAGCAGCAAATTGCCTCTCTCACCCAGACAAAATTCAAATGCAACCACTAATTCATCATCTACTTGTTGGAAGGATGCAGCCGTATTTGCTCCAAGGCCCGGAAGGAACGGCCTTGTTCACCATCTGGGCGAGCTGCCTCAAAGATCCTATGGTTTCTGGGATGGTAACCGAATTCAAACTGGATTACCATCCCTTCCAGAACCCACCATCATGCTTGAAAATTACCCACCTTTCACTATCTCCAAAGAAAACATCGCGGCCGGAAACACCGATTACAAACAAGCACAAAATTGTTCTCTGTCGACGGATAAGTTTCTTGAAACTTATCCTGAGTTGCAGAAACGAAACGGTTTCGACTCACTCTCCGGTTTTCCGCATCAAGGCCGGATAATGCACCACCTCGGCGGCGTGGTGGTCGGAGGCAATGGAGTGTCGGATCCTGTGGCGGCCATCCAGATGCATTATTCGGGGAGGAGAACAAAGATTCTCTCCGGCGACTTGGAATCATTGACGGGGGACACCGGAGGAAGGTAGCTTTGCGGAAGGTTAGTAAAATCTGTTGTGGTAGAGGCATTAAGTAACTGATGCCAGCAGCAGCTGTATCATATACTGTAGTAGTCTCATAAGCTGAATGAAAACGATGAGGTGGGAGTAGGTTGGCTTTGCTGTTCATAATGTTCTGTAGTAGTTTTTTCTTCTTAGTCTCTTGATGCTTTGAAATTCCTTTTATCCATTATTTTCTATGGGGGTAAGCACAGGTAGAGAATTTGAGAGGGGGGGGGGGGAGGTATGATTCCTTTTAATTTTTGTTTTAATGTCATCATTATTTTGTTTTGGTAGTTTCTCCACACAACATTGTCGACCAGACTCCCACTGGTTCTATCGTGTATTTTACGGATGCTTGTAGTTTTCAATTGTAGTGGCAAAGAGGTCTTGTTTGCGCATACAGCCCTTATTTTTTAAAATTGTTCTTGGTTTTTTTTCTCATTTTTTGGGCATTTACATACATACCACCCAATTTCTATAGATTTATTACATTGATGATTTTATTCTCAGCTCTTCTGTAGGTGATCACAACTCTCTCTGCGTTTCAGGCAGTGTTTAATTACACATAATTAAATAATTTCATACACGGTGGCCGAGCTGTATACGTGGCAAACAGTGATTGAAATTTTGATGCAACTTTATATTAGCACTCACGATGTAATGTTTTTTTCGTGTTTTAGTGGGTTTGAAATTTTGTTTTGATTTTTATTTCAATTCAGTCGTGATTGTGTTCTGCTAATTTGATGTGTTCCTCGAGTTAATGACTTGATTAGTTACACCCTTGGGTCTATCATGCTTCTGTTAATTATTTGAAAGTCAAATAAGCCCTCTTATTTCTCATATTTTCACTATGCATTTCAAAACGCTAATTTATTGTACGGTAGGTTTTTATCAGTTCTTTCGTGGGTACCCAATACACTTTTATGCATTGGTTGGGTGGTATAAATGTAAAAAAAATTAAAGTATGGGTGTTAGATCTATAAATACATGAGAGTTGGGTGGGTTCTATGTAAACCTTCCACGTGAATTTAATTTGTGCTGAGATTAATCTGAATATAGATTATTTGGTTTTATATATATTTTTTTATTGATTTTTGATCTGAGGTTTAGTTTTATTAAAAGTTTTGAGCAATCATTGGCTGAGATTGATTTAAAGTTGGTCCATAATTTAAGGTGTTGTGGATAAGGATAATGGCGTGGTGCAGTTTGCTTGTCGGGAAATTGTATTTCTGACCACTTTTTACGTTTTATATTGTAAAAATATATAAACGCAAATCTTATTTATTTACATATCCAACACTTTAATTCTATATTTTTTTCCTTTCATTTATAGTGTTCAGATTTTTAATATCACAACAAAAATCAGTATTATAAATTATAGGAATTTAAAATATCAGACTTGTGGTGGGTGGGGGTAGGGGAGGACCATGGCCCACGGGGGGCATCGACTTTTGTGGTGCACGTATGATTTGTTTGTGATAGTTTTGTATTTAAGATTACCACAATAATTATTTTATCAAAATTATTTTCTTAATATTTTCTTAAAATTTCTGTGAAACGGCGGCTATTAAAAAAAAAAAAAAACTGTTTCTTTTCTTATTTTTGTTATTGTTTACAAAATACACACGTGTATAATTATAATCACAGTTATATAAGAAATATCTTTTTAAACATAATTTTATAACTACCTTATTAAAAAACTAGAATCATCCCAAACAAGCCCTGTATTTCATGAGAAAATATTACCAGGAGTCTGGACGTAAAGTTGTATCCGCATGACTATCAAATCCCGTCACTTGTAAATCCTTGCCCTATAATTAAAAAAATGAAAATGAGATTTCTTTTAACGCGTAATCTGGCCGTATTAGTCTTTTGAGAAAACACATTTTGCATTTCCCCACTTAAAAAAAAATCACATTTTCGTCATGTTCTGTCATTATACTGTTTTATTTTGTCACATTTTCATTTACGATTTCGTAAGCTAGGGTTTTGAGTATCTGCGATGAACATCCCTCTCTCAGAAAATATTGATGATGAATTTTAAAAATAATGATAAGAGTTTGAAACAGAAGTGAGTTTATTTGCGCCCGAAATGTTGTCATTATTGTTATAGCGTTATTGTGGTGCTACATTGGCAATTCTGCGGTGTAATTTGGGTGTTTATGATTATTATTCTTGAGTTTTTTTTTTTTCTTTTTTTTTTGTGTGTTTATAAGTTAATGAGATGTTATTATGGAATTATTTTGATAATATTGTGATACTTTTAAACTGTTATTGTTGTTTTATTAAGTTGTTATTGTGGTGTTTTTATGCTTCTATTGTGGCGCTATTATGTTGAAATTGTGTTTTTACTAGGACGAAATGTTTCGGTTTTATTGAAATGAGACTGGGGTGTTATTGGTGTTACAATGCAGGTACTCCAGTGTTATTTTGTTTTATTGCGCTGTTATTCTAAAGTTATTGTTGAATTATTTTGCTGTTATTTTGGGTGTTATTGCTTGTGTTATTCTAGTATTATTTATGTTTTATTGTGTTATTATTGTGATGTTATTTTAGTGTTATTCTGGTATTTTTTGTGGTACTTTAGTGTTATTGCATGACTATGAAAATGTTGGTGAACTGTTTTATTTCATTGAGATTGTAGTGACCGATTACTGTTATTTTCATATCTAACCATATTTAAAAATATTATGGATATTTGCAGTTATGTGAGCCTGAAAACGTTTGCAAAGATCTAATTTCAGAGTTTTCTACGCACCATTGTCCACAATGAGCAACAAATATATTAACATTATCGTGTCTATACTCGTCATATTGAATTTACTGTCTGAAACATCCATATTAATTTTGTGTGAATTCGAAGAAAATTAAGACGAACGATTTTACATGTGAAAAAACTAGTCGCAAGAAAGAATCGAAGTTCACCAACACCGTAAAATTAAAAAAACTGACGATTTTGTAACATATATTTATATTTTTCTATGTATACCCATAATGATAATAACACTAAATTCTGATGTAAAAACAGTTCTTAAAAAGTAATATTCCTTTTAGAACGAAATTCGTAAATCACCATAGCTCGCATTGGAAATTGACGTTCACATTTAAAGCACATGGATTAAAATAGCACCTTTGAAATAGCTACCGCATAAAATATCGCCATAGGGTATCGTCCTGTGCAGGCAAATCATTAATTCGTACAATTAAAGTAATAAATTTTATTATCGAAGAACGCTGCCATTATTTTTCATTTTGATCATTAATATGCGGTCAGTTCGAATTTTTATTTTGATTTTCATATATATATATATATATATATATATATATATATATATATATATATATATATATATATATATATATATTAATTTTAGAGCTTAAACTTAGTTTAATTATATTTATATGGTGATTTTATTTCATAAAAATGTAATAAATGAAGCATTAATGAGATGTAGGACATATTATGTAAATGCAATGAGCCAAAATAGATAGATCATAGGTATTAATTAAGAGACATTCAATAGCATTAATTTTATACTGTCTATACAATTTGATTGCTATTTCTCATATATAAACAGCTGTTAGAGATCTGCCGCATTGAGCATTGTTTCAAATTTTCCATTTTGTTGTATTTTTCCTAACATTTTGGAAATAATCAATGATTTTTTTTTTTCAAACGGAGTGCGGTTGCAGCTCTGCATGTGGACTCTGACAATATATCGCCACATGTGCTACGCTGAGCCCACATCATAAAATATTTTAAAAGAAATTTTTTTTACGAGAGTTATTGAAGTGAAATCGCGAAAGTTATTGGATGGTTGGGGTTATTGCGGGAGTTATTGCAAGGGGTTATTAAAGTGGAATCACAAAGGTTATTGTGGGGTTATTGTAAAGGGATATTGAAGTGGAACCGTTAAGATTATTGGGGGGTTATTGCGGTATTATTGGAGTTTATACCATAATAACACTGAAATAATACTACAATAGCCCCGAAATAACACCGAATTTGATAGACTGAGCTATTATTTCGAAGTCATTGAGGTATTATTTTGACGGTATTGGGGTATTAACTCCAATAACGTCGTAATAAACCCACAATAATTTCCAATAATACCGAGCGTTAAACCGCTCAAATAGCCTCCGCGGCTTCACTTTAATAACTCCCGTTAAAAAATACATGTTTTTAATATTTTATGAGGTGGTTCCAGTGCAGCGCAATTGGAGGCATATTACTAGAGTCCGCATGCAGAGCTTTATTTATGAAAAAAACTATGCTTATGCATTTGAACAATCATTTGCACTTTGTTTATGATAGAATATCATTGAGGATGATGACAGTGTGCCAAATACGACATATAACTTACAGTATCGAACCGAGTTATAATTAACATTTTAAACTCAGATTGAGCCTTGTCTGTTTGAACTCAACTTGTTACAACTTTTACTATCTTATTTATGTACATGTGCTCGACTAACACGATGCGTAGCTGGATCCAAATGACTCAATATTATGTGCGTTATGTTATGTTGTATAGATTGTCGCACAACATGTACAATAAGTCAATAATATTGTACATGAAGTCCATGTACATTAGAACTCATCATGTAATAGTAACTTTCATCTAGCTATCTTATGCCTCATACTTTTCACTTCTATACCAAATACATATTCTAAATCTATGAAAATATTGTGTATTTTTTAAACGCCGATCTTCTCCTCTTTTTTTCGCTTCCTATTTTTTCGCTTTGAATAACTGAATTAGGGTTCCGACACGATCGGCCCCACATTATGTGCTCAACCATGGGCTTGCATGGTGCATAATCAACTCCTTGTAGCTATCTTGGGACCACTACAATTCCAAAGATTCCAAAATTGTGATCATAACAACTTTCTCCAAAGACCACTCATTCCATTGCAATCTTCTCTATCACATTAACTTCTTTATAATGTAAATCTCCAACCAGTGCTCTCTCCCAAATTCAAAGATGGCCATTGGCAGCTGCTCCTGCTTCAACCTTGAAGAAGCCATGGATAAGAATTGGTTCCACAATAATATTCTCTTCTTTCAACCTCACAGCTTCAGTATCCTATCCATGCTGCAGAAGGAAGATAATATATTAAAATCAACCACTTCTACTGAAGATGGCAGCTTTCATGAGGTAAATTTGAAATAAATGAAGTTAATTTTGCATATTTCTATTTTTTATTTTTACTTCAGAATGCCTATGTGGAAAAGAAAATATTGCATCTGTATAATGCACGTCTGGATGGACAACCACCGGCCGCCATGACAAAATGCCACAACAAATCTCTCGGTGAGTGATATGACGGCCGGTGGTTTAGCTGCCTCTGGACGCAATATTTCTTCACTTATGAAAACTTCATTTCAAGAGAGATTATTATGTGCGAAATCTCCACATGCGGATCGGTAGTATTTTGCATAGTAATATATCACCAATACTATCAACATAACGCTAAATCCACACCCATCAGTACCTATCTTATCCGCACGTAATAATTTTTCCCGTTTCAGTCACTTCAGCCTGTTGTCGGTGAAAGCAAGAAGAAGAAGAAAATAGTCCAAAAGTTGAAGAAGCTTGAAAGACTGAATATAACAGAAAACAAAATCGATTCAGAAGAGAAAATAGCACAGCAACCACAGCCGAGAATTCCTAAGGTATGTGGGCGCCATTGGAGAATATATGACCTCGAGAACTATGAGATTGGAGGGTTTACTGGTCTTAGCTTTGTGTTGGGGAAGGAGAAGTTTGGATCAGAATGTATGGAGAAAGAAGAACTAAGGAGCATTGAAGGAACTGACATGAAAATATATCTCAGATTATGGGCGCAAAGGGTGGCCTTTTTAGCCGGCCATGAATGTTATATGTGAGGTTTGACTCTGCTGTTAACTTAAAATATGGATTAGAAGTGGATTAAGATAATTAATGTGTGATATAATTTGTTAAATATATATAAATATGGAATTATTCAGTTGAATCTGGATATTATTTGCTTTGGCCTAATAGCCTCAAATAGTTAAATATATATAAACATGCCACACAATTCGCATGTATTTACACACATACCAACTAAAGTTTAATATTTAGGTTCGCAGTACTTTCGTGTCGTAATCACGGCAACGACTAAGCTTAACGAGATATATTTCGCTTTAAAATAGTTAGTAATAGTGATATTTCTGAAGCGACGTTAAACATTTTGAGTGATGTGCATGTAAATATGAAACATCATTCACAATCATATCACTCAATAAGTAATATTCAATATTATAATGCATAAAATATTTCATAACAAGAGATTATAAGCATTTATATCGATATTACCGTCATTTTAATTTTTAAAAAATGATAGAATTTTGCTTGTTAAAAATGAAGTTTATGAGTTAAGATTTGTAAATACATAGAAAATGAATGATATGTTTGTAAATCCTCCAAAACAAAAATGTTCGAAATAATAACTGTAGGGCTCATTTAATTGCTTGTAGAGAAGAAAATATATTATAAACAATATTATTTAGACCCACAGGTATTACTATTTTTATTATCATTCAAATTAGAGGTGTAAACCAGCCTAGGCTCAGTTCCTGTTCGGCTTGTTAAAAAATATTATTGTTCATGTTTGGATCGTTTATATTTTGAATGCAAAAAAATTGTTTGTGTTCGGCTCGTTTGCTTAGCGAGCCCAACACGAACTGTTCGTGAACAAAAAACTATATTGACAACCCTAGTAATTCATGCAACTGTTAGGGGTGTAAATGAGCCGAACTTGAACGAGTCTATACTCGGCATGTTAAAGAAAATTATTGTTCGTGTTCAACTAATTTATATATCGAGTTAAATTTTTTTCTTTTATTTTATTATTGGTATTATTATTTTTTTGTGTTTGACTCATTTGCTTATCAAACCGAACGAACACGAGCTATTCACTAACAATAAGGTTATTTGACGGCTGTAATGACACAACCATAGGATTTTAAGGGTAATGCGAGATTTAAATCTTGTTATTTATATTAAAATATTAATTTAAATAGGATTTAATATATTTTTACTCAGTTATTTTAATTGATTATAAATCTTTCTAGTGTTGTATTCAATTAAATTATTTAAAAATCATGAGTATATGTATATTAAATCCTATTTAAATTGTATATATATATATACACACACATTTCGAGTCAAAAAGAGCTGAACACAAATGAACAAAACTTGATTTTTGTTTGGCTCGTTTATATATCGAGCGCAAAAAAAGAGCTATTCGGCTCATTTGTTTAGCAAAAGAATCGAACACGACTATTTTACAAGTGGAACACGAGTTATTCGTGAACAATAGGCCATTTTGACAGCCTTAGTTCGATTACATTGTCTTATTGAATAATAAAACAATACATATAAATATAAATAATAAATTTTTTCAGTCATGTTCTCCATATATTATATTATTAGCACTTCAATATTAACAAATTTGACTTTTCTAGATATCATAAAAATCATATTTATTGTAATTAAAAATTAATTAATCATGACAAGACAATTAGTTAGGGATAAAAATCAAATTTCTCAATAATTGAATTTTGTCCGGACCTTTATCAAGCAATCATTTGAATATTTCTCAATTATTGAATTGTGCAATTTAATCAAAATAAGACTCCTAGTGCGAATTTCTCCTAAATTAATTTTAAAAAAATGTACGAATTGATGTACACATTTTTTTTTTAACTTACAAAATAAATATTGTAAAATATTAATATCATGATCTAATTTTGCGATAATATATTTCAAAATCCTTAAACTTATTTTGAGATAACATAACTATGAGAAATTTATTAAACTTAAAAATATATTTATCGCAAAAACAAAATTTATGACTTCGTGTTAGATATGACTCATATACCAGATAAGGGACAGAGGCTGGAGCGGAGCGGACGAATCGTACACGAGCTTCTTAATGAACTGAACACGAGTTATTCGTGAATAAAGAGTCTTTTTGACAGCCCTAATCATAAGGGTCATGCTCTACTGTTTGTTTCATCACACCTGCTCTTAATTTATAATAATATGATTCGGGTATATTTATTAAAAAAAAAAGAATGAATGACAATATTCTAATTAAAATCTGGTAAAAATATATTTATGTAAGTATTGTAAGATGAAGACAATATAAAAAAGTTTTTCTTAATTAATCATCTATTACAGATTATATAAAAAATTGAAGTTTTAATGCTCCTATTCTTCAGGTTTATGGGATTTATTAAATCCTATTTAACCTAAGTCTTATAAAAGCTAAAATTTAAATTGTAGTAAAAAATGAATGCAGAACAGAAGTTATTTAGTTCACTATAAAATAAATGTAGGACTTAATATTTTTATTGTAGATTTGAAGAAAAATAAAATTAATATATAATGAATATTGATGGACTAGAGAATAAATTCCAAATATATTATACTTTTATATTGTATTTTGAATTATAATTTTATATTTTATTTAGAATTCATTCGATCAAACATGTAAATTTTTAACTTCTACAAAATTAATATAACGTATTGTTTTACAGCAAACTAGAAAGAGGTAAAAAATTGACCCGACATATCAACACGATTCAAACACAACTAAAAAAATTTGTAGGGTTAACCCAAATATTTTTTTTGAGTCTAATTCAGGTTTGAGAATTTGATACGTAAAAAATTTCCTGTCTCGTACCAAAAACCCCAAACATGACACGAATAAACACTAAAAAATTAGTTGTACTCTTTTACCACTTATACCATTGCTTATCATATATAAACAAATAACTTTTTAAATTTACTTATTATTACTTGCAAAATGTTAAAAGTATAATTTTTAATTAAAAAAAACTGTATAAGTCGAATCGGGCTCGAGAACTTTTAGACCCTTTTATCATTCGAGTTGACTCAATTCGAGTAATGTCATTTTTCAGATCAGAACCGAGCCGGACTGACTATCCCAAATTGACATCCATACAGCAAACCTAATTGGCCCACCTACTTAATGCGATGTAAAAATTGAAGTATAGGCGTTAGATATTGAATACGTAGAAGTTGAATTGAATAAATGTAAATTTTCCACAAAAGACTCCAAATTTCAATAAAAATATCAAACCGACTTAATAAAAGAAATATTTAATATCATTAGCAAAGAATTAAGAGCTCATTAGAAACAGAAATAATAAAAATTAGAGATCACGATAAAAACACAGATTTTTAAGAGCATGAATTGTAGCGACATTTACATACATACCACCCAATTCATATATATTTACATATCTAACACCCAAACTTTGTCCATTCTCATGCAAAGGTAGTAATAATAATTCGAGAAATCATCAACATATGTTGCAAAAAATAAATCTCAACAGCATCAAAAAGCATATATCCCTTCAGAAATTGATTTATGCTCCACACGACATTACATATCTTTCAATAAAATTGAAATATGCAAATTTAATTGCTTCTAAAAAGTATAAACAGAAAGGGAATACTAAAAGAAGTTCCATTAAAATCAAAGAAATTAAGAACTTAATAGTTCTATAATAAAATTGCAAGTAAATATAGATGATTAAGAAGCCATAAAATCACAATAATTCCTCAAAAATCTGCAGCAAAGATGAAAAAAAAAAGAAAGATTGCTGCTTTTAGATGGATGTTCCCTTAGGGGAATCTGCTTTAGATTGCATGCTATTTGAAACAGTAGTGTTAGTCACCGATAAGTTCTGCTTTCTCTCTGCCTGTAGCGACCGGCATAGAGACTCCAGTTTTTCCTTCTGATTTCTTGCTTTCTCAACCTGCTTTTTCATGTATTCACGCTGTAACAATGATATAAATGAAATTTTAGAAAGATTTGAGACAAAATTGTAGGCAAGATAGTTATCCCTTGCATGACAGGAAATCGGGAAAGATGGCAGAGGCTTATCATGCAGAGTGAACAGAAGAGAGATGAATTTTATTTATTGATATATATAATTAAAATGATATAAGGATTTAGATGTGAAATGGTGGATTTTAATTCAGGATAAATTGATATAAGTGATGTGTTATGTCATTCAGAGATTTAAGATGTCAAATAACTAAATATGATGATTGAAAGAAAATGCTTATGTAAATCCTTTGATTTTACATATTTTCCTGTCTTGGATGAAGCTTAGTAGTGATAATTATATAGAATCAACAATGCATTCTAACCTAAATATTAAAGCATACATTAATAAGACCGGGGCACTGCGATTCATATTATAATGGCAAAGATGTTCTCATTTGAGATGGAAGTTTCGGTCATATTTCTCATTGTTCAAATATAGTTACTATGAGGCATATAGAGTCAAAATTTTCTATGTAAATTGGAGAAAACACCTCATCTTATATTTAATAAGAAGAAAAAGACAATTGATTTAGAAAGCATGGAAGATTGAGGAAAGATAATGAACAAAATGTTTGATCAATTGAAATTGTGAACCAATGTGGGTGATAATTGATACGGCTACAACAAATTTTTATTATCAAGCACAAATCTTGATGCACGACACGAATCTCAGTGCAATCTATTGAGCAAGAAACGTTTAAATATTGATGAAAAGTCATCCAGAGCTCCGATTTCAGTAAACTTATAGTCAAACTGACCGAGCGATGAAACAGATCCAATGATATCAAAACTGATCCAATCAGAGTCAAATCAAGCCGAGATCAAGTTATTAAACCACTTTTATAAGCTTTTCGGACATATTGGAAGGTCGAATGGATGCGAGCACTAGAAATCCCATACTTAAATCGAGCGTCTCGGCAAGACGAATCCAACGAGCCCAAGATCACTCAATTCCGACATCGTTAAGGTCATCAAATGCTCCTTAAACGTCGTTTGATCGAGGGGAGCTCTCTGAACCGTCCGATCAAAATGACTGCATTAATTGCACTCAGAACCCCATAAATAGACCCCGACTCTCACATGAGAGGGGGTCCTAGAGAGATAGAGCCTGAGGCCTTGATGAATGCTGGCATGCCTGCACATCGTCGACCGTTGTCGACCACTGCCGACCGCCGTCGACCATGCACCAACCGCCGTCGTCTACGACATCTCCGAGCCTCCTTCACCGTCGACCTCACGTCACCGTCGACCACCGCCTACCGTCGTCGACTATCGTTGACCTTCGTCGACCTCCATCGATCATCGTCAAACACCAGCCAACTAGACGCACTGTCAATCAATACCTGTATATCCGAAGAATATAATCATCATTTCCTATCTCAGTAGGACGAGGATTTCGTAATCATCAATCGATAGTAGATTTTCGCATTGTAGGCAGGCCGTGGTTTTTCACTTTACGGGTTTTCCACGTAAAAACTTCGGAGTCATTGTTTATTCACTTTTCATCACGTGTGCGTCTTTGAAATCTCGTACAACGCCAAGACGATATCTGCTACTTTCTACTGCGCGAATTTTCACAGCACGCATCGGTTGGCGCGTCGTCGTGGGAAACGAAGTCCCGTTCGACATTGTCTACAACTCTAAGACACTAAGCCCCTATTTCCTTTCCCGATGTCGTATTCCATCCAACGAACAAAGGAATCATTTTTGCATCTTAAAGATCATCTACGGAGAATTCTTCGATGTGGGGGCAACCTTCACGCAGATCTCGAAAGGTCGTTCACGTTAACGTCCGGGCACGGCTGTGGTGAGGATGTCATCCCGTATTTTATTCATATTACAAGTCTACAAGAATCGCTTACGGACTTGGGCGATTTTCACTAAAAATAACGGTTCTTCGACACCTAGAGTTCCTCTTCGACTATATCGGAAGCTCAATCTCTTCGAGACCCGATACATGTGCTCTTCTACAAGCTCGCATGAAAACACCCTCGTTGGGAAGGCGAAAGATTCAAAAACAACAAGCGACGAGTTGCCAAACATTACTCTCGAGTATGACTACAACCATATTTCCAAGAAAACATGCGATCCGTTGCGATCTACTCTCTAGTCTCGAGAAACGCAAAGCATCTCGACACCTCATTCTAGGCTTAATCGATCCCGAGGGACTCGATTCGACCTCTTCCATTACGAGCTAACGTCGTCGAGCAAAAGCATCTACATACAGCCTCAGATAGGTAAAAAATCCTCGGTGGATTTCCTTTGACCTCTTCCATAACAGGTTACGGTCGTCAAGCAAAAGCTTCGACCAACAACCTAGTATAGGTCAACCATCCTTAGTGGATTTCATATGACTCGATTCATTACGAGTTATTACCAGTCGAGCATCTTCGGTGATATAACTCGAAGCTAGTCTTACATCCTTAATGGATTCTCTTTCTACCATGCCTCGGAAGACGAGCACAGAGGCAAGTCTCGATGGGAAGCTAGTAGTGGACAGGGTCCTCACTAGAAAGGCTCCATGAGAGCAAGTGGTTGACAGGGTCTCCACTCAAAGACTTCAGAAGGCTACAAGCCTCAGAAGACACAGGTACACTCAAAGACCTCAGAGGCTACAAGCCTCAGAAGGCACGAATACAGCTAAAAGGCCTCGAAAGGCTACGAGCCTCGGAAGACACGGATACACTCAAAGACCCTAGAAGGATACGAGCTCGAAAGATACTGGGTTCAAGCTCCTTTAAGGCATAAGTACGAGAGGGCACAATCTCGAAAGCATGAACCACAAAGGTACGTGATTCTTCATTTTATAAAAGTTTTGTACTAACTTTAATTGCAGACTTTCGTTTGATTAAGAAGCCACAACAATCGTGGAAGACGCAAAAAAATACATTGTCATCATCTACAAATGTCACATCAGATGATTAAAAATGTTACAAATATCAACATATAATTGCATAAGGGCCACAACAAATCCGCTCATCTTTGAGTAGAGTCGACATCGCCTCCCCACTCCAGTACTTCTGATAATCATCGGGAGGCCACAGTATATCGTCGCTACCACATAGCGAAATCTTCCCCGAAAGCGAGATGAGAAAAATACAGCATTTTTTCATCACCTTCATAACGTGCAAGAGTGGCATAGAAATCTCATCCAAAATACGCAGCATCAAGTACGCGATCTGCAACGCTCCGCCACAATGCATCACTGCAATGCATCGCCTCGCCGTGACGCTCCGCCACAATGCATCACTGCAATGCATCGCCCCGCCTGACGCTCCGCCACAATGCGTCACCGCAATGCATCGCCCCGCCGTGACGCCCCGCCCGCAATGCGTCACCGCAATGCATCGCCCCGCCGTGACGCCCCGCCCGCAATGCGACATTCCGCGGCAACGCGTCGCTGAAACGACACGCTACAACGCACCATCGCTACACCCCGCTGTGTTGTGTCACGCCACCCGACGCGCCTCCGCAACACTCCGCCGCAACGCCCTGCGCAACCCGTCACCATAAAGCCCCACCACGATGCGCCGCCGCAACGCGCCTCCGCGACGCTCCATCACAACGCGCCCCCGCAACACGTCGCCGTATTGTGTCGCGCCACCACGACACGCTTCCGCAACACTTCGTCGCAACGCTCCATCGCAACATGTCGCCCCAACGCATCACACCGTGACGCACCGCTGCAATGCGACATGGCCCGCCGCAACGCGTCGCCCTGACGCCCCATCGCAACGCATCGCCGCAACGCGTCGCCCTGAAGCCCCATTGCAACGCATCGCCGCGACGCACCTTCGCAACGTGTTGCGTCGCTGCGACGCCCCGCTGCTAAGCGTCGCTGCAATGCTTCACCCTGTAGCAATGCGTCGCACGAAGCCCCATTGTAACGTGTCACCATGACGCCTCGCCGTGACGCCCCGCCGCAATGCGACATCCTGCGGCAGCGCGTCGCTGCAACGGTACGCGACAACGCGCCCTCGCAACACGTCACTGTATTGTGCCACGCCACCACGACACGCTTCCGCAAAACTTCGTCGCAACGCTCCGTCGCAATGCGTCGCCCCAACGCATCACACCGTGACGCACCACTGCAATGTGACATGGCCCGCCGCAACGCGTCGCCCTGACGCCCCATTGCAATGCACCGCCGCAAATCATCGCCTTGACGCCCCATTGCAACGCACCGCTGCAACGCATCTCCACGACGCACCTTCGCAATGTGTCGCATTGCTGCAACGCCCCACTGCTAAGCGTCGCTGCAATGCTTCACCCTGCAGCAACGCGTCGCCACGACGCCCCATTGCAACGTGTCACCAGGACGCCTCGCCGTGACGCCACGCCTTGACGCCCCGCCTCAATGTGACATCCCGCGGCAGCGCGTCACTGCAATGGTACTCGACAACGCGCCCCCGCAACACGTCGATGTATTGTGCCGCCCCACGACACGCTTCCGCAACACTTCGTCGCAACGCTCCATCGCAACGCGTCACCGCAACACATCACACCGTGACGCACCGCTGCAATGCGACACGGCCCGCCGCAACGCGTCACCCTGACGCCCCACCGCAACGTTCCGCCACAACACGCCACCGCCACACATCGCTGCGTTGTGTCGCTACGACACGCCGCCGCAACGCTCTACTGCGACGCACCACCGCGTCGCCCCGCCGCGACGCTTCGTCGCAATGCCCCGTCGCGAGGCTTCGTCGCAATGCCCCGTCGTGAGGCATTGTCGCCATGCTCCGTCGCAATGCACCACCG
Source organism: Papilionanthe hookeriana x Papilionanthe teres (assembly GCA_022702705.1). Lineage (NCBI taxonomy): Eukaryota > Viridiplantae > Streptophyta > Magnoliopsida > Asparagales > Orchidaceae > Papilionanthe > Papilionanthe hookeriana x Papilionanthe teres. Next base: position 66,898,649 of record CM040437.1, read on the forward strand.
CAACACGTCGTTGCGTTGTGCCGCTACGACGCGCCGCCGCGACACGCTGCCGCGACATTTCATCGCACACGCCACTGCAACGCCTCGCCGCAACGCGCCGCCGCGACGCACCGCCACAATGCCCCGTTGCGACTCTCCGCCACAACGCTTGTGGCAACTCTACCACTCTCCGTTGGGCATATTTATAGGCTCAAAAAAGCCTTTGCCATTAAATGCTCATTAAAAAAAAAAGTTTTTTTATTAAAAAAATGGTTGTTTATTAAAAAAAAACAGCTTTTTATTAAAGAAAAGACTGTTATTTATTAAAAAAAACGGTTCTGCATTAAAGAAAATTGTTGTTTATTAAAAAAGAAAACGGTTCTTAAAAAAAAAAGTTGTTTATTAAAAATAAAATTAAAAAAAAAACGTCTCCTCATTAAAAAAAACTGCTTTTCATTAAAGAAAAAAATGGTGTTTATTTATATTAAAAAAAACCGTCCTGTATTAAATAAAACAGTTGTTTATTAAAAAAAAATTATTAAAAAATAATACAACAGCTCATTTAAAAAAAAAATTTACTATTTATTTTAAGTTTTTCTGGCAACTGTTTTGGATTTTGGGCCAAGTAAAAATTTTAATGTCATCAGAGAGATTTGAACCTCCAACATGAAAGGAAGAATAACCAACTGAACTAAAAACACTCTTCTTTATACATAAATGTTCATTTTATTCTTATCTATAAACAATGTTTAAGAATGTTACTTTTATGCAACGAAATAAAGCTCTGAATCTAAATAATTTCGGGCCATAAAAATGAACTCGCCCGAAAATAGGGGGCAAATGATACGACTACAACAAATTTTTATTATCAAGCACAAATCTTGATGCACGACACGAATCTCGATACGAATCTTTTGAGCAAGAAACGTTTAAATATTGATGAAAAGTCATCCGGAGCTCCGATTTCAACAGAACTTATAATCAGACCGACCGACGATGAAACGAGATCCAATGATATCAAAACTAGTTCAATCCGAGTCAAATCGAGCCCGGATCAAGTCATTAAACCACTTTTAGAAAATTTTCGGACACATTGGAATGTCAAATGGATGCCGACACTAGAAATCCCATACTCGAATCGAGTGTCTCGACAAGACGAATCCAACGAGCCCGATATCACTCAGTTCTGACTTCGTTAAGGCCATTAAATGGAACCTTAAACGTCGTCTGATTGAGGAGAGCCCTCTGAACGGTCCGATCAAAATGACTGCATTAATTGCACCGCAGACTCTATAACATGACCCCAACTCTCACATGAGAGGGGTCCTGAGGAGATAGAGCCTAAGGCGCTCGACGATAAGCTGCTGAGCAACACACGCAGTCGACCGTTGTTGACCACTGCCGACCGCCGTCGACCACCACCAACCGCCGTCGTCTACGGCATCTCCGACCTCCTTCACCGTCAACCTCCGTCACCGTCGACCACCGCCTACCGTCGTCGACTATCGTTGATCTTCGTCGACCTCCATCGATCATCGTCAAAAACCACCAACTAGACGCTGTCAATCAACACTGTAATCTGAAGAATATAATCATCATTTCCTATCTGTGGGACAAGGGATTTTTGTAATCATCAATGAATAGTAGATTTTCGCAACCTAGCCAGGCCGTGGTTTTCCCTTTACGGGTTTTCCACGTAAAAACTTATGGTGTCATTACTGGTTGTTTATCTTTCACCTGATTGTGTGCTGAAATCTCGTGCAACGCTAAGATAATAATCCATTACTCTACCGCCGCGAATTTTCCAGCATGCATCAATAATAAATACAAGGAATACTGAATTAGTCGATAAAATAGATAAAATCTTACCTCTTCCACAAGTTTTACAAGTGCAACGTCTGTCTTCTCGCATTTGCTCTTCAAAAATTCATTTTCCTTCTTAAGCTCCTTAATTAACTTGGCCATCTGATGAAATACCAGCAAATAATCCTTAAATATACTTCAGCAAGCAAGATAAAAAAGCGAGGAAGTCCTGTAAAATAAAAACTCCATACAAATAACAGACTAAAAAATGGCAAAAAACAATTTTTTTTTAATGAATTAACAATAAATACCGGGTAAGAATAGGCATACCTTTTCCATTTCCTGCTTGAATGTTTCAAAGACCTCGTTGCTTTTCATCAATGCATCCTGAACAAAAATTAACTAATTTTAGACTCTTCTACACTAACTTCAGTAATATTTAAACCAAGAGAATTCTCCTCAAAATGACCAGCATCACCGTCACAAGGTTTAACCCAAATAATTATTGTTAGAATTCTTGATTAATTATGTTGGGTGTTACGTAAGCATTAATTCAGTTTATGCGAGCTTTTAGAAGCTTCTAACAATTTAGGTTTACAATTAGTCTTTCTATTATTACAAATTGAGTAAATGTACTACTAAGCCATTTAATATTATTGTTTAATTGCAATGAATTATGTAGTTGATGATTTCAACCATTTTCGATAAACAACAAAGAAAATTATATTTTTATAAAAAATAGCTCAAACCTTGAAGATACTATCATAATAACTAATCATTGAGCACTGTTCTATTTTATCCACTCAACTTTTAATCTGATAATTATATTCTTACTAATTATTATGCACACAATAGTTTAGTAATATTAAACTCTTTAAAATAACCTTACTTTATTCTGAACACTCACATCGAAAGTGGCTTAACCTATCAAAACTATATCACTCTATAAATATTTGACAAATAGATTTTTTTTTTTTTTTTAATCATTTGTGTTTAAAAATCATGACATGATATGAATACTTTTGATCATTGTGTAAATGCTAGGGCGCTCCCTAGAAGCGATACGTTGTATGATATGAATATAGTAAAAATTGTGCAAAGGCCGCTACACCGGCGCCTGGGTGTAGTGTCAGATAAGCAAGGGTTCCCACATTACGAACTGTGCAAGTAAAGAAGTTAGTCCATAAAACTAATTAGGATAGAATTTTAGAATATAGGTACTCTCACAGATAAATTAATGGAATTAGTTGATATTATGATTCATAGAAAGATAAATAACTTATGTATTCAAGTAACTAAATGTGTTGGAGAAAAAATTAACGAGATTGATAAACTAAGTTTTAAACATTGGTATTCAAGTAAGAGTCGCACTAGAAATAGTGTAGGTGTAATTACAGGAGAGATTTTGAAAGATACTGTTGTAAAAATTAATAGAATTGGAGATAGAAATATAGCTCTTAAGATTATTGTTGATATTAACATTTTTAATATCATAAGTGCTCATGTTCCTCAAGTAGGTTTAGATATAAGTTCTAAAGATAAATTTTGGAATGAACTATAAGACTTAATACAAATGATATCTATTGAAGAAAGAATTTTTATAGGAGGAGATTTAAATGGACATGTCGGTAGAGTGATAGAAGATTTTAAAAATATTCATGGTGGCTAAAGTTTTGGACTGATTAATGAAGAAGGTAGAACATATTAGATTTTGTTTTAACATATGATTTTGTTATTGCTAATACTTTATTCAAGGAAAGTGATGAACATTATATTACTTATAAGAATAGATCTAATAAAACACAAATTGATTATTTTCTTAGAGAAGAAGAGATCATCAAGAATGTAAAGGCGATGAAATCATTTCAAGTGAGGATTTAAGTACTCAACATTAATTATTAGTTCTAAATTTTAAGATGAATAGTAGTAAAATAAAGAATACTAGGAATTATTGTCGTAGAATTAGATACGGGCACCTCAAAAGACAAATAAAATTATTTTAATGAGTAAATTTCAAGATTTATAATGTTCACGAAGAAATAAATTTTATGTGAGATAAAATAACAAACACTATTAAACAAATGACATATTTAGAGAATCAAAAGAAAAAGTTCACAACAACAACGACAACAACAAAGCCTTAATCCCACTAAGTGGGGTCAGCTACATGAATCATTTTTCTCCATTGCGTCCTATTTAGTGTCAAACTTTCATTTAATTCTAATAAATTAAGATCATTTTTATGCAATAAGCCCAAGTCTTCCTAGGTCTACCTCTGCCTTTCCTAACATAAATTGAATCTAAAACATCTACTCTCCTAATCGGATCATCAGTTGGTCGACATTTAATGTGACCAAACCATCTAAGACAACTCTCTCTAATTTTGTCCGTCACTGGTGCAACACCAACCCTATTACGGATATATTCATTTCACATTTTGTCTCTAAGTGTAAAGTCACTCATCCACCTAATCATTCTCATCTCGGCAACACCTAACTTAGTATTATGCTTCTTTTTTAAAGGCTAACATTCAACATCATAGAGCATTGCAGGTCTCACCACCATCTTATAAAATTTTCCTTTCAGTCTAAGCAATACTTTTCTATCACACAATAGGCCGGACACATTCCTTCACTTCAACCAACCAACCTGAATTCTACAATTAACATCAACCATCTATATCACCATCGCTTTGAACAATAGACTTAAGATATCTAAATTGTTCACAACTTTTAATAATTTGATCACCTAGAGTTACACTTCTATCACTAGAGCTACTATTACTAAACCCAGAGTTACACATTCCATGTATTCTGTTTTAGTTCTACTCAAACGAAGACCTTTAGATTCCAAAGTAGACCTCCATAATTCAAGTTTTTCCTAGACTTTTTCCCTCGTCTTATCCACGAGGAGGATATCATCAGCAAAAAGCATACACCAAGGTACATCCTCTTGTAAATGTTCAGTAAGACCATCCATAAATAAAGCAAAAAGATATAGGCTTAAAGCCGATCCCTGATGTAAACCAACAAAAATAGTAAAAGAATTGGTCAATCCTTCTTCAGTTTGAACACATGTAACAACTATAGTATACATATCTTTAATGACTTGAATATAAGTCATATCAACCATTTCTTCTCAAGGACACTCCAAAGAACATCTCTTGGAATCTTATCGTAGGTTTTTTCTAAATCAATATAAATCAAATGTAGATCCTCCTTATTATCTCTGAACTTCTCCATCAAACCTCTCAATAAATGTATAGCTTCCATAGTAGACCTGCCCGACATAAATCCAAACAGGTTTTGAGAAATCTTGGTAATACGTCTTAACTTATGTTCAATTACCCTCTCATATAATTTTAAAGTATGACATATCAATTTAATTCCTCTATAATTTGCACACTCTTGTGCATCCCCTTTATTCGTAAAAATGGGGACCAAAATACTCCTCCATTTCTCAGTCATCTTTTTAGTTTTAAAAAAAATATTAAAAAGTTTGGTAAGCAAAGAAACTCCCAAATCACCTAAACATTTCCACACTTCAATTGAGATATCATCAGGTCCTACAGACTTTCCACCCTTGGTTTTCTTTAAAGCATCATCAACTTCTTTTCTACTAACGCGATAGTAAAAATTAAATAATTTATTATTATTAACAATATTAAGATCACTAAGGTCGATCTTATTTTCAGAATCTTCATTAAAAAGTTCATCAAAATAACTCACTCATCTATGTTGAATATCATTCTCTAAGAAAATCACTTTTTGATTTTCATCTTTAATACACTTTAATTGAGTTAAATGTTTGTTTTTTTTCTCTTTATTTGGCTAGTTTATACAAATATTTTTCACCCTCCTTAGTATCTAACATGTTATAAAGATCACTAAAAGTAAAATTTTTAGCATCACAGATTACTCTTTTAGACTCCCTGAAGGCCGTTTTATATTTTTCTCAGTTTTCTACACTTTTACATTTAAACCAATTTTTATAACACAACTTATATTTTATTTTTTCTTGCACATTATTATTCCACCACCAACTATTTTTATTTATAAAAACATTTTCTTTTTATTCTCCGAGTACAACTTTTGTCACTCATTTAATAGTATTCTTACTTTTTCCCACATAACATTTGCTTTTTTATGAACATCCAAAATGTTTAAATCTTAAATTTTACTCATAAAAATAATTTTATTTGTATCTTTTATGTACCCTTATCTAATTCTACGATGTTGAATCCTAGTATTCTTTAATAGACAACTCTTCAACTTAAAATCTAGAACTAATAATTAATGTTGGGTACTTAATTTCTCACTTAGAATGACCTTACAATCCTTACAATCTCGACGATCTCATCTTTCTCATACGAAAATAATTAAAAGAAAAAGTTACAATAAAAAAAAAGTTAGTGGTGAAATAATAATGTACAAAAATGGATAAAATATAATAAGTTATGTTATAAAATTGGTTTAAATGTAAAAGCTTAGAGAACTGAAAAAATATAAAATGGCCCCTAGAGAGTTTAAGAAAACAATCTGTAACGCTAAAATGCGCTTTTAGTGATTTTTAAAATAGATTAAATACTAAAGAGAGTGAAAAATATATGTATAAACTAGACAAACAAAGAGAAAATAAAAGTAAATATTTAACTCAAGTAAGGTGTATTAAAGATGAAAATCAAAAAGTATTTTTTTTAGAAAAAGATATTCAGCACAGGTGGGTGAGTTTTTTTGATAAACTTTTTAATGAAATTACTGAAAATACGATCGACCTTAATGATCTTAATATCATTAATAATAATAAAATGTTTCATTTTTACCGTCACATTAGTAAGAAAAAGGTTGAGGGACTTTAAAAAAAATCAATGATGGAAAGTCTGTAGGACCTGATGAAATCCCAAGTGAAGTGTGAAAAAATACAAGAGATTTGGGAGTTTCTTGGTTTACTAAACTCTTTAATATTATTTTAAAAACTAAAAAGATTTCTAAGTGGAGGAAGAGTATTTTGGTACCCATTTTTAAGAATAAAGGGGATGCATAAGAATGTACAAATTATAGAGGAATTAAGTTGATGTGTCATACATCAAAATTTTGGGAGAGAGTAATTGAACATATGTTAAGACGTATTACAAAGATTTCTTATTATTAATTTGGATTTATGACGGCAGGTCTACTATGGAAGCTATACATTTACTGAGAGGTTTGATGGAAAAGTTAAGAGAGAATAAGGAGGATCTAAATATGATTTTAATTGATTTAGAAAAAGCTTAAGATAAGGTTCCAAGAGATATCCTTTGGAGAGTTCTTGAGAAGATAGGCGTTGATATTACTTATATTAAAGTTATTAAAGATGTATACTAGAGTTGTTACTTATGTTCGAACAAAAGGAGGGTTGACAAAATATTTTCCTATTTCAGTTGGATTACACCAGAGATCGGTTTTAAGCCCATATTTTTTGCTTTAGTTATGGATGCTCTTACTAGACATTTACAGGAGGATGTACGTTGGTGTATGCTTTTCGTAAATGATATCCTACTAGTGGATAAGACTAGAGAGAAATTTTAGGAAAAACTTGAATTATGGAGGTCGACATTGGAGTCTTAAACGCATTCTTTTGAGTAGAACTGAAACTGAATTCATGGATGCAATTTTAGTAGTAGTAGCTCTTGTGACAGAGTTGTAACTATCGGTGATCGAATTATTAAAGGTGTTAAACGCTTTAGATATCTCGGGTCTATTGTTCAAAGTGATGGTGATATAGATGGGGATGTTCTTAGTAGAATTCAAGTTGGTTGGTTGAGGTGGAGGAATGCTTCGGGCCTATTATGTGATAGAAAAGTACCGCTTAGATAGTGGTGAGGCATGTAATGCTCTATGGCGCTAAATATTAACCTTTAAAAGAGAAGCATAATATTAAGTGTTGCCAAGATGAGAATTATTAGCTGGATGAGTGGCTTTACACTTAGAGACTGTGAAATGAATATATCCGTGATAGGGTTGATGTAGCTCAAGTAGAGGACAAAATTTGAGAGAGTCGTCATAGATTTTTTGTTCATATTAGATGTCCACCACCTGATGATCCGATTAGGAGAGTAGATGTTCTAGATTCCACTTATGTTAAGAAAGATAATGGTAGACCTAGAAAGACTTGAGCATATTGTCTAAAAAATCATCTTATATTAGTAGAATTAAATGAAAATATGACACTCAATAGGACGTAATGGAGAAAAAGGATTCATATAGTCGACCCCATTTAGTGGGATAAAGGTGGGGGGAGGGGTTGGGTTGGGGACCCGTGCATGGAAGGGTAATCCTCAAAATGTTCTATTTCACGTGGAAGCTATTAAATCACTTTACAAATAGCTCAAATCATAGCAAACACAAAATCATATATTTTATAAATCCAATATATCTTCAACAAATGGTTTATTATTAATGTTAACCAATGTTAATTCTAAATACACCTTATCACAATCCTTTTAAAGTTAAATAAAAATCATAAAGAGATGGAGGGTTGCAAGCGAAAGCCCAGTGCATGTAAGGGTAATCTATTTCACGGGGAGCTCTAAAATTACTCTACAAATAGTTCACATCCTATTAACCACAACATCATATATTTAATAACTCCAATATATCTTCAACAAATGCTTTATTGTTAAATTTAACCATGTTAATTCTAATTGTATCTTATTAGAATCATTTTAAAGTTCAATATCATAAGGAGATGGCGGGGGGCGGTCGGAAGCCCCATGCATGGAAGGGTAATCCTCAAAATAATATATTTCACATGGAAGCTCTTAAATCACTGTAGTTCAAATCCTAGTAACCACAACATCATATATTTTATAACTCCAATATATCCTCAACAAATTTTTTTACTTTTAATGTTAACCATGCTAATTCTAACTGTACCTTATCACAATCCTTTTAAAGTTCAATAAAAATCTAAAGGAGATGAATTCATTGTCTCTATGTATTTAAGTTAATGTCATTATCACATTATGGTATGATTAAGTTAATATCTCTTAATTATAATAAAAGTAAAAAAACTCATAAAAACTAAAAAGTTTGTGGTGAAATAGTTGAGATTTCTTAAAAAAGTGTACTATTTGGATAGTGAAAAATGATTTTCGAGCAATATGCCAGAAAGAAGATGAGAATTTAAATCCATGAAGGGCACTATGTTACGTCAAGAAACCCACCTATTAGATATATTTATAGTAAAAAGCCATACCATGAGAACTGCCTCATAAAATTATATGGGCCACTTTTACATTCCTATCTTATTGGTCATCAATTCTATACATTATGTAAATCAACTAATAAGATGTCGGCTCCTTAGAAAAAATGTTTGGCAACATATAAGAAGTAGAAAGTGGGAAATGAGAATTGATGTTATAGGTGAATAGTGGAGGCAGTGAACCACATAAGTTATTTAATTGGCAATGGAACCTATTTAACTTAAGGCTTATACGTTCTAAAGTCACACTTTTAAAAAGTCATTAAATAGGATAATTTTTTTTTCTTGGAAATAAAGTGTCATTTTCACTCATACATACATTCAAACTTACATTTCAAGAATATAACTTATAACATAATACATTGTAATACACATTAAACTTATATACATAGTATTAGAAATTTAAGAAAAATAATTTAATGAAACAATCAAACCCATGAAAATGATATCTCGTATGGATTTTTCAGGAAAGTGTAGTATTAATCATAAATTATTATAGTGTAATAACTACGTTAAAATATCAGCATACACCACAAGTATTTTATGAGGATTGCATTCCACCAAATTTTGTTATGATTCAACATTTTCTTTAGCATTGTGAAAATTTTAAGAATGATGGGATGCCATATAGAATCACTTCTAAAAGCTAGCTTTAACGATCTATTTCAAATCAAAATCATCCAATACATGCAAGATGTCATGGACCATCCAGGCATTTAATTCCTAGCCATTTGAAAAAAGTTATACTTAGAAGCAACTATTGAAAAGAAATTGATCCACCTGATGGATGACAAAACAATACTAGAAGTTAATGAAATCGGGCATGTCACTACTTTTAACGACGCTAAAGAGTATTAATGATTTTGATCTTGCGTTTGAACTTCATAACATCAAATTTTGATTAAGTGCCAAGTGTATCATAAATAAAATATTAAATTTGCATGGCTAGTTACATGCATCATATTTATTAGTAATGAAGGAAAAAAATATAACATAACAATACATAGTTATGATATAACTTAAATAAGCCATATTGCAAGATTCATTAAATACAAGAAGCAAAACTCTTCATTGAAGTGCCTTTTGTTGTAGAACTTGAATTTTTTTCAAATATTTCAAGTTAAGCATGCTTAGCCAACCCCACTTAGTGGGTTAAAAGCTTGTTGTTGTTGTTTTTGGTGTATTCAGGTTAAGCATGCTAATAGAAGTGATGTCCTCTGACAGGTGACATTCCTTAAAAATTGAAAAATTGTGAGCTTTATTAAGCAAACAAATAATATCCCCACAGATAAGAATTCAGGGTAGTAATTACACTCTTAAACAGCAAAGCACGTTTTGGTGTATAGGTTAGAGTTTCTCGAAAAAAACAAGCTATAAGCAATCAAGTTAGAAAACTACAAGATGTGTAACCATTTCGGGAGTGTACATCACGAGGACAAAATTTTGAGCCCTATAAGGCCCAAATAGACAATATCTCAAAAGATGAGAATTCAGACCGTGATAATTATCCCCCATAACTTTATTATATGGTTGCTATTACTATGCTTGATTCTTACATAAAGTATTGAAATTCTGAAAATCTCTTTTATTTTTAAATAATGGCATTGAAATATTTCTGTCTGTTCAACAACTTCGTAGTCATCAGAATTCTAGCAAAAAAATTCGTTAATATATTACTCATGAATCTCATAACTCTCTATATCTGAATAAATATCTGATGTGGTGATAAAACGCTATTTCAAACCTTTTTTTTTTCATAGCCAAATCAATTTCAATACTTTCGATAAATATATAAATACTTCATAATCATATTCATTTAGTGCTTCCTCATATAATTTTTTCCTAACAGCTCCTTTCAATTACCTATTGGAAAAACATTTCAATCTGTTTTTTGCTATATGCAGCTTTAAGACTTGATTTCCTTGAACTCTTCTAAGAAAATATAAAATTGATTTACGAGCACAAATCTACATAAATGAGGAAAACTAGAAGTTAATGAATGAGATGCAAGCCATTATATTTTCTTTTGAGACTGGAGCAACCTCAAAATGAAGACATAACAGTAAATTTATAATAATGAACCTGAATGATTTCTATGACACATGCAACCCATGGAGGAGCCAGGTCATACTCATCATGGGTTGGGACATAAAGCCTCTTGTGATAATCATTGGACAAGGAAAATCCAAGAGGTCAGCGCCCAAGGTAACATTGTGATGCTGGATGTTTTAAAGTCTAGAATTTCACTAACGAAAATCTAACATTGATATGCAATAAAACGTAAAAAATAAATTCTTAGTTCAACAAATCTTAGTATGACAAAAGACTCCATCCTCTTGATGCAATTTGGAAAACATGTAAAGCTTGATATTTAAAAACCATCTAAAATTGAAATTCTGCAAGAGCTTGAGTTAGAAATAAAATTATATGATGACCAATACTCAATACTGCAATAAAAAATAGCAAACGTGACCAAATTCCAATCACAAAGTATTTGGGTGAAAATAACAAAGATAAAAATCACCAAAAAACATGCAGGCAATAGCAAAGTTATTTGTAAAATAATAATTATAATAACTTAAATAGAGCCAGCTAATTGAAACTGCTATTGGGATAGCAACGCATTCACTGATGCCACAATGGAACGCCATTCATTGATGCCACAATGGAAAGTCATTCATTGATGCCGCAATAGAACGTCATTCGACATTATCACTTCAAACTTTATGCATATAATGCACTCTGAGATTTGCCATAAACAGCCTTTTGAATTGAACACAATAGTCCAGTTACGACTTATTGACAATGTAAGAGTTCAGAAAAAAAGAGGCACCTGAAATTGCTGAAACTTTTCTCCATCAGCAGCTAGCTGTAGTCTTAAATTCTTCTCAGTTTCCAATAATTGGGTTACCTGTTCAACATACGAATGCATCTGGGATTTTTCCTGAGCTGATCGCTCTTGCTGTTGTTGCATCTTCAGGTCAACAAGCTGAAGTTCAAGTGATTTCTGTTTCAGCTAAACGTTCCCACAAAAAGAAGAGAAGTCAGCCTAAAGGTTCTTAAATCAAATAATCCAAAGGATCTGCAAGCTTCATTCTGAAATAAAACCATGAAGACCTTTTGAGCGAACTGTTCCTCAGAAAGAGAATATTGGTCTGCAAGATGTGCGAGTTTGTTTCTTAGCCTGAACAAAGATTGTATTATGAATTAAAAATATATGAAAAATATTTCCCACAAAATGAAAAAACTCTGCATGTTTAAATGCATGACAAAAATGTACGTGTCCCAAGCGCAAGAAATTTGAAGTTCATAATAACTAAAAGACTCAGCATATATAGAAAGAGAGTAAAATTTTTATGCCTCAAAATATATAATTGCTCAAATATCCTCGTTTGCGTTTATTGAGAAGTAAGTCCAAAAATTCATTCCTATATAAAAATATGGGTCACAAACGTCAGTCAGGACTCACACGAACCTCCAATCAAGTGAATTGTTTAAACTTCCCTATTCCTGCACATGCAATGGATTGTGGCAAGGCTTCATAATGGCAATCTTTACTTTCCAATGATTATTTGTTCAAGATTAATAAAGTTATATGTTACGCTGCCTAGCCTATGGACGATTTTGTCTTTTATGCATATATGGGTAATTAATTCTTTTATTATTTATCACTATTTGTTATACATATACCCTAGTAGGCTTGGGATTGAGGGTATGCATAAGATTAATTTGCGAGTCTTAGGTTTAGGGTTTGAGAGAAATTTCCAACCTCTCAAATTGTAGGAATTGACAGAGTTTGCCTACCTCTCAAATTGTAGGTGCATATTTTGTGAATTTGTATAAGTGGATCTTGCTGTGTTAATTTGACGTTATTGAAGAAAAATATTGATTTGCCCTAAAAGAATCATGCAGATTTCTACGTCAGATTGTATCATTAACATCTTGGTCGCTCTTCCACATCACTCCCCACTGTTTGCTTGCTACCGCCTTTTCACCCCAGTGCCACCTTCCAAATCCTCGCCAACCAGCACCACTATCCTCGGAATACACTATAGTTGTATTTGCTTGTGTTTGTTTTTCTATTTCCCATTTCAAGTGTGTTGATAGTAACCTCTTATTTGCTTTCATTACGAATATTTGTTTTGTCAATTTTGGTTTGGGTTAACTTCGATATCATTTGGTATGAGACTTAGCCTAACCTTAATTATGTTATAGTGTTTCTAACATCTGTCATACCCAAACCTATCCTCCCCCACCCCCCCCACACCTTCCGGAAAAGATTTTTCTCCCCATTTTCCACTCAAATCATCCCTATATACCATCTTCAACATAACCAAACCCCAAACCATAACAACGCCACTGCCGAGACAAGGGTTAGATGCCAATCAAAAGTTTAACATGGAAGAAATACAACAAAAATCCGCCAAGTACTACAATGGCTCAATAAAATTGAGGAACTTTTCTTCGAGTACCAGGATATACCACAAGATGAAATGGTGAAACTAGCGAGTACATTGTTTTGGTGGAAAAACTTGAAGCACCTACGTTAATATGAGAAAAAAGATAATATCACCACTTGAACCCAGATGAAAAAGGAAATGCAGCACACACACCAACCAGCTCGCTATAGACCTGATGACCCTAGCTTCAAAACCCGGGTCATATTTTAGAGATTCTTTGAGAGACCACGTCATTGGATGGCCACAACATCTCATAGGCAGGGTTCAAAAACCATGATCTTACAGTCGGAGAACACACAGGAAACATCTCAGTTGACCACGCCTGAGAAGAAGTTGATTTAGAGTAGAGAATAGATGGAACCAATCCACATTCCCAAATCCATCCCAATCAGAAATTGTTTCAAGTGTCACTGATTTTGGCATATTAAAATAATTACACAACCAAAAGAATGATTTCCTTCACTGATCAAAGAATAGTTGAAGAAAGAGGGAGTAACACCAAAAAAGATGAAGATGTCAGAGATGAGCCTCAACTTCAAGCCAACAAGAAAGAGACGCTGGTGCTTCAAGAGGATCCCACAAGAGAGACTCCAACTAGATTAGTAGAGGCTATTCTAGAAGATAGTAAACCCAGGTAAAAGAATTTCATGTAGAGTATGAGATTATGGTGCCTCGAACGATCATTTTATAGGGGTGGAGAGTAGAATCAAAAGAATTAGCATTGAAGGTTCGAAATGTTCATGAGTTTAAAGAGTTGATTTTAGACATAGCTTCAGATCAAAGGATGTTAGAATTGTTAGATATATAGCCTATCTCGTGGGTTGCCCCTACTAAAAGAGGCCTCACATATTAGAGATGAGAATATTTTGAGCTACTTTTGGAAGACCATAGAGAGTCACTCAGTTCAATAGTATCCCCATAAAAAATTGATCGAACAGAATGGATGAACCACAGAGTTGAATATCGCCTCAGAATTTTGGGCGGGCGGAACAACCTACAGAGAGATTCAGTAATTTTTATGAAGAGGTACTTCCTGAGTGAATACACTTCAGTGTGGCCCAATCTGCCCTAGATATCATTCTAAAGTTGATTCCTCTTGACAGACTTGGTAATCAAGTACATTCCGCTGAGTACGAAAAGCGGAACAAGACTTTCAAATTTAAGGGCTCGAAAGTTATATTACGGGAATCTACAGCTCTATCTCATATTGTGCCAAAAGAGAGTGCATATTTATTATAAGTACGTGTTATGGAATATCGATGCCTACACAATTGACTCATTAGGATATTATGTCATTTCTGCTACCTTCAGCGATGCTGACCTGAATATTATGAGGAGACTGAAGCTTTGATGAATGAGGTCAGCGCTCCCCTAACCACGGGAGAGTGATGTGGAAGTATCTTATGATACAGGAAGCATGATAACTCACATACGGGATAGGTAGGTTAATGTGGAAGCGGAGATGCAAGAGTGAACAATTGACACGGGAATACGCATTTGATGTCCGTCAGCAGCCCGTACCGGTTCGGTACAATGTCTATGAGAGTCAGTGGGTCTTCCTATGGGAGCACTGCCTCTTTTAAGTAGAGGGGCAAACACCTATTTATCATATTATTATATATTTGTGTTTTGGAGAGTTTAAGGTTAGTTATTGCTTATGTATCTAGCAGGACCGCCGTCGGCTTCTAGTGCCTCTTCTAGGGTTGTATTCGAAGGGGAGGTGCATCAGCTGTAACACAACTGAGATGGTGACTGTCTCCCAAGGATTGAATGGTGCTCCTACTGTAAGTCGACCCCACAAAAATATTTATCCTGGATTTCCCATCCTACGCAACCCTCCCTTCGCCAACATTTCTCACTGCCATAACCTCCGACAACACTTATTTTGTCTTCTTGCAACTCCAGCCGCCGGCCACCACCTCCTACATGCGTTACCGTCATTTCCAGCCACCTCCCACCTTCCTGTAACTCATTCTAGCTGCCAGCCTTCACTGTCCAGCCCCTCCCCTCGCTGCCGCAACTTCAGGGCAACCCACCAATTTGTTGTCCAACAATCCAACACATTCCCCACTGCTGACGTCGTTATTCCCAGTGTCTACCGCCACCCCAAACAACTATTCCTGCTGTTTTTCTACTATTACAGCCGTCCGACCAGCTTTTTCCCTCATTCCAGCTTGCTGCCATTGCCGCAACTCACCTTCACTGCCGCCGTCCTCCTCCTGAGCTGCCTCAACACAATACTGCCCTTTCCAGCTGTTGCGCAGCTATCCAGCTCCTCCTCTTTGCCAACGCCATCATTTAAGCCCTCCATCCTTCTTGCCATCACCCCAAACAACCCTCCTACATCACTCATTGGTGTTTGTTTGTTGTCCGACACCAAGAAAATAGCCGCTTTGTTGTTTTTTACTTGCCAACCGCCCATTCCACCTCTGCGCCACATTCTAAACCCTCGCCAACCACTACCACCATCCTTGGGATACACTCTAGTTGTGTTTGTTTGTGTCTGTTGTTGTATTTTCCCTTTCAAGTGTGTTGGTTATAACCTCCTATTTTCTTTCAACAATAATATTTACATTTCCTATTATGATTTGAATTAACTCCAGCATCACAACTACAAAACAATCTATCCCAATGCTCACTAAAAAATTTGAATAAACTTTGTAAATATTTCTCAAAAACACTAAAATTTGATGTTCTGTAGTGCTATTTATAGTCTAAGAACTTGTGTTTGCGTAGAATAGTAACTGGTTATTGTTTACATTACTCAAATAGAATTTCATTTCAAATTTCATATTTGCAGAACCTCACCAAATACTGCCTCAAGCAATAAGCTCGTATTTTTTAAATCATTACTGTAAAGTAAATAGTGAAAATAAATCGTATATCCTCAAATCTTTTAATCAAGCCTTCAATCAAATGCAAGCCTGTGTAAAGAACTCATTTACAGACAGACGAGAGATACCAAAAGAAAAAACGTTTACACATTTATCTGAAGTAGAGATTAGATTCATGATCTTTTTAAAAAATGATGCAGTCAAACATAGTACAATTATAAAGATACTTACATCTCATTCTCTTTCAATTGCGAAAGACAATCATGTTTCTGTTCTTCAAGTTTACCGTTTACATCCTAATCATGATTAAACATGGATCTGATATGTTATTAATTGCTAGAAGCAGAGTAAAATCAAAGAAAGACTAAACCATAATTAAACAGCACTAAAACAACATTCTTAGCCAAAAAATATGCCGAGTAGGAAAAAAAAAGTTGAGTTTAAAGCTGGTTGTCAATCATACCATTATGATGATACAAAATGCCCAATAGCATTTTGCCTCTATTTTACCAATAGAATTAAAAAAAATGATTATATGTTGATATTCTGCATAAGTTGACTAATTTTAAATTATAACAATGCATCTATTTTGGAGAAGCCTAATAAACAATATCCTCGTGCATACCTTAATTGCATCATTAAATTTCTTAGACAAATCCAATCTCATATTTTGTCCTTCTGTTGATACCCGTTGGCACTCTTCCTGGAAAATTTCATATCAACACCCAACAAAATATAATGTAAATAGATTAAGAAATGGGAAAAAAGCAGCGAAAAAAATCTTAATATCCAAAAAAGCTCCCAACAGGGAAGGGAAAATACAATGTATATGAGAAGTTTCTAATTTTATTTTATCTAGAAATTTAAAAAATGATCTTAATTTGGAGAGATATGCAATGCTCTATGGCATAGAATGTTGGCCTTTAAAAGAGAAGCATAAAATAAAGTTAAGTATTGCAGAGATAAAAATACTTGGGTGGATGAGTGGCTTGACATTTAGAGACAAAATGCGAAATGAATATATACGTGATAGAGTTGGTGTAGCTCCACTGGCAGATAAAATTAGAGAAAGTCGTCTTAAATGGTTTGATCACATTAAACGTCAATCATCTGATGATCCGGTTAGGAGTAGAAGTTTTAGATTTGACTTATGTTAAAGAAAGATAAACGTAGACCTAGAAAGACTAGGGTATATTGTATAAAAAAAATATCTTAATTTATTAGAATTAAGTGAAAATATGACACCTAATAGAATGCAATGGAGAAATAGGATTCATGTAGCTGAACCCACTTAGTGGAATAAAGGCTTGTGATGGTTGTTGTAGACATTAACTCCATCAGGAAATAATTGGAAGCGTAACCATCACTTTGAATTATAAAAGAAAGTTTAAATGTGTGAAGTGCAAACTTGTTTGGACCATTTGGAATAATTTCAACGTTTTATTTTTAAAATTTTTTTATTTTGTATTTTATATCTTTAAATAAAGCAAAAACAAATTCAGTATCTTTTATATTGTTTTGTTTATTGTGTTTCTAAATAATTTAATTTTATTTTTACTGAGAATTAAAAAAGTTAATTTATATGGCAGTGGTAGTTACGGATGGTCACTGGCGTTGACAATAGTTGTGGCCATAGAGGCGGTTGTTTCAAAAATACTCAGAACGCCTAAAAAAGCGTTTTTGATAATTTTTTTTAAGAACAAAATAAAAATGACTATCAAACAATATAAACAAGAATGTTAGAAAATAAATATTAAAAACTAAATTGATACCATGCAGAGCAGCCCCCTTGCTATTATGTGCCATATAAATAACACCGACAGCATAAAATTCTCATAAACGGTTCATGCTAAAGCAAATGAGGATAATGATTAGCATGTTCTCTGGCTTTAATATAGGAAAAAAAATTACTGTTAAAAGTTCTTTTAAAAAAGAAAATTTTGCCTTAAAGGCATTTCAAACTTTGGTGGCCTGCGTTTAACTGGATTCAGTAGCCAGCTTCTTTCAGAGAAACATATGGGAAAAGAATAGAAGGAAAGGGAAATAATGAGAGGCAACACAACCTGCGTTTAATGATTTGGTAGAACACAAAAAAATTAAGAATATTCCAGAGTTAAATCACCTACTTAACTGGAGATAAAAAAGTCCAATTTTCTTATGAAGACTAAACTGGGTTTTCTAAAATTATCGATAACAATGTAACTTGGGCATGCTAAAATTAAAGCAGGCACACCTTCATCTAAAAAGGCTAGCTAAAATATAGAAGGAAGATTTACATGGATACCACTCAATTTCTTAAGTATTTGCATATCTAACACCTAAACTTCAAATTTTACATATATTGCACTTCACTTATGTATAAAAAAGATATTCAACATAGGTGGGCGAGTTATTTTGATAAACTTTTTAATGAAGTATTTGAAAATACGATCGACCTTAGTGACTTACGATTGCTAAAAACAATAGAACGTTTCATTTTTACCGCCACATTAGTAAAAACGAAGTTGACGAGGCTTTAAAGAAAACCAAGGGTGGAAAGTTTATAGAATCAGATGATATCCCAATTGCAGTGTGAAAATATTTAGGAGATTTGCGAGTTTCTTGGCTTACTAAACTCTTTAATATTATTTTAAAAACTGAAAAGATGCCAGAGGAGTAGAGGAAGAGTATTTTGATCCCATTTTTAAGAATAAAGGGGATGCACAAAAGAGTACAAATTATAGAAGAATTAAATTGATGTGTCATACTTTAAAATTATGGGAGAGGGTAATTAAACGTAGGTTAAGACGTATTACCAAGATTTCTCATAATCAATTTGGATTTATGCCGAGCATGTCTACTATGGAAGCTATACATTTATTGAGAGGTTTGACGGAGAAGTACAGAGAAAATAAGGACGATCTACATTTTATTTTTATTGATTTAGAAAAAGCTTATGATAAGGTTCCAAGAGATATCCTTTGGAGGGTTCTTGAGAAGAAAGGCGTTGTTATTGTTATGCAAAATAACGGAATGAGAAACAATAATCGACACAAATCAGAAGAACACAAAGAGATTTAACGAGGTTCGACAAAGAATTGCCTACGTCCTCGGGAGCGAGCCGGCGAATACACTATTTCAGAGGAGTTACATACCCATAGGTTTACACATCTATTTATAGATAAAACCCAAGGATAAATTACAAACACGCCCTCACTCCCCCCAACCCACTAACTTTCAAGAGACACACCTCTCCAATCCAAGAGGCAACATCCCTTCACCAAGAACTCCTCCCTAGATATGAGCCATATCTAACAATTCTCCACCTCAGCGAATATCAAGCACCTTAGGAGAAATGCTTCACCCGTATATGTGCCTACCAAACAAATCTCCACCTTAAGCAAATATCCAACCCCTAGGAGAAATACATCTAACAATCTCGCACTTTGTGAATATCCAGTACTTAGGAGAAAATCTCCACATTACGAATATCCAGTACTTTAGGAGAAATAAATGCGTAGAGTTTCTTACTAGCAGATGAGTTAGGCGACCAAACCATCTAACCCAGCTAGTTAAAGATCCTGTTGCATTTCAATCATTATGTTTCAACGAGCGTGAGACTTCACCTGTATCTGTACTCCACGACAGGTTTATAGATGTTACCTACGGTGATCTTCCCTTTCATCGCGATCAGTGCACCTTAACAATTCTAATGGTTTCCTATCCTCATCGACCTTAGGAATGAAACCATTTCCGTAGTAGAAGTGCTTAAGAAATCAAATTCTTCTTAACTCTGGAACATGTCCGACATCGCATAATGTTCGACAGTCTTCATCATACGTCCGAATTCCGACTTTACCTATCTAGACAATACTTATAACGTCTATTATCACCCGGATATACTGAACCGGAATCGGATAACGCAGTATGAAGAAAACGCTACCCGTTCGGTGTTATGTGATGAGAACATCCCGAATCGAGAATCCATCCATCCTTTAATCGAGTTATAATCGAAAGCGCATCCACTATCACCGTAATCTGTATCACTCTGTACCATATTCGCAGCCCTGGAAGATACATTACGAGTCTCCTTCGTAGGCATTGAATGATCTCTCCTCATATGTCCGAGTTCCTAGCACTTAAAGCAACAAATCTTCTTGTCTTTAGCCTTCGACCTTCCGAATTCTCCTTCTCCTCCTTACTTTCACGATCCCGATTACCCTTAACATATAAACAATTACCATTAGAGCTTTCCTCTGCAGTTCTGCTTCCGTTAGTTGTGAGCCAACAATGCCTTGCGATAATCTCATCAATTTTAATTATTTCTTTCCCAGTATGTAAGAGTAATCACCGGATGTTCATAAGAAGTAGGCAACGAACACAAAAGAATCATTGCTCGGTCTTCATCCTCAATATTCACATGAGACGACGTGCGGATCCGTGATTATTTGATTGAAGATATTCAAGTCTTTGTGACAAATCGATCACTGTCGCATCTTCGACCATACTGACCTTTCTTCGAATACGATTTATTCAGTCGAGATTTAGACATAAACCGAGATTCCAATTCTTCCATACTTCTCCAAGATTTCGGTTCATAACATGATACATAATCTCATTCTGCGGACATAAACGTATGCGTACTGCCGCTCGAAGTTGTGACTCCTTCCCAATCTTCATCTTCCATACTTTCACGTTTCGTAGCTCCGCAAAGCCTTCAAAATTCTTTGTTGTGTCAACAAATCTTTTACTTGTTTCTGTCAATCCGAAGTTCTGGTTCATTGAACTTCACTTATCTCAAATTTCACTGTGACATTGCCATCCGAATTTAATCCTGAAATTTTCTCTATCAAATCCAGCAACTATCCCGCGATTCTCCTGTGATTCGTGAATCAAAATTTCCACACGAAGCACAAAACCTGTTCGTACCAGTACCTCGGCCAATTGCTGTTTCCGCGAGCTACGAATCCCTTCGCACCTGTTCGAGGAATACCTCCACGAAACTCCTGTTTACGAAATAATCGCGTCCGCCGCCACCCGCACCCTGCCGAACTCCACTTCGTCGCAAAATCTCCTCGCGACGAACCGCGAATTAACTCGCTTAACACCTTAATTTCCCGCAAAACGAGGCTCTTGTTCGCGGTGGACAGCCTCTGTTTCCCGCGGATTTTTGAACCGGCCGAACTCCTCTGCAGGAATAAAAAAAATTCCCTACGCATAGTTTTTTTTTTGTTGCAGTTCCCCTGCAGCACAAAATTTTCTCCAGAGAATATTTCTCAGGTGGAAATGAAAGATTCCTCAGATTCTTTCCCTGGGATTAGTTCCTTCTTTGCCTTCAGGAATAAATTAATTTACCTCCCCGATTAATTGCTGTTGGTTGTCAGCACTCCCACCAGTTGGATCTCAGGGAATATTCCTGTAGGAATGGAAGATTCCTTTATTCCTTTCTGCGCTGCCTTCTGACCCGAACCGTCTAGCGTCGCCCTGGTTCCGCTCAGCAACCGTCTGTAACTGCCCTGGGAACCGTCCCAAGGCCTCCTCGCATCTGCTGCCGTCAACTCCGAATACCGCCGCGAACTGCTCGCGCCTCAACTCCGTCGGTTGCAAACCTGCACCGCGAACTGCAGGGTCTCTCCGCCGAACCGAAGCTTGCCTCCTGTCCCGAACCGAAGAAGCCGCAACTGTTCCTGTTCGCGAATCCCTGGGCCGAACTTCCCTCCACGCACCAGCTCCCGGTCGCTCGCACAAATTGCCGCCGATTTGTGCCTCTATCACGAACTGCGGGAATCTTCCTCGCGACACTTTTGGCCGAACTCCCTAAATCAGCAGGGATGCCTGCCGCGACAACCTTCGCCACACCAGAACCTACTCTGTCGTGAACAATCCGGCGCAAATCCTCGAGAGAACACTGCAATTCCTTTAATCTCGAAGTCAAATCTTCTTTTCTTCTACGATTTTCCGCGTCGATCTTCTCCTGTGCCCTCAAACAAGGCTCTGATACCAATTGTTATGAAAATAACGGAACGAAAAATCAAGAATCGACACAAAACCAAAAGAAGAACATAGAGATTTAACGAGGTTCGACAAAGAATTGCCTACGTCCTCGGGAGCGAGCCGGCGAATACACTATTTCAGAGGAGTTACATACCTATAGGTTTACACATCTATTTATAGATAAAACACAAGGATAAATTACAAACACGCACTCGCTCCCCCCAACCCACTAACTTTCAAGAGACACACCTCTCCATTCCAGGAGACACATCCCTTCACCAAGAAACTCCCTCCCTAGATATGAGTCATATCTAACAGTTATGATTTATATTCAAGTCATTAAAGATATGTATGCTAGAGGTGTTACTTGTGTTCGAACTGAAGGAGGATTGACCAATTCTTTTCCTATTTCTGTTGGATTACATCAAGGATCGACTTTAAGCCCATATCTTTTTGCGCTAGTGATGGACATTTACAGGAGGATGTACCTTGGTGTATGTTTTTTGCTGATGATATCCTTCTCGTGGATAAGACGAGAGAAAAGCCCAGAAAAAACTTGAATTATGGAGGTCTACTTTGGAGTATAAAGGCCTTTGTTTGAGTATAACTAAAACTAAATACATGGAATGTAATTTTAGTAATAAGAGCTCTAGTGACATAAGTGTATTTATGGGCGATCAAATTATTAAAAAGTGTGAATGATTTAGATATCTCAGGTGTATTGTTTAAAGCGAAGAAGGGATTAAATCTTCCGCATGCTCCCAGTAGTCTTCTTCCTGCTATTCTATTTGGTGGCTTAAGAGTGAAGCAGAAGGGATTAAATCTAATATGTGATAGGATTTGAACAGCAAGGCCTCTCCCTTTTTGATGTTTTTCTTGGTTGGCTCACGGGAAGAAAGAAGAAGAAATTGCAAGGCAACGGTTCTTCTTGCTCTCGGTTTGGAGAGAGAGAGAGAAAAAGGTAGAGAAATAAATTTGTCGGCCGCATTTTTTTGCTTTAAAAGAATTTAAAATTTTAGTGATTTAATTTAATATAAAAGATATATAATTTTGGGAAGTAGTTTTGAAAGTAGTGTATTTTAATTTTGAAAAATGAGACCGCGTGGATCTCATTTGTCCAATAATTTGCATAATCGTGCTTTCACTGTCACAAATGATACACTTTCTCGAAAGATTAATGTATCCCGTGACGGATAGACCCAATCATACGAACTAAGGCGACCTTGCGACATCCGTTTGGTCCGCGAACCTTTATGTGTGACCGACAAAGCTTCCCTCACCTAATAGAAAGACTAGGCGAGGCTTATTTTATCTCGGGTTCCAAATTCCACTATAGTGCAAGTCTCATAGTTAATTACATCCCAAATGACGTAGTGCCATCCGAGAAAGCTTCGATAATGATCGATGCGTTCGTCTTCGAGACTCGGGGTTTAGGTTTTCGCGCAGGACGTGGAAAGCTGAGTGGGAGTGGCTCGAATGGGAGCAGTTATTTTCGTGAGTCCAAAGGAAGGGAAAAGTAAGAGACGTCACGTATCCGACGTAGCCTCGGTGACTTCCCAACTATCCTATGGTGTTGATGCGTTTTGGAGACGATATTATTTAATCGTTTAATCCTCGCTAATTTTATTATTTGGAACTTACACTTGCATAATACCCAATTATGCAAATAGCCTACGTAGATATGAGGATTTATGTCATACAGAATGACAACCTCGGAACACTAAAACGTGTTAGGACTACGTCGCTGCAAGACGGTTACGATGTAGTTCTAAAGAGAAAGTGAGGGTTTATGTCGCATGGCGAGCTACTCTCGAAGTCCTATAGGTTTGTATTTAAACTCGGAAAGAGTTTCTTTGAAGAAGATCCTCTTGTTGCTTCAATCCAAGTCTCACCATTGTCTTGCTCACGAATTAATTCGAAGCTTCTTGCATAATAATGATCCTAATATCTAAAGCTTTAAATAGTTTTGTCGAGTGTGTTTCAATGTTTCGGGTTTGTTGTTGTTTTCAGTTTTGCGTACGGAGTAAAGTAAATTGTTGGCAGAATAAAAGTCTTTGGAAAGTAAAGTTCAGATAAAGTGGAGTGCAATAAAGTAGATTACGATAAAGTAATTTACGGAAATAAACCGTAAAAACGTACCGCAGGCATCTGCTACCGTTGTATGATTTGTATTACGAAACGTGATATCATTATGGAAATCTGAAATGATCTTACAATGAATTAAGTAAAAGGAGAAAACCCAAAGACAAAAGAGAAAGAAAACGACTACGTAGAAATCACAGTAAGCTAATATGATAATACGTATGGAAAACCGGAACTAGGTGTGAGACGTCGATAAGAATGGCGAGGGCTCGAAGCTGGATCATGTGCTTATCCGACCTCGGATAAGAAGTTACCGACCCGACGATCTAAGGAGGGTAGTCCTTAACCCAATCCAAGTGACTAACCAGTGGACCTTTATATATTTTATAAGAAGAATTCTTTAATTTTCAAATGCAAAAGTTGTTGTTTAAGTTTCATCCGAGTTCTTTTAACACGCAAAGAGATTTATTATTATTTTTTTATTTTGTAAAATATTTTGTAAAATAATAAGTCCCATAGGTAATCACTCTAATCGTCGTTGTAGACTACTAACGACCTAAGATCACTGTGGGAAACAATCTAACTAAGAGTCGGCGAATAGTATCATCTGGTCCTTTCCTCTCCTATGGAGGTCCTCAGATGAGAGATACTATTCTAATTATCCCTCGTATCCTCGTTTCCCTCGTAGTAGCACACATAAAGCATTATTATCATCGCTCGCCACCTAGCACCTCGGACTTACACCGTCACGACGATCCATATGTGGCAAAACAAATGTCCCAAGTGCCGGGAGGATTCGAGTGTAATGCTTGAGCTCGAATCCCGGAGCATTGGGTTTCATTATTAGTTAAGTCATTTTAGGAATTCCACAGCTGATTTAAGCTAAGGAAGGGTGAACCACGTCTCAGTGCATTCTGCCGGTTTGGTGTCTTGATCGACCTATGGAATCAGGCCGTGACTTAGGTTTACCGTGCATTCGAAGCTTAGGTAGATGGGCTCTCACCTGGGAGTGCTCTCAGGTTTAGGAATCATGCAGCTTAAGGTTAGGTGGGTGACTCACCTAAGGTTTAGGAAGCATATGTTGTGAATTAGGTAAATGAGGTTTCAACTAAGCTCTACACCTAAGGTTTAGGAAGTCACCTAAGGGTGTGCTCCTAAGGTCTAGGAAGCGTATGCTGTGAATTAGGTAAAAGAGGTTTCACCTAAGGCGTGTACCTAAGGTTTAGGAAGTCCGAGTTAAGGTTAGGTGGGTGACTCACCACAGGCGTGTGCTCTACAGGTTGCAGGAAACATACACTCTAACTTGTGCTTGAAGTGACTAAGAGTGACTTATCCTTCCTCAAGTTAAATCAGAAATTCCCCTTTTTTGTGACTTAACCGTTTAACAAGAAAAATAAATCAAGAGAACAAAGGAGGTCGAACACACTCCCAAAAACCAACAAAGCCGAAAAAAAAAGGGGAAACAACAAGTCAATCGGCCCAAACGATCCCAAAATGGTGACAAACCTCTCTAAAGAGACATTTAAAACTCCCAAACTCGCAAAGAACCGACCCCAAATCAGTTGCTTTAAAGCTTCCGAATCAACACACGATCGAGCTCCAAACAACAATTAATGGCTCCAAATCACAATCTACAACAATTAAAAATTCTCAAATAGCCACCTACGACAATTAACAACTCCAAAACGGCCACACACGGCTCTCACAGACTTTCTATTGCACTAGGCAGCGACTTAATTACACCAAACAACACTTATATTCTTCCAAACAGCATTTAAATTCTTCCAAACAGCACTTATATTCTCCAAAACAGCAATTCCAAACACAAACAGCAGCAAACAACAGATTTCTACAGCACCTACAGCTCTCCTACAGCACTTAAGTTTTCCAAACAGCAAGTATGCAGCTATGGACAGCAATTATAAGGCTTCAAACAGCCATTATAAAGCCCCAAACGACTATAAATAATGCACAAAAAAAATAGCCCCAAATTGTCATGTAAAAGACTCCAAAACAGTAATTTTAAAGCTCCAAAATAAGCATATGAATGGCTCCCAAAACAGTGATAATATTTGGCCCAAAATCAACATTTAAAGCTCTTAGAACATCATATATTTCATGTAAATTCATGCGGTTGAAAATAGAACCTAATCAACCCGAAAGAAACAAATGTGATCACTATCATCAAGGAAAACCAAAACATTTAAAAAAAAAGGCCCAAGCAACTTATTCCGTGCATAAGTAGAGTGACACACATGTAAACATTTTTTTCGTTTAGACGTGTAAACAAATAATAAGAAAAAAAATCGAGTAGGATTTGTGTAAAGCTTGAGCTTAGATGGTGTGTATAAATCCATAAGAATTGCAACATGCATTTTGATTTCATTCCCTTTGTATTGTGTTGTGTGTAAGTATTGGTAGCATGCATGAAAATTTCTTAGTTTTAGGAAGAAATTATCAAAACAAATTATGATTCATATTTGAACACCTGCTGCAAAAATCAATTTAAATTCAAGCACTTCGATCCATGGAATAAGCAATAGGAGCTTTGCAAGAGACGAGAGAAAGCTGATAGAGTTAAAAAAATACGACCTTGATCGGAGGAAGCGCAGGCGGTTGCGGCTTCGATCGAGAAGTGGTCGAGCAGGCGTTTTAGCAGTCAGGTCGCGCGAGCAGAGGCGGGTGAAGCGAGCAGGTGGGTTTCTGTCCCGAGCAGGGTGAGGTGAACGGCTGGGTGCAGAGGAGCGGGGCTGGAAGGAGTCTGTCGCAAGGAGCAGATGTTGAGAGCTGAGGAGACGAGCAGTTGGGTTGCGGTCAAGGAAGGGAGGCGGGAGTGCTGCAGGGGAAGACGAGCTGGATCGAGTAGAGGGAGGCGAATCAAACTACTGATCAGTTGAGCGAGGGAGGAGGAGGCGGAGAGCTTCGATCCGGCGTCTGAGAGAGGCGAGCCGGACGACTTCGTGCAGGAGAGACGGACGGTCGAGGGCTCGCGGGATCGGGTCGTGCGAGCAGGTGAGCGGGGAAGACGGGTTCTGTTGCAGAGGAAGGAGGCGAGCGACTTCGGTTGCGGTCGAACGCGGAAGAGGAAGGCGGGCGAGGGTTTTCGATGCCAAGGGAGAAGGCGAGCAGGCTAGTCGCGGTCCAGAGGAGAGGTAGGTGGCCTCCGTGTGGCAAAGAGGCGAGCGGGGCTTTTCGGCTGTGAGTCTCGAGCGGGCGAGCAAGGTTTCTCGATGCAGAGGAGCGGAGACGAGGCGGGGTCTCAAGCGGAGGTCTTCAGCGCAGGGAAGCGGAGACGGGGCGATCGAGCGAGAGCCAGCGGGAGAGAGGAGCCCGGGGAGGAAGATGAAGGCCGGATCTCAAAAAGGACGTTACGAGAGGAGAATAGGCGGGGAATTGAAGAACTGCCAAGTAAGGAGTAGTTTTAATTGGAAAATTAAAATCCCCCAATTAAACCTAATTAATATGGCATTTAAGTGGCTGATTTGAATTTTAAAAATTTGAAATTTGAAATAGCTCCGCTCATGTTCAGCTTGCGACGAGCTTGAATTGAACCCAGGCTAAGCCCAAACCGATGCCCGCTAAAAAAAAATGCGCATCAATTTCCGTGCCGTTTGCGCGCGTGTGGAACCATGGCAATATGGGTATCCTTCCTAGCTAAATTCGACGTCCCGGACGCATCCGTGTGGTCCGTTTCGTCATCCGAGGTCGTCTGGACAAGTTCGCCGACGGTTGCATCAAAGGGTGTCAAATTGTGGTGTGCGGAGTGCTCGAGCATTGGGGTTTACCTGGGCGCCGTACGCACTCGTGGGAACTCGTTTTCGAGCCCTCTACATGTTAGTCCTTAGCCTCGCAAACCGTG
This sequence comes from Papilionanthe hookeriana x Papilionanthe teres, assembly GCA_022702705.1. Classification (NCBI taxonomy): domain Eukaryota; kingdom Viridiplantae; phylum Streptophyta; class Magnoliopsida; order Asparagales; family Orchidaceae; genus Papilionanthe; species Papilionanthe hookeriana x Papilionanthe teres. The sequence goes on from CM040437.1 coordinate 66,926,881, forward strand.
GGAGTCGAGTGCTTGGGATCTACTCGTACGAGGTTTCACAAAAACGAGTTTAGAAGTGGCTCGAAGTTTCTATGGGAGGTGGGTTCCGTGACTAGTCCGCTAGGATGGTCAATAAGGAACTCCTAAAGCTAGATCCTAGGGTCTAAGAGGAATATCCTAAGACCTCACTAAAATGAGGTCAACAAAATTATTCTTGTAAGTCTACATGATCGACTGTGTAATTCCTCGAGCAATAAAATCATCAGCAACTTTGTGGACGTAGGCAAAAATTCCTAAATCACGTAAATCTGTGTTATTTTCTGGTGTGATTTTTCTCGTTCTATATTTCGCTTTATCTTCGATCGTTCTTTTATTTTATATATATACCACAACATGCAGGAATGTTTCGGGCCTATTGTGTGATAGAAAATACTGCTTATACTGAAAGAAAAATTTTATAAGATGGTGGTGAGACATGCAATGTTTTATGGTGCTGAATGTTGGCCTTTAAAAGAAAACATAATATAAAGTTAAGTGTTGCCTAGATGAGAATGATTAGGTAGATGAGTGTCTTTACACTTAGAAACAAAATGCAAAATGAATATAATCATGATAGGGTTGGTGTAGCTCCAGTGACAGACAAAATTAGAGAAAGTCGCCTTAGATGATTTGGTCACTTTAAACGTCGACCATCTGATGATCCGATTTGGAGAATAGATGTTTTAGATTTGACTTATGTTAAGAAAGTCAGAGGAAGACCTAAGAAGACTTGGGCTTCCTGTATTAAAAATGATCTTTATTTATTAGAATTAAATAAAAATATGACACTAAATAAGACGCAATGGACAAAAAGGATTCCTGTAGCCGAACCTACTTAATGGGATTAAGGCTTTGTTGTTGTTTTTGTTGTTGTTGTTTTTGTTGTTGTTGCACTTCACTTATCAATGAAAATGTGTATTTCACATTTTAAAAGTTAAAATAGTGGTATTTTTTATGTGATTGAAAATTTTGAGTGTTATAAGCTTTAAAAATAACATGTAGGTGTGATATGTAAGTAGATAAGAATTGGGTGGTACGTATGTAAAAGCCTCGATATAAAATTCAAAATTCATGGGTGATAAAGAAAATACATAACCAAAAAAACTAATTAAATTGACAGAATTTTACCATTAACATTTTATTCTGACGTTGTAGCTCTCTACAAAGTGACTCTAGTCTATCCCGTACCGCAACAGCTTCAAAATGCAAGCAAACAAAAAAAAATCAGGAATTGAAATTTTTTTTTTGAAAGGATTATATAATAAAGATCTTATTTTAAAGCAACCAGTAAAAAGAAAAAATGGCTTGCAGAAGACCCGTGATGGAATACTTAAGCACACACCATTAAGCAACAACATTGGGTAAAATTTAGATCCTAATGGGAAAAAAAACATAGAGCAACTAAAGATGAATCGAAGATTTATTCCACTCCTTCAGTAGAGCCTAAAAGTTGCAGGATGCATGAAAACAAGAGGTTCATTCAAGCAATAACCATAGACAAAATAGGTTCCTTCAATGAATCATTTGATGTTAGGAAGACTTACATACATACCACTCAATTCATATATATTTACGTATCTAACATCTCAGCTTCATTTTTTATATACATATCACCATACCTACACATGAAAAGGTGTATTTCAGTTTTAAAAGTTAAAATGAAGGTATTTTAAAATGGGATATTTAAGATTTTGGAGGAATAAATGTAAAAAACCAAAGTTTAGTAGCTACTAAGTAAGCACAACAAAAAAAAACACAAAATCCTGCGGCAGCTCAATAACAATGCGCAAGCTGATAATAGAATAACGAAATACCTGAAGTTCTATTGCACAGAACAAAACAGAGACCAGAAGCAGGGGCAAAAGATTCATTCAAAAGATAATGAAATGAAATAAAATGAGCAACATGTAAAAGCAACAGAATCATCATCAGAATTTACAGCTTATCAGCAAGATAAATTGGCAAAACAAATTCGAACGCATAGCTCCCTCAATATACAACAATAGACAGATATATTCTTAAAGCAACCTCAATAAAAACTTTATAAAACAAAAAAATGCTAGAATTATTAGCCTAATTACTGCTGCACTTATTATTAGATTTTTATTTGCTTATTTTATTTTCCATTTCTATATTTATGTATTTTCTAGTCGGTTTATTTCTGAATAAATGCCTTTCCTTTTATTTGGGTCTTGTAATATGTATTTATACCCATTTTCCTATCAATGAAAGCATGTAGCTCTATTCTCTAAGTTTGACATGGCATCAGAGCTATAGATCTAGCCGCCGACCACCTGCTGGATTTCTGCCGCCAATCCTCACCACTAGCCTTCCTACGAGCCACCAACCGCTAGATCTCAGAGCTGCTGACCGGCTTTCGAGCACCGTCGGCAAATTTTCCTCAATTTTGAGGGGCCTTCTAGCCGCCAGTTCTTCCCTTATCTAGCCTCCAAGATTTGCCTGTCTTGGCAAACCAACATCACTTTTGGCTCAGTTGGAATCATGGTAGACTCTTCCAACCTCAAGCCTTCTCCCAACGGTGTACTTGAGTCCACCGGAGGGTCAACACCGATCTCAATCCCTCCACAAACCGGAGGATCAAAAACCCACATGAACTTCCTAATCACCATCCATAAACTGAACAGATCTATTTTTCTCTAATAGTCCCAATCTGTGCTAGCGGAAGATTTGGCTATCTCGTGGGGATGATTAATGAACCTCCTCAAACTAACCATACATATGAAACGTAGGAAGTGAAAAACTACATGCTCATGTTGTGGTTGATTAACTCCATGGAGACTACGATTGGACGTTCATATATGTTTCTCCTTTTTGTCTGTGTCCTATGGATTGCAGCTCAGGATACCTACTCAGATGTAGGGAACTCAAGCCAACTTTATGAGGTTTCCAAGAAAATCCGCGAGGCAAAACTGGGATCAAGAACAGTGACCCATTAATACAATGATTTGAAAGCCTTATGAATGAAATGCGATCTCTACTATAATTACAAGTGGGAATCTCCGCATATTTCCCTCGTCCAGAAAATTGTAGAAAAAAATCGAAGTTCCAATTTTTGGCTGGCCTTAACAAAGAACTTGATCTGGGACCGTATCCTTGGTCAGGATCCCCTTCCTTCCACTCATGCTGCTTTCACAGAAATTCGACATGAAGAGAGCTAGAGAATGGTTATGCTCAACACTTCCACTTTAGTTGAACATCTACCTTGGTCACTAATAGTGTTCAACATTTATTAAACCCTCATCGAGCCACCGGGTCCACTTGTGATTACTGTCGCAAACCTAACCATACTTGAAAAAAGTGTTGGAAACTTCATGGGAAACAGGCATACAAACCTTCACCCAAATCCTCCCCTGCCAAGAGTCTCACTACGACATCTGAATCGACTACGGTACAGCTAGCTTCCACTTGGAACACTCTGGAATCACCCAAATCTCTTACGAGTTAGATGGAGCAATTAATCAAACTACTCGGATCCAATCAGTTCACTTCCGACCCGCCAACCTCCCACATTTGTCAAGGTATCACTCCTATGACACTCATTACTTGTTCTAGTCTATTGATCGTTGATTCAGGCGCCACAGATGACATGATCGGATGCTCTCAAGCTTTCTCAATATATTATATATGCTCCAAGAAAGATAAAATTAAAATTGTCAATTGCTCCTGTAACTCTATTGCCGGTAAAAGATCAATTTGTGTTAACAACTGGTCTAACTCTGGAATCTTTGTTACATGTCCCTCTATTGAAGTGTAACCTGATATTTGTTAGTATGTTGCACACGACATGGATTGCATTGTTAATTTTTCTCCTGAAGTTTGTGCCTTTCAGGATATTTGTCGAGGAGGAAGATTGAAACTGCTAAAGATTAGTTGGGCTCTAATACTTTCAAGAGAAATGCACAGAGAACGATGACGCTTTGACCAATAGTTGCAGTTTATCTTAATCCATTAAATGTCCTATTATGCAATTGCATTACCGTTTGGATCATCCAAGAATTCAATATTTAAAATAATAGTATCTATCAATGTTTACTAATAAAAATATTGTTAATTTCAAATGTGTGATTTATCAACTAGTCAAAAATCATTGCGTTCCTTGTTCATCTCGTTCTTCCAACTGTTACTCTCCTATTTTTTTTATTCACAGTGACTTGTGGAGACCTCTCACACCCCTAGCTACACTAATAAACGGTGATTCCTTATCTTAATTGATGACCACACTCGAATGATATGAGTCTATATTTTAAAAGATAATATAAAGATGTTGTCACCTTCAAAAACTTTTACTCCTTCATTTTGAACCAATTCAAAACTTCAATTTATGTCCTTCGAACCAACAATGGTTGTGAATTTTTTAATCCTATTTCAGGTAAGTTCTTGGTAAGTAAAGGCATTCTCTATCATAGCTTATGTATGGACACTCATCAACAAAATATCTATTGCCGGTAAAAGATCAATTTGTGTTAACAGCTGGTCTAACTCTGGAATCTTTGTTACATGTCCCTCTATTGAAGTGTAACCTGATATTTGTTAGTATGTTGCACACGACATGGATTGCATTGTTAATTTTTCTCCTGAAGTTCGTGCCTTTCAGGATATTTGTCGAGGAGGAAGATTGAAACTGCTAAAGATTAGTTGGGCTCTACTACTTTCAAGAGAAATGCACAGAGAACGATGACGCTTTGACCAATAGTTGCAGTTTATCTTAATACATTAAATGTCCTATTATGCAATTGCATTACCGTTTGGATCATCCAAGAATTCAATATTTAAAATAATAGTATCTATCAATGTTTACTAATAAAAATATTGTTAATTTCAAATGTGTGATTTATCAACTAGTCAAAAATCATTGCGTTCCTTGTTCATCTCGTCCTTCCAACTGCTACTCTCCTGGTTTTTTATTCACAGTGACTTGTGGAGACCTCTCACACCCCTAGCTACACTAATAAACGGTGATTCCTTATCTTAATTGATGACCACACTCGAATGATATGAGTCTATATTTTAAAAGATAATATAAAGATGTTGTCACCTTCAAAAACTTTTACTCCTTCATTTTGAGCCAATTCAAAACTTTAATTTATGTCCTTCGAACCAACAATGGTTGTGAATTTTTTAATCCTATTTCAGGTAAGTTCTTGGTAAGTAAAGGCATTCTCTATCATAGCTTATGTATGGACACTCATCAACAAAATGGAGTAAACGAGAGAAAAGGTAGGCATGTTCTCAAAGTAGCTCACTCCATTATGTTTTAATCTATCCCGAAAAAGTTTTGGAATGATGTCATGCTTACTGCCACCTATCTCATCAATAGATTTCTCATAAAATTCGTAAATTTAGAACTTCATCAGCCATCTTGATGCCATGTTTCTCTAACAATCCGTTTGTCACCACTCTTGAACTCAAAATTTTTGGGTGCACAACCTTTGTTCGAAAAACTATACCTAATTGTAGTCAACTTGATCACATGTCTATAAAATGTGTATTCCTGTGATATATTGTTACTAAAAAAGGCAATAGGTGTCTTGATCCTACCACAAATAAACTCTATATAAGTGTTGATGTATCTTTCTTTGAAAATGTTCCCTACTTCCCCAGCACTGCCTCAGGTAAGGGAGATTTTAATTTCTTCGACGCCATTCCTTATCAGACCCTTGTGGATATTTCTCCAACCATTATATCTGAGGAGCCCTTTGTCCCTTTGGATCCACCACCTACCAAACAACCAGGACCTCTCCCATTCTCAATGTAACTACTCGGCGCACTCATGTTCCTCTTTGGAGCATGCTACCTCTTTGCAGGACTTGGAATCCACTCCAAGGGGCATCCCCAGAACTAACACCACTCCGAATGAGGTGAGTTTTCTTGTTAAGGTATGTAATCAGGCATGCTCTCTTTATTCCATAGAAAAAAATATCTCTTTCTATAATGTATCGGCGACCTATAAAGTGTTTGTTGCTGCCCTGATGGATCATCACCTCCCATCCACTATTGAAGTGGCGTTAGCTGACCCCTCCTGGGAAGCTACAGTAATGGATGAAACGAAAGCCCTTCGACGGAATCATACATGAGATGTTATGAATCTTCCTCCATATAAGAAAGCAATAGGGTGCCGCTGAATTTTTAGCACCAAGTGCAACTCCAATTGATCATTTGAACGTAACAAGACACGGTTAGTCGCCAAAGGCTACTCAAAAACATACGAAGTTGATTATGCAGAGACATTTAATCCAGTTGCTAAATGGAACACCATACGGATCCTACTTTCACTTTCTACGAATTTGGATTGATGATTGCTCTAACTGGATGTCAAAAATACTTTCCTAAATGATAATCTCATAGAAGTGTATATGTGCTTCCCTCTAGGCTTTGACTCTATTGTTCTCCGGGGACAAGTGTGCTGACTGCGGAAGTCCCTCTATGGAATAAAGCAATCTCCAAGGGCTTAGTTCAGCAAGTTCACAAATGTGATAATAAGTCAGGGTTTTTCTAAAGCCAATTAGATCATGCTCTGGCAAAATTGCTATTCTTATCGTTTATGTCAATGATATTGTGCTCACAGGTGATGATCTACCAACATTGGAGTCTTTGTAAGGTATTCTTGCTACTTTATTTGAAATGAAGGACTTGGAGTCACTCCGGTACTTCTTAAGCATGAAAGTTGCTCCGTCATCTCAAGGCATTTACCTAACTCAGCGCTTATGTGCTTAATCTATCGATAGTGAATGGCCTTCTCCTATGCAAACTAGTGGTGGTTACAATGGACCCCAATGAGAACGTAACTTATGTTCCAAATTCGGTTCCAGCGAACAAGACCCACTATCAACGGCTAGTAAGGAAACTCATTTACCTCACTCATACTCGCCCCGACATTTGCCACGCAGTAGGTATTGTGAGTCAATTCATGCATGATCCGTATGAGCACCCTCTTTGAGCTGTCGAAAGGATCTTTCACTATTTAAAAGCCACACCAAACTCAAGTTTGTTTTTCTCAAGCCACACCTCTCGTTCTATTCGTTTGCTTATACAGATATGAAGTGGGTCGGGTCTGTTCATGATAGGAAATACATCTCGGGATATTACTCATTCGTGTGGGAAAATTTTATAACGTAGAAAAGCAAAAAACAATCGGTTGTGGCCTCGAGCAGTGTTGAAGCTGAGTTTTGATCTATGTCCTTGGGTATCTGTGAAGCTCTCTGGTTATGCATCATGCTCCGTGAATTGCGTTTGTCACCATTGTTTGACTACTTCAAATCAAAGTTGATCATGATGGATATATATGCTTCAACTTGAGGAAGGTACTAAAATTATTAGCCTAATTATTCGGCTAATTACTACTGCAATTATTATTAGATTTTATTTGCTTTATTTCTCGTTTTCATGTTTATGTATTTCCTAGTTAATCAATTTCTAAATTTATGTCTTTCTTTTTTATTTGAGATTTGTAATATATATTTATAATCCTTTTCCTATCAATGAGAGCATGTAGCTCTATTCTCTAAATCTGACAAAAAATATCATTAAGATCTGACCTTTTGCCAGGCCTAAACCAAAAATTAAACCTTATGCACGACGTTAATGTCAAAGCCCTGTATCTATCTTGACTAAGGTCTCAGGCCATGCATTAAGCATTAACGGAAAAAGAGAATCCACAGAATTTCAATATCATATATTTAACTAAATTCATTCAGCTGTACGTAATGACACTAAAGGTTGGTAAGAAAAAAATGCATGTATGAATATATATATATATCTTAAGAAAAGTCCTAGGGCTAATTTTATTGAAATAAAAACGGTTATATGAGCTTGCGGAGGGGCCCAAAACATGAAGCCCTACCCCTACGATACAAAGCTAACACAAGGATCCAAAGATCAGTACATAAACAACAATTACAATGTCTAAGAATGAGATCGCGCTGTTCTCGCTCTGTTTCTAGGAGATCCATAGAGTAAGCTCTTAAGTGCTGCTCCATTGCCATTAGTAACTAAGGTATCATCAACTAGTAGATTATCCCCAAGCTTCTTCTTCCGTCGAGAAGGGTAAACTTGCCAACCCTCTTCATCATCTTCTTCTACTTCTTCTTCTTCAGTTTCTTCCTCTTCTGTTGTCAAAGTCTGCTGAAACTTACCTGTGGGTGCAGCAGTAAGTTGGAGGTTTCTTCTTTTTCTACTAAGTTTTTGGATGTATCGGTCAAAATCGACAGCTGTGGTATCCACGTGGACGGTTTGCACCGCAGGAGGAAGGGCCGCCCTTCGAGCTTGTTCAGCCACGGTGCTAGCCACAGGGGTGACAATTTGTGCAACCTGCTGAGGAGTCTCTCCGACAGCCTTGTCAGCCTCAGATGCTACCCTGTTCCCCTTTTGAACCAGGGTAGCATCAACACTTTGTTGGTGAATCTCAACGAGCAGTAAAGAGGCCGAAGCTCTTTCTCGTGGGAGGATGCGACCAGTAATGGTATCCCTAATGTGCTTGAACATTTTGCAATGCTGGCAAAAAAGAGGTCTGTTCTCTACCACCACCTCCTGCCAAAACCCATCTGCACCATCTGTGATCCAAATTTGATCCACATCTGGGAGAGTAAAATCTCTATCCACATGAACCCTGGCACCATCAGGCGAGACCATATCATAAGTCGGTGAATCAACTCTGAGAGGAGTATCAAGAGCTTGACTGATGCTATATAGAGCTTTTCGTTGATACAAATGAAAGGGGAGTCCCGGAAGCTTGAACCACATGGAATGACGAGGAGGTTCGCTTGATGGGTCAAAATCAGAGTCCATTTGATAAGCTTACATATAGTCGTTGCAGCAACTAAAACAGATTGTTGAAAGCAAAGATTCTCAAGCATAATCTTCTTCCTTTTGTATTCTAATAAGTAGATGTCCGTCATCCAAAACTCCCAACCTTCATCCTCCAATGAATCTCGCATCTTCGAAGAACTTTCTAACCAAATCCATCTTGGGATGACCAAATTGAAATTTCCCGATTAAAAGTGAACTTCACATCATCGAGAGAGCTTTCATTTCTAGTAGTGAAGATAATGAACGAGCTTCCTATCCTCTTTCACCTATCGTACCTAATAAAATGTTGCTCTATTTTACCAGCCGCCGCATCATCAAAGGATTGTGGAAAGAAAGATGATCGAAACTTTTTGTGGGAGGTGTTGTCCCCTCTACAACTCCGCAAAAATAGACTTCAGCCGTTGTGCGTAACTCTGCACATTAACGGGGACAGAAGAGGTTGCTGCCATGAAGGCGGCCCAGAAAATCAGAGGCGGAGAAGAGGCTCACTGTGAAGCTTGCACCAACCGCTAAGATCGCTGACAGAAGTAGCCCGTTGTACTCACTGTCAATCAAAACTTTCCTTCTCAGGTTCGAACGAAGCAGAGAAGTCCCCTGTAGGAAACAGCCGCAAACCCGGACGCGAGCTCCAGATGACACACGGAGCTCGATCGCAGCTCGATGAAAAGCAAACGGACTTCAGCGCGATGCTATGCACGGAGATCAGCGACAAAGAAGATCCGGAGGAAACGCGATTCGGAGGAGATGCGCGGTCGCTAGGGTTCGCCATGCGGCAAAACCCTAGCAGAGCCGATCGGGGGCGAAGACGCCGCCAATATATATATATATATATATATATATATATATATATATATATATATATATATATATATATATATATATATATATAAACTACCAAGAGGCGGACCCCTCTTTCAGTCCATGTGCAAATTTGAATCTGCCCAAAAGGGCTGAGATTTGAATCCCCGACCCGAGGGTCTTACGCCAAAGCCGCCACACACACACGTGCACAAACACGCACGCAGCTTCATGCATGCGTCTACCAAAGGGTACTAAACACTAGAAAGGTAAATGATTTTAGAAAATTATGAAAACTAATTCATCATGATGTTAAGAACGTAATTGATAAAAGAACACCAATAAATGATGACTTCTACAGTGATTAACAGCTTCCAAACAGCTCTCACAGCAATTGACAGCAGTTATACAGTGATTAACAGCTTCCAAACAGCTCTCACAGCAATTGACAGCAGTTATACAGTGATTTAAAGCCATAATCAGTGACCTACAGCACTTAACAGCGCTTTCAAACAGTCAAACAGCACTCCAAACAGCACTTATAGCTTTCTACAGCACTTCTATGGCATCCTACCGCATTCAAATACTCCAAACAGCATTCAAACAGCTTCGGACAGCCCTCACAAAGCCCAAAAACCAGTGAACAAATTGGCATTCAAATGGAGCACAAAGCTCTATAAAACCCCTTTAAAACAGTGGCATGTGCGATTCTATAATGGCTCTTAAATCTTCCAAATAGTGCAACAAGATTAACTGCAGCTTTAAAGAATAAAACAAAGCAAATCCAATTGTAACTTCCAAAAGATCTAACTATGAGTAAATAATAAGCTAGCTGCAGCTTTCCCCAAGTCCAAATTGCAAAGCAACACAAATTTGACAACAACCTCCCAATTCCAAAATCATAAAGCAATGTAAAGCTAGCTATATAATTTCTCAAAACGTCCGAATCATGAAACAAAAGAAAGAAAAAAATAAAAAAATAAAAAAATCGATGTTTCCAAATAAGAATAAACTTATTATAGCTTTTGACAACTGGATACAATTTGAAGCAAGTACTCAATTAAATGTTCAATCTTTTCAAGGTATTTTCATGCATGTAATTGTGCGGTAAGAGTGCATGATTGATATGAAAGAAACCATCACATTTAATTCCACCTTTGCATAAGATAATCATGAATAACAATTTCTTTTGTACAACAATCTTACACAAAATAATTCATCCCATTCATAACGATGTAGAACTGTGAATAGCTCAAATAATAAGGAAATCTCTAACTGCAATAATCACATTTTAATCCATTCTCTTTTCTTTTTCAAAAATAGGTCCCCGTTCAAAATTCATGAGTAAGGTAATCTCATAAAACTAATCAATGCGATTAGTATAAGGCTAATGGTGATGATGAATTTAATCTGTATGAAGAAATATCATAAAAAGCATAAATTCGGGATGAGGCTTACCAATAGGTGGCACAAACCTACTTTTGGACTGCAGTAGAGGATGCTGGAGGAGCTTCAGCGTCGGCTGTTTGGCAGCGAGGGGATGCCGGAACAGGCGAGATTTTCTGCGTGAGAAAGGAGCAGGCGAGGCGTTTGCCTGTTCGGTGCAGAGAGAAACCAACAAGCAGGTGAATGGGAGGAGGCTTCGGGTCGTGAAGGAGAGACAAAGGTTTCTGTCGAGCAAGGGAGGGCTTCGGTGCGGAGGAGACAAGCAGTTGGGTTGCGGTCGAGGCAGGGAGGCGCGAGTGCTGCAGGGGAAGATGAGTCGAACGACTGTTCGATCGAGCGAGGATGGGGCGAGCGTATCTTTGGTCGAGCGAGGAAGAGGCGTGCGGGAGAAGAACGAGAGAGGGAGGCGAGCGAGTCGAAGGTCGAGCACGAGGAGCAGGTGGGATCGATCGCAGGGAGCGTTGAGCGGGATGAGGGGTAGTGCGCGATGGTTTGCGAGCTCGAGCGTGAGGAGCGAGGAGCAGCTCGAGCAGAGGGAATCGAGGCGCAGGCGAGCGGCTTAGTTCAGGTAAAGGCGAGCAGGCGTCGAGTGCAGATCGGGAGGAAGATGGCGAGTCTCTGTCGAGCGAGGGAAAAGAGGCGAGCGTCAAGCGGTTTCGTGCGGGGGAGATGGCAGCGAACGGGATTCGGTCTCGCGGGGAAGAAGGGTCTGCCAGATTCTGCGGAGGAGGCTAACGTCGAATAAGGAGAAGGAGCCATCACGCCTATCCTATAACCGCGTTCATCCGTTACAGGTGATTGGGCGCCAAATTAAATGATTTCCATATGCGCAGGGGCGTTTATTTGGTAAATAATAATTCTGAATTAAGTTTAATTGAGAGGTAATTATGTGGCTGATTTGAATTTTAAAATTTTAAAATTTTGAAATTTGAAGTAGCCCTGGCTCGTGTTCAGCCTGTGTCGGGCTCAAATTGAACCCGAGCTGAGCCCAAACCGGTGCCCCGCTAATTAAAAAAAAATGTGCATCGATTTTCGTGTCGTTCGCGCGCGCGTGGATTCATAGCAATACGGATGTCCTTCCTAGCTAAATTGAACGTCCCGGACACATTTGTGTGGTCCGTTTCGTAATCCGAGGTCGTCCGGAAGAGTTTGCCGACTATCGGGCCAAAAAGTGTCAAATTATGGTGTGCGCGAATTCGAACGTCATAAAAGGTTCACCCAAGGCCGTCTGATCCTGTGGGAACTCATTTTCAGGCCCTCTACATGTAAGTTCTTAGCCATTGCAACAAAGAGTCGAGTGCTTGGGACTACTCATGCGAGGTCTCACAAAAATGAGTCTAGAAGTGGTTCGAAGCACTATGGGAGGTGGGCTCCAGGAGTAGTCCGTTAGGATGATCAGTAAGGAACTCCTAAAGCTAGATCCTAGGGTCTAGGAGGAATAGCCTAAGACCTCACTAAAATGAGGTCAACACAAACCCTTCGTTGCGGGCACAACGAAGGAAAACCAGAGCCAGTCGCACGCAGACGCGAGAACGAATGAGTAGACAGAGGCGCGAACCCCTTCTCCGACCGATCGATGCTGGAATGCAGGTGAGAACGCGAGACAGGTGAGCCGATCGACGGAGGAAACTGGACGAAACAAAGACGTCAGACGACGAAGACGAAGCCAACCTTCGTCGTCTTGTACGAAGATGTGCTTTCATCGTGTTCAAAGGGGCCGAGGAAAAGAAAAAAGATCACCGGGAATCGCCATTGCGAAACCCTAGCAGAGCTCCGGACGTCGTCATGAGTGGTGAAATATATATATATATATATATATATATATATATATATATATATATATCAATAATAAATTATACTTCTAACTTTAGAAAAAAAAAATATTAAATTGTGTGTCCACTACACGTGAGTCCACGCAGACAAACATATATGTATATGCATATAGATGAAGTGTATCTCAATTAACTCGAGTTGATTTGGAGCACATCACCTTCAGGAGAAAGTAAATGGATTTCACAAGTCGACTAAATCTGAGAGGTCATAGGGGGGTTTTCTAGTTCTAACAAAATGATCAACTCATTAAATTATAGATGAGTAGAGTTCCAACTTCCAAGTTTCTTGATTAAAAATGTAACAGGTATTGCATCAATTACAAAAAATAAATGAAACAAAAAACATCAAAAATATGTCTTGGTGTCAACAAAGCTTCGCAAAGATGCAATGTTAAAGGAAATTAAATGACTATTAACTATTTATGGATTCTTTTGTGATTCCTGGTGCGTAAGGTTTTCAGCCCATTAATATTTTATTTAAGTGAAACTAAAAATCGACTCATACACAAGGCTAAATCTGAGTTGAACCATACCGATATTAAAAATTTATAGGTCTGTATTTAATTATCATCGAATTTCTTCAGATTTCTTTTTCTTGAGTTTTTCCATTTTCCCTTTATGACTTCTTAAACAAAGTTCAATAAAGATCCTATTAAAATATAACATGACATAGCAGCTCCATAGAACTGCCATCATAAATTGAAAGAAAAATAAATAGAATCAAAATAACATAAAATATTTTGGGAAACTCAAGCGCATAGTAGATGGACCTTTCAGGATCCTCAAGAAGTTGAATGAAAACACCTTCGGGATGAACTTACCAAGAGACTATAATATTTATGTTACCTTCGACGTGGACGGCCTGACTCTACACTATAAGAAGACAAAAGCTTCGACATATGAGGTTAAAGCTTTCCCAATCTCGAGAGAGGGCGTCTTATTTAAATAGACTGGTTCAGACTGGGAGTGTTGCCTCTTTTTAAAAGAGGCCCATTCTTAGTTATCTAGGAACATTTGTTTACTTTTGTTGGTGTTAGGGTTTAGTTTTTTTGTGATTTACTTTGGGACAAGTATTTGATTTTCCTTATCTATCAACAGGTTGTATGCTAGGGGTTCCAAGAGGTACTCTAACTATAGCTTGGTCTTCAGGTGGTATTTATTCTTCATATACCTTTCCCACATCACTTCCACACCCCCTCATTGTTTGCCCGCCTCCACCACCCAAAAAATAAAAAACTTGTTGTTTTCTAAGTCCAACCTGCTGCCACCAAGGTACAGCAGCTGACTTGTTGTCCTCCCCTTTCAACTTGCTAGTTGTCTCTTTGCCACCATCCCAGAGGTCCATACCTTAATCAGCACCATTTACACCATATTCCCTAGTATTTCCCTTGATTATTTGTTTTCAATTTTTTAATTCTATACAATTATTGGTGATTGTGTTGTGTTAACTTTTGATAATAGAGATTCATATTTTCATTGATAAGAAATAGGAGTATAAATACATATTACAAGACCCACATAAAAGAAAAGACTTAAAATTCAGAAATACATAAATATGAGAAAGACTGAAAATAAAAAATATCAAATAAAATCTAATAATAGTTGCAGTATTAATTAGACTTATAATTCTAATACTTTCCCTCAAGTTAAAGCATAGATGTCCCTCATGTTCAACTTAGATTGAAGTTGTCAAACAACGGTCAAGGAAGACTTTTGGTAAGAATATCTGTCAATTGACCATTGGATGGAACAAATGAAACACAAATCTCCCCTGAATCAAGCTTTTCCTTAATGAAATGTTTGTCAATCTCTACATGCATGGTGCGATCATGAGGGACATAATGGAGAAAAGCAGAGACTGGCAGACATAATTCACGAAGGATGATGTGTAACCAAAGCGCTTCATATATACCCAAGGATAAGGAGTGAAACTCGACTTCAGCATTGCTCCGGGCCACAACCGAATGTTTTTTTGCTTTTCCACGTGACAAGATTACCCCACACGAATGAGCAATATCTTGAAGTTGATTGTTGATCATGAACGAACCCAACCCAATCTGCATCTGTATAAACAACAATAGAATGAAATGTGTGACGCAAAAAAAAAAAGAACCTGAACGTGGTGTGCCTTTAAGTAGTGTAGTATCCTATGGACAACTCTAAGATGGTGCTCATAGTGATCATAAAATAATTAACTCACAATATAGCGAGTATGGGCGAGGTAAATGAGTTAACTCACAAGACGTTGGTAGTAAACCTTATTTACCGGAACAACATTAGAATCATTAACTAATTTCTCATTGGGATCCATTAGAGCTATCACCGGTTTGCATAGGAGTAGGTTATTCTATGTCAATAGATCAATCACATATTTGCGCTGAGACAGGCAAAAGTTTCAAGATGACTGAGCAAGTTCTACGCCAAAGAAGTACCGGAGCGATCCAAAATCATTCATTTCAATGAAATAGCAAGAATACCTTTCAGAGACTCCAATATCGGTAAACCATCGCCGATGAGCACAATTTCGTCGACGTAGATGATAAGGACAGCAATTTTTTCATTGGAGGAATGTCAAAAGACTGGTTTGGCCATTGGCAGAGAAAGAGCCCCCAGAGAAAGACAGCGAGGGGAGCAGTGTTGACCATAAAAAAGGAGAAAAAATTAATTAACTAATTCTAAATCCTCAACTGCTCCCACTTGTTGGAGGGGCTTTTGTCTAATAACTGCAACCACCATTTATTTTAGTATTAACAAGTAATTCGAAACTTTCGGGGAGGAGGATCGGGTCAGTTACAAAAGAGGACCACGAAGAAGAAAATCTTGTTGCTCTCCTTCACGCAACCCTCGTCAATATCCCACTTCCCTCTACTATTTCACCGAGAATCGCGTCAAAGACCATTGAAGCTTCCATATATCTCTCCTTTTGCTCCCCATCTTGTACGCAGAAGTCGTCGGGACTCCCCTTGTTGAGTGGAGCCCGTTAAATGAGAGAGAAAAAAAAAAGTTGTTTACCTATTTGCCTGCTCCCGCTTCCACTGTTCTGCCTCTCCTTATTTCGTGAATCGGCGCTAGATCTCCCGCCTCCTCCCAGATTCACGAAGCGAAGCGAGGCTTCACACTCCCGCTCTTTTCTTCTCTTCACGCGAAGCAAAACGATGTTTTGCCTCTATTTTATGTCGCAAACAGGCGGAATGTTCTGTGTGTAGTTCGAATGAGTGGAGGAATTGCAAGGCATCGCTCTCCAGGCCTTCTTCGGCGTTTGGCTCACGGGAGGCAGATGGTGGAGGCTTTTGGCTGCAGCACGGCATGTTGTCTCTTCGGCAGGTTCTTCCTCATTGGCTCTCCTAGAATTATGCTTCTATGTGTGTTGGCTCTCGGGTAGAGAGAGAAAGGAAGAAGGAAATACATATTTTATAATTCATTGAAGTTGAGATAAATATTTCTTGTAATTATCGAGATGATCGACTGGTGTAAATTCGTTAAGTAATAAAATCCTCTACAACTCCGTGGATGTAGGTAAAAATTGTCAAACCACGTAAATCTGTGTGTTCTTTTCTGATGTGAATTTTCTCATTCTTATTTTTCATCGTCGATCATTCTATTATATATGTATACCCCAACAACCCCTATTCGCAAGCCTTGTCGATCGACACTCTATGTCGCGCTATCTTCTTCTAGTCTTAGCAACTGTGTCGCAACTAGGGCCTGTCGAGAAGGAAATGACGGGATCATCAGTCCACAAAGACCTGAAACTCTCGTATTTCTCTCCTACGGTCGAGCAAGCAACGACGAGACTCTTGAAACATCTTTCGGAATCCCTCGTGTTTCCGTCTCTGGACCAAATCCCTCGCTAATCGGAAAAGCAATGACGGGATCGTCAGCGTATAGAGACCTAAAACTCCCATCTCCTTTCTCCGAGCCTCATCAACTTCATTCTTCACTATGTTGTGAGCTTGCACCAAACCTGCCTCGACCAATTCGCGAAGCCCGAGCCCTGTCTGCAATCCAATTCCCCCTGTCGTCCCGAAAGCCCGATCTTCCCCTTTATCCACTTCGTTCATGTTCTTCTTCCCTATCACGCGTCCCTGCGCGTGGTGCCCTGCCATAGCTCCACACGAAACTCCTTTATGTTATGTCACTCATGTAAATCACACGAAGTCTTGCAAAACTGAGCCGCTATTCCTTATTTGAGCTCGAACCAATCTAAATTCATCCAAACAATGCCCAAATGCTTTTATTGCCTAATTTATTGTTTATGTTTACATAATAAATGTACGAAAAGAGAAAATTTGTAATGTGCCTTATGGTAGTTTAGTCATCGTCCATCGTCGACATAGAAACTCCGAAAGATATGAAGTTGGGGGTAATGAGACAACTTTTTGAAAACCTTCATTCGAGAGCAAAGTACCCGTTAGGCGGGAATAAGTGCGAACTCGTCTGGAGAATTCATTAAGAATTTTGAAACTTCCTTGCAAGTACAATATTGAGGCAACGGGGGAAACTTTTTTTTTCCAAGACCTCTATTTCGAGAGCAAAGTCCTATTCGAGAAAAAAAAGGGAAATCGTCTGGAGAGTAGTGAGGTCTTCGTTTACAATCTAACTATTTCTGCAGATACTTTGAAGACCGATCGCATCTTTTGAGATTGTGGGTTAAATGTTATTTTTGCTCCATGTTGCGTCTTTCGAGACCGCAAGATGAACTCTGTTTTGGTCAGGGACCGCAGTGTCTTACGACACTGACCAGTGACTCTTCTGGTTGGCATTCTCCGAGGCCCCCCTGACGGAGGTTGACGCCGGGAGGCTGCTGAGATTCTAGGTGTTTGACTTATGATAAGTTTAAAATTTTAAAATATCCGAGCTTATAAAATACCTTAAAATTCAACTTTATTCAAATTTTAAAATGATTTGGATTCGGGCTTTTAAATTTTAGGCTCTTAGAGTTTAAAATATCGGCAACCCGGGCTTTAAAAAAATATAGGCTCTTAAGGCTTTTAAAATATAAAACTTCAGGGCTTAAAAATAAAAAAAATGGACTGTAAGGTTTAAGCTCTCAAAATTTGAAAAAAATAAATAAATATTTTGAAATTGGGTCATTCAAATTGAATTTTTCGAACTTAGGCTCTTAGGCACGAAGGATAATTCAAATAAGAAGTTTTCTTAAAAATTGAAATATACAACCACCGAATTCACAATACATCTGCTAGCGAACAAAAGGCGGACCTTTTAAAGTCGAAAATCATATACTTGTGTTAATATTTTAAGCTCCAAATGATTTCAAATTTCATAAATTTTTTGTGGTTATCTCTTTAGTTAAATGAAACGTCTTGAAATATGGGCTACGCTTTTAATGCTTAGATGAGTACCACTTGAGATACTCCTCAGCTACATATGTTCAAGGTGTCTATATAAACCAATCAATTACACATATTTTCAGGACGGGCCTACGTCGTCTGTCTGTGTGGTTCAGCCACCAAATGACACCACGAAATAGCGGTTCTGATCAGAGCCCTCTGATCGGTTGTTGTCGATAAAAGACATCGTTATATTACGGTTACAGTCGCAGTCCGTATGTTCCCCAATGACTTTCTACCTGTTTGAGTTGTGAATCATAAGGGTACGATTGATTGACATAAAGCCTTCGGTTAGCTAAGTTTGACTTAAATTTGTCTCCATAGACAAATATTCACCCCAGATTTACAAGAATCTCTTGAAAGACGCAGCTCATGGTTGCTGACAATGATTTTTCTGTCAAGTTGAGTCAACTACCTCATCTGACTAAGCAGATCGAGGATTACGACAGCTCAGGATGACATAACAATGAGGTCTTAATCGAGTTTCGTCTTCATTCCCCAACCATATGCTAACTTAAAGTGATGAATTTTATAATTTAAAATCCTAAGTCTGTTACTATTGTATGTTGAATACTCAATTCTTAATGACTAGTTTTAATTGAAAGTACTCTCCTGATATCATAAGGGATAATTAATCATAAGGGCTTACACCTATGGGAAATGTCGAACCCTAGATCAAAAAGTTCTGGCAACATAAGGGCAAAATCTCTAGGTAATGAATTATTTACAATCCAACCTGTCTTCTGAAAATTTGATCCTCCAAATCTCTCTCTCAAAAACAAAAATTAAAATAAATGCAGAGAGTCTCCTGGAGAATGGTCGTGAATTTTTGAAGCCCACAAGCAGCTCTAGGGTTTTGAATCATGGCTCTGATACCATGTTAACTTTTAAGAATAGATATTCATACTTTAATTGATAAGAAAGAGGTGTACAGATACACGTTACAAAAATCCACATTAAAGTAAAGACTAAATTCATAAATACATAAATATAGAAACGGTTAAAAATAAAGAAAGCAATTAAAGCATAATAATAAATGCAACATTAATTAGGCTAATAATTCTGATATGTTGTATTTCTCCTATCCTTATTTCTGTACCAATTCCGGTATCATTTCTACAATAACCCATGCAATATATTCATGGTGAATGCCATACAAGAAAACTATTAGAAATTTTATTATTTTATTTACCATTATAAGAGTGCATATAATACAGTAGAGATACAAGGCTCTGTAAGCGCCTATATGCATTCAATTTGATACTCTTAAATATTTGACCACCTGTAATTAGCTCAACTTATAAAATAATAGAAACAATCCTATTATTTCTTTTCTCAAAGCAACATCTCCCTACCAAATTACTAGTTATGGCATGGCACCTCAGCATATGTAATACACAATTGAGAATAATTCAAGGGATAATTAGTATACTTGCCTGCATCTCTTTCGGCAATAACTTTTTGATATTTCAAATTTAACTCAAGGAGCTCCTTTTCCAACTTAGAGCGTTTGCCAGTCTTGTGTTTCACATCGGTGGTTTCCTACAAAACAAAAAAAAATTAAATTTGCAATAATATGTATTTTTCAATGAATAAAAATAGATAACTCAGGCTTCAATGTTAACCATGAGGTCCATGACTATAAACTCAGCTTTAAAAGGTAAACCTGGGCTATGCAAAATAATATAATTATGTAAAATATAAGTTCTTTTACTTTTGGAAAGACAAAGTAATGCAAATAATAATTTTTGAAGGTGAATGTGTCAAAAAAAATTATGAAATTTTAGCGCGTTTGATCAACCTATTATCAATTATCTTTTTATTAACACTAATATGATGCAAAAAAGTTCAAAAACACTTGCAACATGAGCACATTGACTACTCCCACGGTGCCTTTATGTCCAAAAGAAGTACTATTGACTATATTGTGGTTACTCATGAACTTTATCCTTAAATAAAACAACAGCTATTTATATTTATAAGTGAATGTGAAAAGACTTATATTGTTGCGTTTTAAATTTCAACTCGCCGCCGCAATTTTTCACTTTTGAGATTTATTTTTTGGATTAATGATGCTATTGCACAAGCCAATTCTTCTCTTTTCAATGGTGAGTTGGGTTCTCAATTAAATGTCAGAGAGCTTCTTTAGAATGAATCCCAATCATTTCTTTTCAACATTCTACCAAATGTTTTAGATCAAATTCTCAGAGTTGATGGTCTCAATAAATAAATTGATGAGTGTTGCTTGAAAATGAACTTAATGTTCATTAATATTATTCAGTTTGTTAATGATACCCTTATATTGTGTATAGCTACTGATGTGCAATCTATTCACTTAAAAACACATTGTCCATTTTCAGTGTAAAGCTTTTGGCATTGAGATTAACTTCAAAAATCTTCCATTACATAGCATGGAAAAATCATCGGTCAATTTGTGTGTGAATCCCTTCCTTCCAAGTATTCCAATATGGCTTCACAATCATACAAATATTCTTTTGAAATCCAGTCATTCAAACCATGCAAAACAAACTTTCCAACTGGAAGAGTAGATTCCTTTCTAAGGGTGGAAGGCCGACTCTAATCAACTTTATTACCGTTGTTCTCCATCATTACCATCATTATTATTTCAGGTTCTTATCAGAAAATATGACTATCAAAAGGAAATTCTTTGAAAGATGTTGTTGTGGTATATATATAAAATAAAACGATCGACGACGAAAAGAAAAATAGAATGAGAAAATACACACCATAAAAGCAGACACACAGATTTACGTGGTTCGACAAATTTGTGTCTACGTCCACGGAGTTGCAGAGGATTTTATTGATTGAGGAATTTACACAATTTAATGACTACAGGATTACAAGAACTCGATTGTCTCCTCAATGCTACTTGATTTCACCTGCACTTTCCGTCAGCAAGAGCTTCTAACTTTTTATCGCTGCCGCTCGAAATTGCTCCTTAGGTTGCAGTCACTCGAGTGCTTCTTCTACCTGCGAACTAGAGGAGAATCCTTCCTCTTCTGCAAAGTTCTGAAGACCGAGACCTATAGTAGCCACACAGAGAGGGAAGGAAGAGCAGGGGTAATACAATTAGCGAACAAAAAGGGCGCCAGTTAAAAAGAGCGAAGCATCGCTATGCTTCGCGGAAGGGAAGTAGGCGGGAGTTGCGTCGTTTCGCGAAAACAAAGGGAGGTGGGAACAAACGGAGACAGGAGCAAGCGAAGCGAAGCGAAGCTTCGCGTGAGTAGGCCGACGAGAGTAGGTAAGTTCCTTTTTTTTTTGTGACGGGCTCCACATCAGCAGATGTTGTTGATGTGAAGAGGAATTCACCTTGTCAAAGGAGTAAAATTTACAAGATTAAGAAGCTTGAGGGACTTGTCGTGCTTGTCTCAAGGTCAAATATAGCGATTATTTATTTACTTGCAAAACTACCAAGGAGAAATACTTCAAGACCCAGGTCCCCATAAATTTATGATCCAAAAAAGCTTTAAAATGTTCAAGCTTCATCAAAGAAATAAAGACTATCCAACGGCCTATCTCAATATCTCTTGGGAAGTCAATAGTGGCAGCTCTACTAGATTTTGCGAAGAAAAATAGCATCAAAAAATTAATCTATCAAAGTATTTTTCAAAGATCATTTCCAGATTGCTTGGAATTGAAATTTAGAAGTATCATCTCAATTCGCTCCTACACATGGCTGGAGGGTTTAATAGCACTTTTCCTACTAATTTATAAGATGTCATTGATCAATTATACTCTCTTTGATCATATTACTCAATTCTTCCAGAGACTCCCCTAATTGAGTGACTACTAAGAAGAGCTTCAAATTGATGTCCATTTATAGCTTCCTCACTAACAGTGGAATTACTACTAGTCATATATGGATTTAGAAATCTATCTGCCCTGTTAAGCTAACAACTTTGGCTTGACTATTTTAATCGAGAAACTTTCCAGCGCGTCATTCTTATTCAAGTTGTTAATTCCCTTAAATGCATGTTGCACTTGTAATCTTTTTCTCAACTGCGATTTTATTCTAAGAGAAAGAACTATGTTTCTGCAGCCATTAGACAGACTTCGGAAGATTCATTATTTCTACACCAATGTTTGTTTGAAATGAGACCAAGGGAAAGAGAATTAAGATAAGGTTATCGAATATAACAATATTTATCTAGACCACTTAAACATCTACAATTAAAGGTGAAAAAGATCCCTTTGTGGAGAGGTTTTGACCTTTCCCCCAAAAATGAGATAAGATGAGCTCCGATCCCAGGCAAAGTAGTTTAGAAAGAACTTTCTTGACCTTACAATAGTACTATCATGAGGTTTTAATTTTCTCAGTCCTTTATGTATTTATATAATAAATTTCTTGATTCAAGTTACTTAATTTTTTTATGGTTTTATTAGATTTTAGTCAAACCTCTGTGATTGAATAGGCGATGAGCCTTTTTTCTAGATGTCAAACAAAAGGAAATTATACAATAATAATCCGAATCACATTGACGTGGGACGTCTGCGTCGCGCCTAGGACGCCTGAGTCGAGCATATGCACCTGACACACCTGTATTGGTTTGATCCAGGCTTCTGAGGGGCAAGCTCGCCTCTAAGGCTTGCAATTACCGCCCAATTGGAGTGGGGCCCACTCCAAGTTATCCTAGAACTAT
Source organism: Papilionanthe hookeriana x Papilionanthe teres (assembly GCA_022702705.1). NCBI lineage: Eukaryota > Viridiplantae > Streptophyta > Magnoliopsida > Asparagales > Orchidaceae > Papilionanthe > Papilionanthe hookeriana x Papilionanthe teres. The sequence goes on from CM040437.1 coordinate 66,949,813, forward strand.
ATATTTGTTTTAATGGTGTTTAGGGTTTAGTTTTTGCTGTGATTTATTTCAGGACAGCCATCGACATCTCTTCTCCCTCCGTTAGGTATGGCCCATACACCAGAGAAGGGATAGATGCTGGAGGGAGCGGAGCGGAGCGAGAGAGTGTAACGGAGGGGTAATTTTGTAATTACATATTGTATACTATATATACGATTGTTTGCAACCCTAGGATAAGTCTCGTACTTCTTCCGAAATCGAAAGAAATTCTGGCTGTCTGCTCCCGATAAAGTAGGCATTTTGGCCGAACCTCGTAAAATCACTGTCTTTTCTGGATTTGCGTCAATTTTTGTTTTCTTCTGAGGGGTAAGCTGGCCTCTAAGGCTTGCAATTACCGCCCAATTGGAGTGGGGCCCACTCCAAATTATCCTAGAACTATATATTTGTTTTAGTAGTGTTTAGGGTTTAGTTTTTGCTGTGATTTATTTCAGAACAGCCATCGACATCTCTTCTCCCTCCGTTAGCTATGGCCCATACACCAGAGAAGGGACAGATGCTGGAGGGAGCGGAGCGGAGCGAGAGAGTGTAACGGAGAGGTAATTTTGTAATTACATATTGTATACTATATATATGATTGTTTGCAACCCTTAGTACAAGTCTTGTACTCTTTTCTGAAATTGAAAGAAAGTTGCCGCTCTGCTCCCGATGAAGTAGGCATTTTGGCCGAACCTCGAAAAATCACTGTCTTTTCTGGATTTGCGTCAATTTTTGTTTTCTTCTGAGGGGTAAGTTGGCCTCTAAGGCTTGCAATTACCGCCTAATTGGAGTGGGGCCCACTCCAAGTTATCTTAGAACCATATAATTGTTTTAGTGGTGTTTAGGGTTTAGTTTTTGCTGTGATTTATTTCAGGACAGCCACCGACATCTCTTCTCCCTCCGTTAGGTATGGCTCATACACCAGAGAAGGGACAGATGCTGGAGCGGAGCGAGCGTAGCGAGAGAGTGTAGCAGAGTGGTAATATTGTAATTACATATTGTACGCTGATTCCAGCTCCTTTTGAAGTTGCGGTCAGTGAAGAAGAAGGCTTCTGCGGATACTGCTGCTTAGTGAGGTTGACTGCTGCGGTTTCTTTCGGCAAGCTCGGCCTCTTGTGGAAGCTCGATCGCATAGTGGCTTTTGTCAGACTGTTGAGGCCGCTCGGATTCTGATGGCAACTAGGACGTCCTATGCTGGAGTTGTGGGCAGAAAGTCCCACAATGATCACCTCTTCTTTCCGCAGTGAATTTCACAACATGCGATACTGCAAAACACAGGGTCGTTTTATCAAGCCGATCAGCACTAAAGATGGTAAGCACCGTCATTATATTCACGACACTCGGAAACGAAGTCTTCTCTCGACAATGTTAAATTTAATTTAATTGGAAAATTCCAACTTGGGCACCCCAAGATGGATAAAGTCGAGAAAATACTTCGAAAATTTAAGCTCGTTGGTGGATGGAAATTCGAGTGTTAGATGGCAGACATCTACTTATTCGGATACGAAAAGAAGAAGACTATCTTTGAGACTTTTCGCGCAACGATCGGCTTTGATTGCTTGGCACTCAAATGCAGATTATCGAATCGATCTCGATTTTGAACGCATCTAGGAGCCTCTCATTGTTCTTCTATGTGGTTCAAACTTTCGGGGCCTCCTCTCATTTGTACAATCCACGTGCTTCGTACGACATTAGCGAGCTCTCGGTACTCACTCTCGAGTGGATGATCCTACTTTCGATATGGTCTCCCGAGGTGGTGCCTGGGGTTCGAGTGGAGAGAGATTTCACTCTCACGATGTAGATCGTTTTTGGATCGCGAGATGGTGCGGATGGGTTTTGGCGAGGAGGCTGCAGTGGAGGGAGCGCCTTCCTTTTGCAGCGTTCGCAAAATGTTTGGGCATATTAGTGATACACTGCTATAGGCGTACATCCTCCCTCGAGGAAAAGGGGTACGTTAGGCCTACACTGTCGTTGGAAATTCCCAACATGGACTTGACGCTACCTGCAGCTCGGAGACTAGGGTAGCATCCGATGTCGATAGTCGGTGACTCGGCTTCCGGGGACTGCGTTGTGAAGGCGTTGGGGGAGACTCCTCGGCGGGTTGCACCGGTTGCCACCACTCGTGGGCTGCAGTGGTTACTTGAACAAGTTGGAAGGGTGGCCCTTCCTCCCGATGGGGCAAACCGCCCGGCGGTTAGGGAACCAATCACTACATCGACTTCTCCGCATTGCGGATCGGACGGCTCGCACTTCGGAGGATCGGTGGCGAGTGTATACCTCGGGGAGGAAGAAGAAGACGGGGTACTTCTGCTACTGGGAATCTTATGGATGACACATTGGTCTCTCCCGACGATGGGGAATCGCTCCAGGAAGCTGATTATTGAATGCGGCTTAAGCCATGGAAGAGGAAGGCGCTCGGCGACCTCGTCCACTGAAAAGTTTTAGTTTGCTTAGTTTTTAATTTAGTCCTATCTTTTGTATTTTTATTTAAGTTGTTTTTTGTTTCTTTGAGTTGGGCTCCACCATGGGGCCCTCTCATTCTCTTCTACTTGTTTTGTAACTCCTCTCTTTTATCTTAATGAAAATGGCCTGTAGCTTTTTGGAATATATATATATATATATATATATATATATATATATATATATATATATATACACACGTATGTGTGTGTGTGTGTGTGTGTAAATATATATATATGACTGTTTGTAACCCTAGGTACAAGTCTTGTACTCTTTTCTGAAATTGAAAGAAAGTTGTCGCTCTGCTCCCGAGGACGTAGGCATTTTGGCCGAACCTCGTAAAATCAGTATTTTCTGGATTTGCGACGATTTTGGTTTTCTTCGCCCTAATTTCTCAACAAGTGGTATCAGAGTCTGGTTCTATGGCTGAAAAAGTTTGGCATAGAGAATGTGGTGTTCACGCAGGAAGAAATTTTCGGCACAGTTTGGAGGTTCGCTACAGGCGAATTCGCAATAGCAAGTCTATTTATTATTTATTTTCCACGAAATTTTCAATTATGAAAAGATCGCCGAAAATTTCGGGAAAGATTCATTGCGATGATCGCAACACCAATCCGGCCTCCTCCTTCGATAAAGCGATCGCGATAGCAAGTCTATTTATTATTTATCTGAGGTGTCATTTGGGCAGTAGCAGACTCATCCAGAACTTATTCGGATAAGCGAGTTAGAGTTTATAAACTGCGATCAATGAGCCTTATCCGGATAATTTAATGCTACATTGTTAGGATACATTGTTCAAACAGTGATTCTGTATGTTAACATGAAAAAAACGACGTCTGCCCATTAAGTAATGTTTTTTAAAACAGAACTGCCTTAACAATATATTCAACACTACAGAAGCAGAAAATTAATACAAAACGGTGTAAGAAAAAAAATTTCGCAAACTTGCTTAAGAGAATCCACAAATCATGGTTAATGAAAGGTTAATCCATATTTTAAAGTTCATATTACTGACATTCAGAATGAGGCAATTTTGCTTCTGACAACCAATTTTGCTTATGATCTTAATTCATTAATCTAAAAGCAAAAAAATGAAAAAAAAAAACAAGTTTTGTGTCAAAAGTAAAAACTAGACATGCAACTCTCTGGTCAGAAAAAAACCCAAAGAGATGATTTGATGAGAAAAAAAGACAAACTAATAGAACTACGTAAGAGAAAAATTGCAAAATAAAATATCAAATCAACAAACTAAGGAAAAGTCTCTATTCATCTAAAAATAAATATACAAGCTGCATTTTTATTAAAATGGTATATAGGTTGATGTTCAGGTTTTTACAAATAGAGAAGACATAGCAAGCAATCCTACTCAACACTTCTAAATATACTTTAGAATACCATGGTAAAGAATTCACTTGAAAATACCCCCCTACAAGTATACAGTCAGAACTTAGCATATGACAAAGAAAATAAAATTATCAAAAACCAGCATGTCTCTTTCAGCACATCTATAGTCAAATATAATAAATCTAGGGGCATTTACATACATATACCATCCAATTGGTTGCTTTATGTTGTAGACTAAAATATGTCTTAGAATAAACAATCAGCATCGTTAGGAATATGAAAAGACCAACAGCAAAGAGCTAGGCAGATTTGTAATTCAACAAAATAATGTCAGACATATAAAATGTAAAAGGAGCTTAATAGACCCTAATTAAAACCATATCATTTATATATAAATTATTCAAAGTAAAGGTTGATTACATGAAATTAGAGAGATGGTAAGATAGCTTGAGAACGGTGTATCACTAACCAAAAATTAAAAATAACACTAATGGCATACACATGAACTTAAATGATAAATCTGCCACAATTGGAGAAAATGCGCATCTATTGCATATTATTGAATATTATTCAAAGAACTGAAAAAATCATGTGGTAAAAATTTATCTTCTTAAAGTTTATGATAAGATTATAATGAAACACAGCCCTTTAAAAGTATAAAACAGAAATGGGAACACTATAATATAAAGAGCACTTTGGATTTAACGTAGAAAAGTAACAAATAAATGCCTTCAAAGTTGTTCAATAAGCATTGCACCAAAAATTGTTTCATTATAGTATATAAACAAAAAAAGGAAAGAAACATAAAATAAAGACAGATGTATTATGTCTATTTTAATATATTTTTATCACTCAATAAAAACCCCCAAATTTGGACAACAATTACGGATTTAGCATAAATCTTATATAAATATTTTAATACTAACAAAGCTTCCATCACCTCATATTCTTAATATTCTATAATGAGAATGAGTCATAAGGCCTATTTAATATTTATGCGTAGCATGCCACTTGTAGATAGAATAAGCATGTAACATCGGATACAAAAAATTATCAACTTTCTTTTCAATGAAATAAAAATTATGAGCAACATATTATGCTTTTGGTGCCCGTTCCGGAAATTTGTTTACATTTAATTTAATTTTAATTCATTCACTTATTTGTTTTAAGCTTTTTGGAAAATTGACCGTAAAACTGTTGTGAGAAAAGTAACTTCCTAGATAAGTAATACGAGAATTATAGGCATTTTCTTCATCTAAAAAATCAAAAGATAACTTCGTCACAATTATCATATTTGAATAAATCTAATTGCTCAAAATAACTTCCACTCAAAGAAATTTCTAGAATTGAACAACAAAACAACTCCCCAACAAAATTGTGATGTTCTTAAAAGAAATACAAGCAAAACCCTATCACAAATAGACCCTTGATAATTCTAAGAAATTGCTTTGCAAAGCCAATATAATAATATTCATCCATCAAACATCATGAAAATATGCGGTAATATTCTTATTTGATTCATGTAGCTCAAGTGATGAATAAAATCTAATTACAGTTTAAAGAGCTAGTTTGAGATGGATTAAAACATGAGTTCACTATTTTGATCAAACTAGCATGTTGAGATTAAGGTCAAGCGTGCCAGACCAGAATGAACTTAAAAAAAAAAGGATCTTTAAGAACCACATTCTACACTAAAGATGGCAAAATTTAAACTCAAAATAGGGTTTAGTTCAAGTATATATCACATGACATAAGTCTACGATAATAGATTTGATTCACGCAGCTCGACAACGGTAGTAGCGGCCCGAGCATCATTCTGAGGGCGACCCCGCCTTTTACGATCGTTAACAACAACGATAGTAGGGGCCCGATCATCCTTTCGAGGGCGGCCCGGCCTTTTTGGCTCGTTAACAACAACGGTAGTATGGGCCAGAATATCCTTTCGAGGGCGACCCGGCCTTTTAGGCTCGTTAACAACAATGGTAGTATGTGCCCGAGCATCCTTTGGGGTACGACCCGGCCTTTTAGGCTCGTTAACAACAACGGTAGTATGGGCCGACATCCTTTTGAGGGCGACCCGACTTTTTAAGCTCGTTAACAACAACGGTAGAATGGGCCCGAGCATCATTTCGAGGGCGACCCGGCCTTTTAGGCTCGTTAACAACAACGGTAGTATGGGCCCGAGCCTTTCGAGGGCGACCCGTCCTTTTAGGATCGTTAACAACAACGGTAGTAGGAGCCCGAGCATCGTTGGGAGGGCGACCACGCTACTTGAATGCAACAGCTTCGGCTGGGTGATTGAGCTTGTAAGAATACTACGACTTTCGACACTTTTATTCGAAATTCGCAGTATTCTTACAAGATCAATCACCCACTCGAAGCTGTTGCATTCAAGAAGCAGGGTCGGGGTCGCCCTCCCAACGATGCTCGGGCCCCTACTACCGTTGTTGTTAACGATCCTAAAAGGCCGGGTCGCCTTCGAAAGGCTCGGGCCCATACTACCATTGTTGTTAAGGAGCCTAAAAGGCCGGGTCGCCCTCCAAAGGATGCTCGAGCCCATACTACTGTTGTTGTTAACGAGCCTAAAAAGCCGGGTCGCCCTCAAAAGGATGCTCGGGCCCATACTACCGTTGTTGTTAACGAGCCTAAAAGGCCGGGTCGCCCTCCAAAGGATGCTCGGGCACATACTACCGTTGTTGTTAAGGAGCCTAAAAGGCCGGGTCGCCCTCGAAAGGATGTTCTGGCCCATACTACCGTTGTTGTTAACGAGCTTAAAAGGCCGGGTCGCCCTCGAAAGGATGCTCGGGCCCCTACTACCGTTGTTGTTAACGATCATAAAAGGCGGGGTCGCCCTCAGAAGGATGCTCGGGCCGCTACTACCGTTGTCGAGCTGCGTGAATTAAATCAATTATCGTAGGCTTATGTCATGTGATATATATTTGAACTAAACCTTATTTTGAGCTTAAATTTTGCCATCTTTAGTGTAGTGCTTCTCAAAGATCTTTTTTTTGAAGTTCATCCTGGTTTGGCACGCTTGACCTTAATCTCAACATGCTAGTTTGATCAAAATGGTGAACTCAGGTTTTAATCAATCTCAAAATTCCTCTTTAAATTGTAATTAGATTTTACTCATCACTTGAGCTACATGAATCAAATAAGAATATTACCGCATATTTTCATGATGTTTGATGGATGAATATTATTATATTTGCTTTGCAAAGCAATTTCTTATAATTATCAAGGGTCTATTTGTGATATGGTTTTGCTTGTATTTCTTTTAAGAACACCACAATTTTGTTGAGGAGTTGTTTTGTTCCATTCTATAAATTTCTTTGAGTGGAAGTTATTTTGAGCAATTAGATTTATTCAAATATGATAATTGTGACGAAGTTATCTTTTGATTTTTAAGATGAAGAAAATGCCTATAATTCTCGCATTACTTCTCTAGGAAATTACTTTTCTCACAACAGTTTTACGGCCAATTTTCCAAAAAGCTTAAAACAAATAAGTGAATGAATTAAAATTAAATTAAATGGAAACAATTTTCCAGAACGGGCACCAAAAACATCATAAGTTGCTCATAATTTTTGTTTCATTGATAAGAAAATTGATAATTTTTTGTACCCGATGTTACATGCTTATTTTATCTACAAGTGGCATGCTATGCATAAATGATAAATAGGTTTTATCACTCATCCTCATTATAGAATATTAAGAATATGAGGTGATGAAAACTTTGTTAGTATTAAAATACTTATATAAGATTTATGCTCAATCCGTAATTCTTGTCCAAATTTGGGAGTTTTTATTGAGCGATAAAAATATATTAAAATAGGCATAATACATCTGTCTTTATTTTATGTTTATATCCTATTTTGTTTATATACTATAATGAAACAATTTTTGGTGCAATGCTTATTGAACAGCTTTGAAGGCATTTATTTGTTACTTTTCTACGTTAAATCCAAAGTGCTCTTTATATTATAGTGTTGTCATTTCTGTTTTATACTTTTAAAGGGCTGTGTTTCATTATAATATTATCATAAACTTTAAGAAGATAAATTTTTACCACATGATTTTTTCGGTTCTTTGAATAATATTCAATAATATGCAAAGATACGCATTTTCTCCAATTGTGACAGATTTATCATTTAAGTTCATGCGTATGTCATTAGTGTTATTTTTAATTTTTGGTTAGTGATACACCGTTCTCAAGCTATCTTACTATCTCTCTAATTTCATGTAATCAATCTTTACTTTGAATAATTTATATATAAATGATATGGTTTTAATTAGAGCCTATTAAGCACATTTTACATTTTATATGTCTGACATTATTTAATTGAATTACAAATCTGCCTAGCTTTTTGCTGTTGGTCTTTTCATATTCCTAACAATGTTGATTGTTTATTCTAAAGCATATTTTAGTCTACAACATAAAGCAACCAATTGGATCGTATGTGTATGTAAATGCCCCTAGATTTATTATATTTGACTATAGATGTGCTGAAAGAGACGTGCTGGTTATTGATAATTTTATTTTCTTTGTCATATGCTAACTTCTGACTGTATACTTGTAGGGGGTATTTTCAAGTGAATTCTTTTACCATAGTATTCCAAAGTATATTTAGAAGTGTTGAGTAGGATTGTTTGCTATGTCTTCTCTATTTGCAAAAACTTGAGCATCAACCTATATACCATTTTAATAAAAATACAGTGTATTTATTTTTAGATGAATAGAGGCTTTTCCTTAGTTTGTTGATTTGATATTTTATTTTGCAATTTTTCTCTTACGTAGTTCTATTAGTTTGTCTTTTTTTCTCATCAAATCAACTCTTTGGGCTTTTTTATGACCAGAGAGTTGTATGTCTAGCTTTTACTTTTGACACAAAACTTGTTTTTTTTCCTTTTTTTGCTTTTAGATTAATGAATTAAGATCATAAGCAAAATTGGTTGTCAGAAGCAAAATTGCCTCATTCTGAATGCCAGTAATATGAACTTTAAAATATGGACTAACCTTTCATTAACCATGATTTGTGGATTCTCTTAAGCAAGTTTGCGGAATTTTTTTTCTTACACCGTTTTGTATTAATTTTCTGCTTCTGTAGTGTTGAATATATTGTCAAGACAGTTCTGTTTTAAAAAACATTACTTAATAAGGCAGAATCGTCATTTTTTCGAGCAGTACAACAAATCATCTGTTTTTGAACATTTATCACCGAACAGTAGCCTAAGAACATTAGGATAAAGCTGCTGATCGCCAGTTTATCAGATGTTAACGCTTATCCGAATATACTGGATGAATGTCGCAGTTGCCCAAAAGCGACACTAAATAAATAATAAATAGATTTGCTATTGTGATTGCTTTATTAAAGGAGGAGGCCGGAATTGGTGTTGCGACCACTGCAGCGAACCTTTCCTGAAATTTTCGGCGATCCTTTGCGAGCACGCGCGAAGGCTTCGCGCGACAAAGGGCGAAAGAGGGTTCAACGACGCAGGAAGTTGAGCGGTTCGCGAGTTTCGCAGAGGAATAAGCAGAAGAGTTAGGTAGGGTGAAGCGCAATGCGAGAAGACGTTGCAGTGGTGTTCAACTAGGGCTTCGGACGGCCGAGGCGAGGCGAAGGTTTGCGAGCGAGCTTCTTCCGCGATAGGCAGTTTGCAATTTCCTCCCCTTCTCGAAATAGTAGAAAAAAATTTTCAAGAAGGAATTCCGGCTTCAGTAATTTGGCAACTTGGCAGAGGAATTCAGCAATAGAAGTTCAAGAATTTGCAGGAGAAATTCGAAGCATGACTAATTTTAAATGGCAATTTTTTGTGCAAAATTCGAGGTGGCGAAGTTTGATAAAACCGGAAACTTCGAGTTGTAGCAAACAATAGTGAAAGATTTGTTGGCACAGCCTGAGTCGAGCATATGCACCTGACACACCTGTACTGGTTTGATCCAGGCTTCTGAGGGGCAACCTGGCCTCTAAGGCTTGCAATTACCGCCCAATTTGAGTGGGGCCCACTCCAAGTTATCCTAGAACTATATATTTGTTTTAGTGGTGTTTAGGGTTTAGTTTTTGCTGTGATTTATTTCAGGACAGCCATCGACATCTCTTCTCCCTCCAGTTAGGTATGGCCCATCTGCACGGAGAAGGGACGGATCTTTGGAGCGAGCGAGCGGCGCGAGAGAGTGTAACGGAGGGGTAATTTTGTAATTACATATTGTATACTATATGTATAATTTTTTGGAACCCTAGGTACAAGTCTTGTACTCTTTTCTGAAATTGAAAAAAAGTTGCCGCTTTGCTCCCGAAGAAATAGGCATTTTGGCCGAACCTCGTAAAATCACTGTCTTTTATGGATTTGCGTCGATTTTTGTTTTCTTTTGAGGGTTAAGCTGGCCTCTAAGGCTTGCAATTACTGCCCAATTGGACTGGGGCCCACTCCAAGTTATCCTAGAACTATATATTTGTTTTAGTGGTGTTTAGGATTTAGTTTTTGTTGTGATTTATTTCAGGACAGCTATCGACATCTCTTCTCCCTTCGTTAGGTATGGCTCATACACCAGAGAAGGGACAGACGTTGGAGCGGAGCGGAGCGGAGCGAGCGGAGCGAGAGAGTGTAGCAGAGGGGTAATATTGTAATTACATATTGTACACGAGGGTTATATATATATATATATATATATATATATATATATATATATATATATATATACATACATATGTGTGTGTGTGTGTATGTAAATATATATATATATATTGTTTGTGACTTGCAAGTACTAGTCTCGTACTTCTTACGAAATCGAAAGAAAGTTGTCGCTCTGCTCCCGAGGACGTAGGCATTTTGGCCGAACCTCGTAAAATCAGTATTTTCTGGATTTGCGTCAATTTTTGTTTTCTTCGCCCTAATTTTTCAACAAATGGTATCAGAGTCTGGTTCTATGGCAGAAAAATTTTGGCATAGAGAAGGTGGCGTTCACGCAGGAAGAAATTTTCGGCACAGTTTGGAGGTTCGCTAGAGGCGAATTCGCAATAGCAAGTCTATTTATTATTTATTTTCCCTGAAATTTTCGGCTGCAAAAGATCGTCGAAAATTTCAGGAAAGGTTCGCTGCAGTGGTCGCAACACCAATTCCGACCTCCTCCTTCAATAAAGCAATCGCAATAGCAAGTCTATTTATTATTTATTTAGAGTCTGTTTGGGCAGATTTGCGACTCGTCAGGTTATTCGGATAAGCGAAACTATCTTAATAAATTGCGATCGACGAGCTTATTCGAAAGGCTCGGGCCAATACGACCGTTGTTGTTAACGAGCCTAAAAGGCCGGGTCGCCCTCCAAAGGATGCTCGGCCTCTTCATTGCGGGAAAATCAGCATCTTCATTCAAATCGTATTCGGCGGCAGGCTCGGCGACCTCTGACGGAGCAGTCTTCATGACTACATACGGCGCTTTTCAGTATGACTTCGACCTCGTCGGCCGGTGCTTAGCTTTATCATCGCTCCTGGTGGAGCACGGCTAGTCGCGGGGAGGTTCCGTCGAACGAGAAAATCAACTTTGGTGACGACATTCCAGCTCATCGGTTGAGAAAAAGCTCCAAAGGTTAGTTACGGCCTACCTTGTAATTTCAGTAGAAGACTAAAACCAACAAAGGTCGTCTTATGAACTGGGTAACCCTTTATTATTATTGTCTTAATGTTTTAACTTATTTCATTTTATATCTTCGGATTACGATTTAATTTATTAACGGCGTTCGTTCAATTCGGAAAATTAAGCGGAAGGCTCGAAAGAGGGAGGTTCGGTTTAATTTGTCGATGGCAAATCAAACCCGGGAAACACGGAGTGAAAGGGAAATTCGGAGAACCGGTCCCGGCCGAGATTCACGAGCGCACCTTGAGCACAACACACCTATTGGGGGTCCGACCCCGCAAAATCAAAGAAAACCCTAAGGATTCTCGAACCACGCTGTTTAAAGGTGATTAAACAGACGGTTCTGAAATCCAAGAGAGTTGACTGTGCTTGCCCAAGAGAGAAATGAGCGAAGATGACCAGCGGAGGAATGACAATCGGACTATGAGGGACATGGACACATTGTCGATGTGCGAAGATAAAACCTTCGATTTAATGGAGAGTATGCTTTTTCTCAACGTGAGTCGCTGAAGTTGTCGGCCGCTTAAAGTTGCGTCTTTTTTATTTAGAGATTTAATTTAATGGATATATGTATATTAGTTTTGAAAATAAAATTTTAAAATTTTAAAATATTAGAATGAGAAGGGACGGATCTCATTCGTTAAGTAGTTTGGATGAACGAGCGTAATATCGCGAATAACGCATTTATTCGAAGAATAGAACACTCTACTCGACGATATCGCTCGATCAAATAAACCACAAAATTCATGACATCCAGTTACGAGTCTGCGAACCTTTATGTGGACCGACATAATTCCCATATTTAATATAAAAGAATTAAATAGAGTTTATATTATCTGAGTGCTTTAAAACTCCACTATGTAGCAGAGCCCTCATAGTTAATTACCCTCAAAGGACCGAAGTCACTTGAGAGAACTCTCAATTTAGATCGCGGCATTCTATCTTTATGAATTCAAAAGGTAGGGTTTTCAACGAAATGAGGTAGTAAGAAATCCAATAGGTGAAAGGCGCAAGGAGGAACAGTTATTTCTGGAGTCAAAGGAAAGAATGGTAGGGGATGTCACAGATCTCGAGGAGGACCTCGATAACGTCCCAGACTATCCTAATGTTGGGCTTTAAATTTTGGAAAAAGATTTATTTTAATTTCAATCCTGCAAATTAATTATAGGAATTACGTTTGTATAATGTCCTGATTATGCAAACTACCCGAAAAACGGGAGAGCTTACGTCGTATCGGACGAAAACCTCGGAAACACTAAGCGAGTTAGAGCTTATATCGCACGGGAGGCGGTGCAGCTGCCTAAAGAAAAGGTGAGGAATTATGTCGCGGCTGGCGGACTACGCTCGAAATCCTACGAACGTTATTTAAACTAAAGAATGGGGTTTTGCTGATGTCGACACAGGTTTTGCTGAAGAAGATGGTCGTGCTGCCTACCGTGCTCCAAGCTCCACGTCGTAGCAGGAATCGCGGCTTAGATTTAAAGTCTTAAGTTAAAGTGATAATGCAAGTTGTTTATTTCGTTTTTATTATCATTTTATTGACAATCGATGTGTGTGCAATGCTGATGTGAGTGATATAGACGATAAACGAACATGCGTTCATAATGAACTAAACGATAAACATGCTTATGCTTAAATAGGGGATATCGTTAAAATAACATCTTAGCGGGGAGAAAGTACGGGAAAGATAAAACATGCTTTAACAAGTATGTATACTCGAAAGTAAGTGGCTGATTAACAAGAGTATGTGTTAAAAAGTAAAGCGATAAAGTAAAGTAAAAGGTCATGTCACGGGAGTACCAGTATGTTTCGTTCATCCGCGGCGCAGCTGTTACCTGTTTATTATCATTTTCATATTTTTTTTATTTCCTGCAGAAGAGTCATTAGCGCGGGAAAAAAACAAGAGTACAAGTAGTGGGCAAACACCTGGCTCAACAGGAGTACTACGGTACGTACGAAAGTAGCAAAGTACGAAAACCCAATGGTAAAACAAAAGAAAAACGACAGGGGAGCGAACAAAATCATGAGGGAAAACCCGAAAATCGAGAAAGAAAGAAAAGAACGTCCGTAGGAAACTCCGAAAAAAGTCACGAACGAAAACAAAACAAAATCGCAGAAAACCGCAAAGAACACCGGAAGAAACTCACAAATGGCCCGCTAAACTCACGGCGAACCGTAAGAAAGTCATGGGGCATTCTGGAAATAAAGACCATGAAGACGGTGGTGTTTCTGACTCGGAGTCGTGCTAATATCCGGACTTGAGTGCTCGATCTACTGCACCGACTTTCCGTGAAGCGATCCTAATCCGACTCGAATAGTCAACCGTGGACCTTTATAAATTTTCATACATTTCATTTTTGGTTTACATGCAAGTAAAAAGTCGTAGGTAAGTAGGTTGTGTAGTAGTGGAGGTAGTTTTTTATATTTTTCAAACATACGTATTTTTTTGTTTTAAAGTATTTTAGTCCACAGGTTGACTACCCTAATAGGACTAGGACTACGAACATCCTTAGACTGTCGGCAGTAGAAACCCCAAGGACGGGCGAACGGTTTCGTGGTTCTCGCTCTACTCTCTGCAGTAGCTCCGAGTCGGGCGGCCCATTCTATGATTCTCGTAATTTTTCTTTTTGCGGCCTCATCAATGTCCCACCGCACTTACAGCTTGCTTGATGACCCACATATAACCCAAGGGGGTTATATGTGCACACCTACACGTCCCCTGTAGGTGTGTGCTTTGAGCCAAGAAACAAGGTGAAAACTAGAGACGAGAGGTCAAGGAAAGAAAGAGGGAAAGCGGTTCACCTAACACAAATTCGTAAAAGAGGTGAACCGATTTCCAATGATCAAAAGCAAGTAAATCACCCTAAACTCCCGACCGGCCTCACATGTCCTAGAAAAAGGACCTAAAGGCGCCACGACGCTCTCGAAGAGGACGAGGACTAGACCCTAGGGAACACACCACTTTTCCCAAACAACAGCTGTAAAAGCATGACAAAAAGACGAAGACATTGACTAAGTCCTGGACTCTGGGCCACTGCTCGGAATTCCTTCAAACTCCAAGTTCCCACATTGATTTTTTAATTCCTGAAACACAAACTCCCCCGGTACGTTCTCCTACGGGCTCGGGACTCAAGCTATAGTAATAGTGAGAATCGATAAACTTTTAATACATAAGAAAGAGAATGGACAAGCCATAAGCCACCAAACTAGCATCAATTTCACCAAATAAATCCTCCAAAAAGTATCTCAAGTATCGTGCTCGATTTGTTCCCCACAAGTAAGCTAGGAAGCTCTACCAAATTCATTAAATCAATTTCATAAGCAAATGTAGCAAGGAGCAAAGCCACCATCACAATAACCATCCCAATAAGGCTCTCGGCCAGGGCTAAGAAAAGGAGCAAAGGCTCACGGCTTAAGTCATAACAAAGGGGCAACAAGACAAGGGTGCAGCCGAGCCACCACAAGACCCAAAGAAACAACCCCAAACAAAGGCTAAAATGAGCCTAACACACAGCCAAGAAGGCCTCAACAAACACCTAAAACTAGGCTCGCACCCGAGCCAAGCAAAGCATCAAACAAGACCACCAAGGCTCCCAAATGTGCAAGGGAGAGCAGCCACCATAAGGCAACAAGAAAATAGAAAATCGAGCTCCTTAAATGGAGTAGCTGCAAGGCAGCAGAAATAAGAAAATCGAGCCGCAACAGGGCTAAAAACCGAGCCACAACAGGGCCGAAAATTAAGAGGTAAAAAAGCCAAACAAAATGGTCCCTTCAAGGCCTAGATGACTGTTCACCACAAGGACCAAATCCAGCCCATACAAAGCCAAACCCGAGCCACTACCTGGCTGTGAGGATCAAACCAGCCCCAAGCCAAAACAGCCCCCCAACATCAGATTAGCTCAAGGGAATCCCGAAGACCAACAACCGAGCAGCAGCAGGGCTCAACTTAACCCAAAATCAAGAAAACGGCAGGGCTCAAAACAGCCCAAAATTTAAATTACAACAGTCTCAGCATAAGATTAAAACCGGAAGTGCCAAAAGGGCTAAAACCAACCACAAGCAAGATCGAAAAAGCCCAAGCTCTAGATCACAACGACCTCGATGTAAAGCCAAGGCTAGAGAAAGCTAAAGTAACCAACCTGAACCATAGCTAAGTTAGGGGCAAATCCAGCTTCGAATCAAACAGGAAAAACAGGAAGACTAACAGAGAGCTGAGTCATATGAGGCTACAACCAAATCCCAAATCGAGTTTAGAATTGAAAGTACAGCAGGATTCAACCAAAACCGAGCCAAAGTAGGGCTCAAACAATCCAAAATCGAGCAAACCGCAAAACAGGGAAAGCAGCCCAGTCATAGGGGCAAAACCGAGCAATAGCCAGACTCAAAACAGCCCAAAACCGAAAGCAGCAGGGGGGGTTCAAAACCGAGAAAACAAAACCAGAAAAACAGCCACCAGCCCCCCTTTTAAAATGAAATAAGATTTACTTTCAACCGAGATCCTAATGAGCCAAGGTAAGGCTTGAAATTTCAGCTAAGCATAAAGCCCAAGTGAGCACTTCCATATATCCAACATAGAGCTTCAATGTATTTCAAACGAAAATGAGCATAAGGCCCGTCTTGAAGCAACTCAAGCTTCCCTCAACGTGCTTTCCCTTTTTTTTTTTATCAAAGAAGAAGTAGAAGGAGCAAAAAGAGCAAGCTCCACATGCATATAACTACATAAACCACTCCATATTCCACCTCAAGCTATCATGAATAAAGAAAATAGAGGAACCATAGCATGCCACTTTGACCATGAAACCGTGTCCATCTTAAGGAAAGCAACACATATATAGCCTCAAATATAAAAGCTAGAGCTAGAGGAGCCCATACCTCAATGAGAGCTCAAGCAAACCACACCACAAGGCGCAAACTAGGCCAACCAACCGAGGAGCCAAGTCCCAGGAACTTCAGGGAGCAAAGCCAACAGCACCCCTACCTCACTCAAACACAAACTCAGGAAGAACCGTGAGCAGCAGAGAAGAAGAAGAGTGAAGAGAGGGAGAGAAAAGGGAGCCTTCAAAACCAGGGTATCCAATCTCAGGCTCTCCCCAAATGGGGTTTTAAATAGCAGAAGCAGGGGGAGGGGCCAGCTAGAATCATCCAAAGCCAACCAAACTCACCCACACGTTCACCCGACACCAACGGTCAAAGGGGGCGGGTGTTATCTGTCTCCAGAACCCACGCACAGGAGAAGCCTCGAGAGAGTAGAGAAGAGAAGAAGGAGCCGTTGGGAAGGGAAGAAGTTTTCCCAAAGTTGTGTCAAGCCACAGGTGCCGCAGCCACCTAAGCACCGAAGAGGAAAGTTCAACGCGTCGAGAAGGAGTAGCTCGGGCAGAGGCGCGTGGAACGTCCCCTCCCATGGCGTGAAGGGGAGAAGGGTCCGTACAGCGGGACGAGACTAGGCGAGGAGAAGAAACCCAGTCGAAGCAGGCTAGGGCAGAGACGCACGAACCCGCGGGAAGGAGAAGAAGATAGGGCTGTCAAAACGGCTCGTTGTTCGCGAACAGTTGGTGTTCGGCTCGTTAAGAAGCTCGTCTTTGGCTCGTTCGCTAAGTTAACAAGCTTTAACGAGACGAACACGAACAAAGATTTGTTCGTTCGTGTTCGGCTCGTTTTGGCTCGAAATACTATTCCTCAATTATAAAAGTGTATGTGTGTGCACGTGTGCGCGTGCGCGTGCGCGTGCGTGTATTAATGAGTAGTATTTTTAAAAAAATTTAAAAGATTTATAATCAATTAAAATTATTAATTAAGTAAATATAATAAAAAGTATTAAATTAGATTCAAATGATGTTTTAATATAAACTATAATTCTTAAATCTTGCCTCAATCCTTAACATCTTATGGTTACGTGATTAGGATTGTCAAAACGACTCTTTGTTCGTGAACAGCTCGCGTTCGGCTCGTTAAGCAAACGAGCCGAACACGAACACACTTTTTGGGCTCGAAATATAAACGTGCCGAACACGAGCTGAGCCTTGG
The DNA here is from genome assembly GCA_022702705.1 of Papilionanthe hookeriana x Papilionanthe teres. Classification (NCBI taxonomy): domain Eukaryota; kingdom Viridiplantae; phylum Streptophyta; class Magnoliopsida; order Asparagales; family Orchidaceae; genus Papilionanthe; species Papilionanthe hookeriana x Papilionanthe teres. Next base: position 66,967,289 of record CM040437.1, read on the forward strand.
CTCGCTCGTGTTCGGCTCGTTTACACCCCTAGAAGAAGAAGGCGCGGGTCGGACGAAATCATGAGTAGGATTTAGGATAGATTAAATAGGTTTTAAAAAATAAATATATATTATTAATTTTATTAAAATCAAGCCCAAAATCGCAATTTCACGTTCCGCCATGCGATCCTCACAAATTAAATATCAATTTTAGGTGGAAACGACGTTCCGGACGCAACGGCGCAGTCCGTTTCGTCATCTGAGGTCGCCTGGACAACCTCGTCGACGGTCGCGTCGAAAGCGCGTCAAATTCGGCATTTTCTGAAATTCTGACTCGACGTCGATCGTCCCGGCGTTCTGGCTTCAATCTTGACCCGTTGCGAGGTGGTCGAAAGCGTCGAGGCCGTGGTCCGAGGAATTTGTGCTCGGTGGTGCAGAAATGTGCACGAGGCTATCCTAAGGTCCAGTGGTCCTATAGGAACTCAATTTGGAGTCCTAACGCCAATTCCAACCTACCTACTGTGTAAGCTGAGAGGTCGGGAATTTCGTCCGGATTCCAAAAGAGTGTCGAAGTGGCTTCGAGCATTCTAAAACGAGGTAGGCCCATTGCTAAGACTCTAAGATCGTCGGGGAAGCTCCTAAAGCTAGAACCCTAAATCCTAGGAGAAAAACTAAACCTCGACAAAAGTGAGGTCAACAGTATATATATATATATATATATATATATATATATATATATATATATATATATATATATAACGATCGACGACGGAGCAAAAAATAGAAACAAGAAAATTCACACCAGAAAAGAACATAGAGAATTACGTGGTTCGGTAATTTTTGCCTACGTCCACGAAGCTGCAGATGATTTTATTACTTTGAGGATTACACTATTTCAACATGATTACAAGAACTCAAGTAGACTCAACTTTTGAACCTCTCCTTCTTTGGATTTGCCGCAGCCAGCAAATAACTCTCTGATGCACAGAAACTTGAAATTTCTCTCTCCCTGTGCCGAGGGTCTTCCTCCCGCAGCCAACTATAGTCACAACCTAATTGGTTATAAAAATGGGATGAGGGTTATTAATTGCAATTATATATCTTTTTGTAAGCTAAGGTCAGCTTAAATTTGTCTTCTTCGATAAACATCCACAAAAAATCTACAATAATCTCTTGGACAACACAACCTATGGCTGTTGACAAGAATCCTTCTGTCAGGTCGACAACCTCCTCTGACTAAATCAGAGACTATGACAACTTGGGATAATGAAACCATGGGATCTTGATCGAGTTTCGTCTTCATTCTCCAACCAACCGTTTTAAGCCTCAAGTGTGAATTCTACAAATTTAATCCTAAGTTTGTTGTTATTATATATTGAATATTCAACTATTACTGACCAGCCTTAATTGAAAGTGGTCCTCCCCGTTATCGGGAGAGATAATTAACCATAAGGGCTTGCGCCTATGGGAAATCTTGAGCCTCAGATCAAATAGTTCTCGCAAAATAAGGGCAAAATCTATAGCTAGTGTCTGCTGAAAATTCAATCTGCCTTTTTTGAAAACTTCAACTCTCCAAAACTCTACACAAAAGAAAACCAAAAATAATGCAGAGAGTACAGAGAGCGGTCGGAATTTTCGGAGCCACTGCATCAAATTATCCCAATCATCGAGTTATTTCGTTTAAAAATTAAACAGCATAATAAAGGAAGATAAAATAAAAAGAGCTCCAGAAACCAAAATCAAACAATTGATACATGCGGATGAAGTAGAAATACAAGTTCTTTTTTCAATTGATGAGCGCTGCTATTGAGAAAGAATCAAAGTGGCTTAACCACAATAATTTTCATAGGAAGTATATTGTTAAACAAAAAAGATGTAACATCATCATTAATCGAGAAAACTATCAAAATATTACCTTCTATGCTGGTAAAAGTTGAACCTTGAATGCAATATCATTCTATGCCTTACAGGCTCTCATGGATGTAAACGGAAAACAAAATTAAAATCACTTAATAATATTTAATACACCTTTTCATTGGCAATGAACTTTACGGAGAAGTATGGTGTGAGGTTATTGCAATATATGTTGGTCATTAAATGCTGGGAAAACTGGCAATATAACAGGCGTACTATATATGATGATTATAAGTACACATGCATTGTAATGTGATGGCAAGTAGGAAATGCTAATGCCACTAAATGACGGAATTAAAAATTAAGTTGAAAACAACAATGTGGTCTCCAAGTCCAAGTTCATGAGAACCATACAAAACTCAGAGACCATACATGACAATGATTTTGGAAAAAAATTAGAAGTAGATGTCAGAGGAGGTCCAACCCTTGCTGCAACAATACCAAGATGTACTTCCTACTAAGAGTAAGCATATTATTTCATCTTTACAATACAATTTGAAGTATAAATTGGGTGTCCAAAACAAAAAAGTTGATGCTATTAACTAAAGATACTCTCTCCTCAGTAATCTCCTACAATAATTGGTTGAGTTTGAGATTATCAAAATTAAAATAAAATACATTTTTACAAGAAGTAACTCAATGCCAAGATGAACATCAAACACATCAAAGAAAATACTTACAAGAGTGAATTGTTGAAAAATCAATATACATGTAACATTCAACGTTGTATAACTTTTATCCAATATGAGGAAAAAAAAAATATTCAAGTTAACGAGGATATGTCGCCTTCAAGCTAGGGAGAATGGCACAGTAATTAATTGCAGTTAGTCTAACGAGTTCTTTTAGGAATTGTTCTTTTATCAGGACATTTTCTTCTTTTTCCTTCTTAAAGGAGTAGTGATATCGGAACTAGTTGGGAAAACTCAAAGTAAACTTTCACTAATAATAACATAGGGTTACACCGTGACTCGAACGGAAATAACGACACAAAACATGGAACGACATAAACAAACACTTCTAAATCATTCCAATGGGTGGTGGAGGCCAACTAGAAGGATAGAGATGATTGGGAGGAATTACGGCAGTCACAGGAGGCGGGTGGCAGCGAAAGGATAGTGGGAACCATAGAGACAGAAGTTGGGAAACGGTTGTAGGTGGTTGAAAGTGATTGCGGGGTTATTGGGAGGAGCTTGAAAGAGTTGGGAAGGCAGCTTAGCAGTAATATAATGTTGAAAGGGGAAATGGCTGGGTGTCGGGGAGAGAGTTTGGAGATTGAAGAGTTGGGAGGAGAAGATTTGGAGAAGATAAAATGGAGGATATAATCACCAATTTGGATAGGATACATCTGAAGCACCACCACCTCCTCAGATACAGCCCACAAAGGCAAAAGAGACTTTGCACAAGAGATCTGAAACGAAACTCAACAACAACTGACTCCCTACATACCTAGGGCAATAATTTATAGGCTCCTTCCTGATGGAAGAAGCTTCTACACAAAGGAAAAGGGTGGGAAGCCTAGAGAAATCTAGAGAGCACTCCCTAGAGCAGTCGATTCATGATGCCCCAAGCCTTAGAGCGACATCTCTCGTGATCGTGTTCACTCGCAAGTATTCGTGAACTACCGTTCCCACTTCCGCGCCGCTCTCGCTTCTACGATGCCAAGTGAGTTGGCTTCGCGGTTCGAAACGCCTGAACTGGGCGTTGTTTTAGATCCTGTAAATGAGAGCAGTTAGCGCCTAGATTAGTCTCCTGGAGTTGGGGGGGGGGGGACTTCGACTTCATAGTCAAAGCTTTCATGTTGTAGTCAGACTGGATCCCGCTGACGCTCCACTATCTCCCGGGTATCTGAGGGTCTTCCCTAACTTCCGAGTAAACGTTCATGACAATCTATCCTTTTGGGGTTGTGTACAACGCCTATGCTGGTGAATCTTCCCAAAGTAACATATGATAGGTTCAATCGAGCGTGTAGTAATCGAGTCCTTCCCACAGGACAATGGTGTTGTTGGTACGACGTCGTCCTGACATAATCTTAGTCGTTTTTATCCTGTATCGAGGGCGGGTGGCTCAGTCCTCTCGTTGTTCTGCTGAAAAGGATTCCTGTGACTTCGAGCTCTGTCGAAGGAAGGAGGGTGATAGGCTTCCCATCCTTGGTGAAAGAATATGTGTTTCTATATCCGTCGTGCTGAGTCCTTCGGTCAAATTACCACGGTCTTCCCCGCAGAAAGTGGCAGGCATCCATACGTACCACGTCACACCACACTTGGTCCTACAGCTGGCCTCCGATCAAAAATTCTACCAAACATCTTCGATCGATGTTGACATGATTCTCCTTCTTCAGTAGAGCTGGCAATTTGGCTCGTTGTTCGCGAACAGCTCGTTAAGTAGCTCGTGTTCGGCTCATTCGTTAAGCCTAACGAGCCGAACACGAACAAATTTTTAAGCTCGAAATGTAAACGAGCCGAACACGAACAACTGTTTGTTTGCTCGTGTTCGGCTCGAATTGGCTCGAAATAAAAAACAATCATATAATTATTTATATAATAATTTATTATACATATTATTTATATATTAATATATTATATATATTTATATTTAAGTTTAAATCATAATTGCTTGTGCAGAAGTGCTAGCTATGCTTTCGTTTCCATTCATTTAGTCCAGGGTTCGAATCGTTCATAGACATATATTTTTTCCAATAAATTTTAACGAGCCAATTTCGAGCCGAACACGAGCCGAACACGAACAAGAATATTTAATTCGAGCTGAACACGAACACACCTTTCACAAGCCATTTCGAACACGAACCGATTTCGAGCCGAGCTAATTTCGAATGAGCATGAGCCAAGCCTGAGCTTGCCTAAGCTCGGCTCGTTTACAGCCCTATTCTTCAGTAACATAAGTGAATATGGATGGGATTGTCATTGCGTTGTGAGTCATAATTTCTCTACTAGCTGTGTCCACGCCACGATCTTGTTGCTTCCGTCGTAGATGATGAGACTGCAATATTTTTCGTTCACTTTGCAACGGGTGTAGAATATGTTGTGGCAAAGCCACTACGAATCCCTAATGTCCTCATTCTGCAAAATCCGCCAAATCACAAGTGTAACTCTTTCAGCTAGAAGTTAATACACCTCACCCTATTCCTTGGTTTTCTCTTCATCGCTAATCACTTCCAAAGTGCCCTGATCAGTAAGTGAAACTACTTTGCCCGTGGGTTGGAGGCTATATGGTCATGATCGTGACAATTGAAACATTTTCTGGCCAGAACAGTGTTGCAAGCGCTACCTTTCCCTTGCTCTTCTCGCTCTGATTTGAGTTTTATTTCTCGTGTTCGTGCTTGCTTGTCTCTCCTGAGGTGCCCTTCCCAATTGTGGTAATTGTAGGTGATTTTTTGCCTATAAGTTGTTACCTGAATATTGACTATTGCCTACCCTGTTTCTGCTGTTTTTCTACTTTCAAGGCCAGTGTCTATACATCTCTCAGTGTCTAGTATGATTGCAGTTGCACCACATTGCTAATGGCAGGCTAGCTATTGTATGCTCTTTCGGACCTAACAGTCCGCACTTGAGTTATAAGGGATCAAACTAGGTTGTGAACTCCTTCATTGAAAGATCGCTTTGGTGTAAGTTGTGAAGTTTTAGAAACATATCCTGGCGATAGTGTGGGAGGTACTTTATTTGCGTTACATTTTTCATCTTCTCCCACCTAGTCATCTTTTCACTGCCTTCCTTCTTCATCTACCTCTACACATTTTCCCATCATAGGGAAGTGCGCTTCTTCAGCTTAATGGCGGCTAGCTTGACTCGCCTTTCCTTCAGTGCCACCTTATATTCGAAGATCTGTTCAACAGTTTGCAGCCATTCAAGAAATTCATCTAGATCCATGCCTCCTTCAGACTCAGGTAAATCCACCTTGATCCCATATCTTTGGGTCCTCCTACGAATGTCTCCTCTCGGGAATTCTCCCTTTAGGAGGGATTCAAATATCCCTCTCTAGGCCATCTCTGATACTGGATCCCGAAAAGCCTTGGTTTGTCTTCTTCATCTTTAAAAGTTTCCCCGTGGAAGAGATTCATATCGTCATTTCCTTCTCCCCTTGGATTCTCCAGATTCGGGTCAAAGGCATCCTCCTATGTTAAGAATTCAATCTCCGCAAGTCTCTGTTGGAGACGACAGAGCTCCATCCTTAAGTCTTCTCGGATAGCCTCGGCCATGTATCTCCAAATTGGCATGGCTAGGGATTAAGGAATAGAATGAACAATTTTAGTGGGGTTAGGGTTTGGGTTGTGGAAGGTATATTTGGTGGTAGGAAAGAGAGTTTTGGCTTATGTCGAATGCTCGGAAACCATAGGATGAGACTAGGGTTGGACTAGCTCTGATACCAAAAGATAGTGAAATTAATTGGGAAAACACAAAACAACTTTCATTAATATTAAAATAGGGTAACACCATGGTTCGAACATAAATAACGACGCAAAACATGGAAAGACATAATCAAACACTTCTAAACGTATTCCAATGAGTGGTGGAGGATGACTAGAGGGATAGAGATGATTGGGAATAATGAAGGTAGTCGCAAGAGGGTGGTGTCAGCGAAAGGGTGGTGTGGAATTGTAGGGACAACGGGTGGGAAAGGGTTGTAGGTGGTCAGCAGTGATAGCGAGGTTGTTGGAAGGAGTTTGAAATAGTTAGAAAGGCGGGTCAGCAACAAATAACCTTTGGGGAGGGGAAATGGCTGGTGTCGAAGCTGATGGAGGGAGAGTTTGTCTGTTGAATAGTGGGTAAAAGAAGGTTTGGGGAAGGTAAAGGGTAAGATATAATCACCACCTTGGAGAGGATACAACTGAAGCACCACCACCTCCTCGGAGACAACCCACAAGGAGGAAATGGGCTTCACCCACGAAATCTGAAATGAAACACACCAAGAATTGACTCCCTACATACCTAGGACAGCAATTTATAAGCTCCCTGAGGACGGAGGAAGCTTCTACATAAAGAAAGAGAATGGGAAGCCTAGAGAAATCGCATTTAGAGATCAAGAACTGTACAGGAGGGTCATTCTTGGGCTGCAGGGTTTCGGCTTCCAGGTTCTTGGAAGGCTGAAAGAGGTATTCGGCAGTCCTAAGTTCGGCATTCCAGATCCCTGGAAGTGCAGGTTGCAGGAATTTGGCAATCCTGCAGGGAGGAGTTCGGCAATTCCTCTACTCAGCAGTCCAGCAAAGTATTTGGCATTCAGTTCTTGGTAGCCCAAGGAGAGGAAGGGAACTCGGCAAACAGAAAGCATTCAACAATTTCACTGTTGTCTTTCATTCAGCTTTCAGGTTCTTGGGAGGTTTTTTCGGCACTTCTGATCAGCAAGGAAATTTGGCTTGTTGTGGTGGTCTTGCCCTCTTCTTTGGCCGTCAAGAATAGGGGAGGAATTTGAGATTCCATTTTCTTGGTCAGGGCAGCAGGAATTTGGCGATCTTACTGTTGCCAAATTTCAGACTCCAACAACAGTGAAGTTCTGCCGCCAAGGAAAAACGACTTCGGCTATACAGGTGTTGGCAGTAAGGAGTCCAGGAGGTGGAAGAAGAGACATTTGGTTCTTGGTAGTCCCTCAGATAGCGAATTGAAGCAGCAAAGAATTCGGCTACCTGAGAGGTTCGGCAGTCACAAGGAAGAGAGAGTCATTCAGTAATTGGAGGGAGAACAAGGCGTTCATCCCTTGAATGAAATACTGATATAGGTACTCGGCAATTCCAGCAGGGAAATCAAACTACAGGGAGTTTGCTTCTAGGAGGCTCTGCAGGTGTCGAACAGCCTAGCAAATAGGTAAGAAGTATTCTTTGAAGCCTGCAGGTGGTATTCGACCTTCAGCCAGCAAGAATTCGGCTACAACTAAGAAAGGAGTTCTTGGAACAACAATCGATATTGCAGTCCAAGAAGAGGCGTTCAGCAGTTGAGCAGGTTATTCGGCTGCCCAACAGAAGTTCGGCAATCCTGTACTGTTGGTGCAGCAAGGAGGAGCAATTCCATTGACTTGCTGAAGGTATTCGGCAGTAAAGAGCAAAAAGAAGCGAATAGCGTAACCAGGCGCGGTATTCTTCTTCGTGAGAAGGAGGCGTTACCGAGGCGCAGGACTCTTCATCGCGGGAAGGAGGTGTTAGGTGGTTCAGTTGGAAGATCTTGGTGTGGAGACGTGTTTGGCGGCGACAATGGGTTCCGCCAAATTCGACATCGAGAAATTTACTGGAAAAAATGACTTCGGCTTGTGGAGAGTAAAGATGAGAGCACTACCGGCTTCGAGCGAGGTGTGTGTGCCTCGCAAGAGTTCGGCAACATTGCCGGCCGACATGACCGAGAAAGAGAAGAACGTCATTCGGATGGGGCTCACGATCTGATAATTTTGAGTTTGGGTGACAAAGTACTGAGGGAGGTGTCCAGGGAGACAACAGCTCAAGCACTTTGGGCCAAACTTGAGGTACTTTATATGACTAAATCTCTGGCTAACAGGCTCTTTCTAAAGCAACGCTTATACTCATTCAAAATGCACGAAGAAAAATCAGTTTCGGAGCAGATTAACGAGTTCAACAAGATTATAGATGACTTTGAAAGCATCGACATCAAGATGGACGACGAGGATAAGGCATTGCTGCTGTTAAACTCTATTCCTAAGAGCTACGAGCATTTCAGGGATGCGATGCTCTATGGAAGGGTACAGACTATTACTTTGGAAGAGGTTCAATCGCTGATTAGAGCCAAGAAACTTCAGAAGAAGCACAACATGAAAGAAGAAGCCAGCGGAGACAATCTGACAGTTAGAGGAAGATCGAGTAAGAAAGGTTCCAAAAGTGATCAGAACATATCAAAATCCAGAAAGAAGAGCAGAAGTCAGTCTTCTAAGAGATCTAACAGATGTTACCACTGCCACAAAGAAGGTCACTTTAGGAGAACCGTCCGGATAGAAGAAAAGTTTTCGGAGAAGCCTAAAGATTCTGGAGAAGCAAGTGTAGCCTCAGATGGCTTTGATTCAGCAGAAGCCCTGGTGATATCATAATCAGAATCCAGCAATGAGTGGATCATCGATTCTGGGTGCTCCTTCCACATGTGTCCTCACAAAGACTGGTTCGAGACACTGCAACTGGCAAACGGTAGGTCCGTTCTACTTGGAGATAATAAAGCTTGCGGAGTACTTGGCGACAGAACAATCGAATAAAGATGTTCGATGGAGCCGAGCGGATACTTCGACATGTCGAAGTACGTTCCGGAGCTTAAAAGAAATCCGATCTCTTAGGTACTCTGGAGTCAAGCGAATACTCGTTCAAGGCAGAAAATAGCTGCATCAGAGTAATCAAAGGTTCACTCATTGTCATGAAAGGGGTCAGAAAGAATGGGCTATACTCTCTAGTTGAAAGAACTGTGATCGGTAACTTTTCAAATGCAGTTCAATCAGAATCTGACATGACCAGATTATGGCATATGAGACTGGGGCACGTAAGTGAAAGAGGCTTACAAGAGCTGTCCAAGAAAAATCTGTTATGCGGAGATCAAGTCAGCAAATTGGAATTATGTGAACAATGTGTATTGGGGAAGGCTACCAGGGTGAAGTTCTCCACCGGAAATCACACATCAAAGAAGCCCCTTGATTACGTACATAGTGATTTGTGGGGGCCGACCGAAGACTCGGACTCATGAGGAGGAGATACTTCATGTCTATCATCGACGACTACACCAGGAAGGTATGGGTCTTCATCCTTAAAACTAAGGATGAAGCTTTTCAGCGGTTCAGAGACTGGTTAACTCTCACTGAAAACAAGATGGGAGCAAAACTGAAACACTTGAGAACTGACAATGGTTTAGAGTATTGTTCAGAACAGTTTGAGAAGCTGTGCAGGAAGAATGGCATTACAAGACACAAGACAGTCTGAAACACTCCTCAACGTGAATCGGCTCAACGAGAGGATGAACGGGACTCTCCTGAGAGAGTGAGGTGTATGTTCTTAAATGCGAGTCTACACAAAAGTTTCCGGGTGAAGGCTGTGTCAACCGCTCACTACCTATCAACGGACGTCCATCGACGACTATTGATACGAAGACTCCTTTGGAGATGTGGTACGGGAACCAAGTAACTACGATAACTTGAAAGTTTTTGGATGTATTGCTTACGCTCATGTTAGACAGGATAAGCTTAGGCAAGAGACTGAAGTGCATTTTCATCGGATATCCACACCGGAACCGAAGGGTTACAAACTTTGGTGTCTAGATAAACGAAATGCATCATCGCAGAGACGTGACATTCGATGAGTCCAAAATGCGCAAATCTGCGAAAGCTACGTTACCAAAGCAGTCACGCTAAGGAGGGTTCTTCATTGAGGTGGAGCTGCAACAACTACAAACTTTGGTCGAACAAAGGATCACTGTGAACAATCGGGATGAAGTGGCAGAAGACCAGATGAGATCGAACCGAAACGAATCGGATGATTACAGATCGACAAGACAGATACAAAGAAGAACTATCGAACCGCTGGAGAGATATGGTCGTGCGGATATGATCTTCTACGCTTTGAGTGTTCTTCGAAGTGATAGAAGATAGTCTGAACCGAACAGCTTATAAGGAAGCCTTAAAGAGCAAGGAAAGAAATAGGTGGGTAGATGCCGTGAATGAGGAAATGGCTCTACGATGAAGAACAAGACTTGGGAACTTGTGGATCGACCAATGAACAAACGTGTAGTTGGTTACAAGTGGACCTTTAAGAAAAAGGAAGGAACACCAGCTATTGAAAAGATCAGGTACAAAGTCAGACTCGTTGCAAAGGGATTCACTCGCAGTAGAAAGAATCGACTTCAACGAAATTTTCTCGCCTGTGGTAAAGCATTGCTCCATTAGGATGGTTTTAGTGCTCCATTAGGATGGTTTTAGCACTAGCGGTTCAATTCAATTTGGAATTAGAGCAGCTAGATGTTAAGACTGCATTCATGCATGGAGAGCTCGAAGAAACCATCTACATGGATCGCCGGATAGGTACGACAGAACCCGAGACAAAGGACAAAGTTTGTCTCGTCAAGAAAGCTTTGTATGGATCTGAAACAAAGCATCGAACAATGGTACAAATGATTTGATGAGTTCATGCTAAAGATCGGTTTTGTCGATAGCGATACAACGGTTGTGTATACGAAGTTGGCAAGACAGAGTGAAATAAGTACGTACTTGCTCTTATATGTAGATGATATGTTAGTAGCCAGGTAAGCGGGGAGGAAGTCCAAAAGATCGAGGGTATGCTCGATTCCGAATTTGACATGAAAGACCTGAGACTGCTACAAAGATCCTGGGATGGAGATTAAGAGAGACGAAAAAATGGCGAGCATTATTCTTATCTCGAAGTCTTATATTCGAAAGTTTTGGCAATATTCAACATGCACGAGCTAGCGAGTGTTGCAACACCGATTGGTCGGCACTTCAAATTATCGAATTCTCAAGCACCTGAGACTGAAGCAGAGAAAGAATACATGGAGGGTGTCCCCTACGCCAGTGGGGTTGGTAGCATCATGCATGGTATGGTTTGCAGCAGGCCAGATCTAGCCTACGCCGTCAGTGTTGTTAGCAGATTCATGGCAAATCCAGGACAGGCTCACTGGGAAGCACTAAAATGAATCCTGAGATACTTAAGAAGCACTACTGATTTAGGGCTACTCTTTAAAAGGCAGGAGTACAAAGAATAAACGATAGTGGGTTACGTGGATTCCGATTATGCTGGAAGCATCGACACCAGAAAGTCACTAACCGGATTCATTTTCACTGTCTTCGGTACTGCTGTCAGTTGGAAGTCTAATCTTCAATCCGTCGTAGCTCTCTCAACTACAGAGGCTGAGTACATCGCCGTAACTGAAGCAATCAAGAAAGCTATGTGGTTAAAAGCGCATGATCGAAGAGCTCGGGATACTCTCAGAAGGTGGTAATCGTGTTCTGCGACAATCAAAGCACTATTCATCTCACCAGGAATCGTGTCTTCCATGAAAGGTCCAAGCACATAGATGTGAAGCTTCATTTTGTGAGGGATGTCGTCACCGAAGCGCTAAATAGTAGTGGAGAAGATACCTACCGAGGAGAATCCTCGTCGACATGCTCACCAAGGCGCTACCTATAGCTAAGTTCAAACACTGTTTGGACTTAGTGAACTTTACCACGGGCTGAGGGCCCCTCAGGGGCCAGGTGGAGGGAATCATCACTTCAAAGCTTCGAAATTGAGAGTCAATGTGGAGAATTGTTAATATTGTCTCACAATTTGTGTTACACTAAAGGCAAAGGGGCACATTTGTAATATATTGTCTCATTCATCCTAGCCTCTTATTTAGGCTTCATCTATTATAAATAGATGAGAGGGGTGAGGCCTAGTAAAGGGAAGTGAATGTGAGAGGCAAGTGAGGATAAAATCTGTACAAGATTTAAAGAGAGTGAGGTTAGCTTGGAGGAAGATGAGGAGAGCATCTTGAAGGGTCTTGGGATTGCAAAGAGTGAGGCCATGGAAGATGAGGGCTCATCTTGTAAAGCTATGTATTCTCTTGTCTTTGTCTTTGTGAATTTTTCGATCGTTTCCCTCCCGTGGATGTAGGTCCAAAGAGACCGAACCACGTAATTGCTTGTGTTCTCGTTCTTCTATGTTTGTTTGCATTTTTTTTCTCTGCGTTTATTTCTTGCCAAGTAGTATTCGATCCTGATTTCCCACAACAGTTAGCCTTATTCTGTTACATGGATTAAAAACCTATAACTTTATTGATTTCTTACGAGGGATCGGAGGTCATTGTGGGTCTTCAAAACACAAGAATTGAATACAAAAGAGCGAGGTGACCACAACTGTAGCTAAAAACGCTTCTTACTGGATACTTGAAGCACAAAGGATCTGTTTGTTTTCCTTCAAGACTACAACCTTTGCAATGTAGGAAGAGTTGGGGCTGATGTAGTGTATCCAAAACAAGACTTCTACGAGAGGACGATGAACCAATTATTCAAAAAGCACATAATATTTTCCCTTGGTGTTTCTAATTCTTGGTTTTTGTAACTCTTCCTTTGTTTTACTTTCTCGTGAAGATCCTCATTTTATTTATTTGGCATCAAATAGTCTTATAGGTCATAATTTAGTTTTATCCCCTAATTCCTAAACATTTTATTTGTAGTTTTTCTCGAATTATTAACCAGTGTCGCGGGATAACTTGCATTCACATGCAAACCATATGCTCATTGTTGACTGCTTTGACAAATAAGTCTGAGTGGTTACGGCTTAAGAGTGATGCCTGATTATCACAGCTGTTTAGGACCTAAAGAGACGCGTCTCCAAGATGTATCCCTAACCTTCTTGACAAGCCCCCTTGCTTGCTCGTCCAGCCCTCATTTATAGCATGAATATTTCATGTTCAAGACAGTAGACTTTAGTTTCATTATGTCGTGTTATTAACTTATTATAGTCTGCTATGGTTGATTCATCCTCTCTATTAGTAGATAGAATGAACTGGTGAGCAAAAATTCGCTATCCATTATCAGATATCCGTCCTTGAGCTTCATTGGGTTGTTGTGCGCTTGGGGCAACATCCAAGAAGTGTATGTTGAACACTTTGAAATTGCATGTTTTGAGTTCAAAAAGCTTTGTGTATAATCATTCAACAATTATTCCCTCTTTAGCTTGAGCTTTTGGTCATATATTTTTACCTTAATCCTCTAAACTTCAAGCCCTCTCTATGGTGCAAGCCAAAAAGGATGCAACAAAGGGAGAGCTTTAAACCCATAAACAAAAAGGAAAGAAGATAACTAAAAGCTTGAGAGAGAGGTGTAAAAAAGTTGATTAGACTTCACAAAACAGTCTGAAGAATCCGCGAAGGTGGCTTCCATTTTGTAGGAAGTCCAAAGGAACCCAAAGTTGTTCACATAAGAGCCCCTTCATGAAAAGAAAGGTTCAACGCTAAGATTATTAGAACCAAAAATAATTTTAAAAAAAATCAATAAATTGGTGTCAAACTGAAAAAAGTGAAGGATTGACCAGCCAAAGCATGAGATTAGACCAAGGGGATCCATCAAACATGTTGGAAACATGTCAAGTCAAAGCCCTAAAGAGCTTGATAATATTTCATCATAAACATCATCATATTTTACACAAAGAGATATGTTGTACAACTAACGTGTTTATTTTGGTATGTCAAGGACTTGGTATCATCTGTATGGCTTTCCTTGAGGGTACAAGAATGCAACTCCAAACAACCTTCAGTGCCTGCAAAATACAAAATTAAAGAGCTACAGTAAAAATTTTGAAGCAGAGGATCACAAATTTGAAAACACAAGTGGACTTATACTGCAAATATAAAATAATAGCCAGAAGCCATCCTGGCAAGAGTCTAAAATTATTCTAGGAGTTCCTTAAAGGTGCATTATTAAATATTTTCAATAATATGTCGTTATGCCAGAAACAATTTCAAATTTTATGTTAAGGAGTTCAAGCAAACACAGTCATTCTTCTATTTAGCTGGTGAGTGACCTTCACTAGCCTCCAGAACGAAAAAAGTAAAAACAATAAAACCCGCATATATGCCAAAATATGTCAGGATCTAACTAAATAACTTTGTTACGATAAGCATTAAATTTAAAACAGGTGATTCTAGAAACATAAACAATTTGTCCTTCTTTTTGGGATAAATTTAGATTTAAAAGCCAAGCCCGCTACAAAATTTGATGTTCTATATAGCTCCAAGTCAAAATTCAAACCTTTTAAATTTAAAATTCACCTCCCTAAACTCCGAAAAAAAAAAAAAAGAATAACTAAGTAGTGCGAGAATTGGCGTAAATGCAAACGTATGGGATACTATAAATGTTAGGTATGGCTCATATCTAGGGAGTTGGAGTTTCTTGGTGAAGACGTGTGACTCCTGGTGAAAATGAGTCTCTTTGAAGTTAGTGGGTTGGGGGGAGCGAGGGCGTGATTGTAATTTTACATGTGGGTTTAATATATGTCTATATATATGTGTAACCTATGGGATGTAGAATTGAACTCCTCTGAAATAGTGCATTCGCCGTCTTGCTCCCGAGGACGTAGGCAATTCCTTACCGAACCTAGTTAAATCTTTGTGTGTTCTTCTGATTTGTGTCGATTATTATTTTTTCTCCGACGATAATTTCATAACAATTGGTATCAGAGCTTCGTTCGAGGTCACATGAGGAGATTGACGCGAGAGATCGAAGAAGAAAAGAAGATTTGACTTCGAGGTTTGAGGAATTGCGGTAGTTCGAGCTGTTTGGAGGCGAATCGCAGCGCAACAGCTAGTTCGGCGACGTTTGTGGAGTTCGGGCGAGGTTCCTAACCCTCGAGACCGAAGGGCTTCAGGAAGGCGCGGAAGGTGCGTCGACGCCAAAGTTCGCGCGCGACAAGGTTGTTCGGCGTCAGAGAGGCGAGCGGAGTTCGGCTCCTTCCTCTCCAGGCACAGGCGAAGCAATTTTTGGTTCGCAGCAGAGGCAGCGGCAGATCTT
Organism: Papilionanthe hookeriana x Papilionanthe teres; assembly: GCA_022702705.1. Lineage (NCBI taxonomy): Eukaryota > Viridiplantae > Streptophyta > Magnoliopsida > Asparagales > Orchidaceae > Papilionanthe > Papilionanthe hookeriana x Papilionanthe teres. The sequence continues at coordinate 66,982,670 of CM040437.1, forward strand.
CGCGCGGCAGATTTTCGCGAACTGCAGGTTCGCGAGGAGCAGTGACGAGGAACAGGATTCGCTGCAGTTGGAGGCGCGGCGTGAGCAGTAGTTGGAGAGGAGGTTTCGGGTCAGCGAGGAGGAGTTCGGCGACACAGAGACAGTTGCGGGAGCAGTTCAGCGGCAGTTCCAGGCGCAGCGGTTGGGGGAGAGGAAAACGAAGGGAAGGGAATAGAGCATCTTCTGTCAGCACTAGACAGAATATTCCCTTCTATTCTCCAAAACCACAGGAGAAAATACGTGCTTTGTTGGAAGAAAATTAATTCTTTGTTGATTACTGTGCTTTGCTGGAAGAAGGAATCCTAAGCATAGAAGGAATTAATTGCAGGGAAGGAATTTCTACTAGGAGAATATTCTTTGGGACTGAAATTTTCTGGTGCAGAGAAGAAAATTTTATGTTTAATTCCTGAAAGAGCTGCCAAACGGAAAAAGTTGTGCAGAGGGAATTTTTAATTCCTGCAGAGGAGTTCGGCCGGTTCAAAAATCCGCGGGAAACAGAGGTTGTCCACCGCGAACAGGAACTTCGTTTTGCGGGAAATTGAGGTGTTCAACCAGTTAAATTCACCGGTTCGTCGCAAGAGAATTTGCGACAGGTGAAGTTCGGCAGGGTGCAGGTGGCGAGCAGGCACGATTATTTCGTGAATAGGAGTTTGTGAAGATTTTCCTCGAACAGGTGCGAACGGATTGGTGGCTCGCAGAAACAGTAATTGGCCGAGGTACTGGTACGAACAGGAAGTGTGCTTCGTGTGGAAAATTTGATTCACGAATCACAGGAGAATCGCGGGATAGTTGCTGCATTTGACAGAGCAAATTTCAAGTTTCTTTGAATTTATTTGCGGAGTATTTTCTTTAGTTTTTCGAAGCAAGACAGAAAAATACGGTGGAGGATTAAATTCAGATGGCAATGTCTGGTGCAAAATTCGAGATAGTGAACTTCGGTGGAATCGGAACTTGGATTGTGGCGAAACAAAGGTGAAAGATTTGTTGGCACGACGAGGAAATTTGAAGCGTTGCGGGCTCGAAGCCCGATTGAGTATTATCTATCAATCGTTGGGAGATACGATTGTAGGTGGAGTACACTCTGTCGGATCATATGATGGAAATGCAGCATGAACTTTGACCAAGCCAGGTTAGATGGTTTGGTTGCCCAACCCACTTTGGTGTAAAAAACTTCATGATTTATTTCTCCTGAATGACTGGATATTCGCAAGGTGGAGATTTTCTCCTAAGGGGCTGGATATTCACAAAGGTGGAGATTGTTAGATGTATTTTCTCCTAGGGATCTGGATATTTCTTGAGGTGAAGATTTGTTTGGTAGGCACATATACCGAGTGAAACATTTCTCCTAAGGTGCAGGATATTCGCCAAGGTGGAGAATTGTTAGGTATGGCTCATATCTAGGGAGTTGGAGTTTCTTGGTGAATAGGTGTGACTCATGGTGAAAAGGAGTGTCTCTTGGAAGTTAGTGGGTTGGGGAAGCGAAGGCGTAAATGTAATTTTACATGTGGGGTTAATATATGTCTATGTATATGTGTAACCTATGGGATGTAGAATTGAACTCCTCTAAAATAGTGCATTCGCCGGCTCGCTCCCGAGGACGTAGGCAATTCCTTGCCGAACCTCGTTAAATCTTTGTGTGTTCTTCTGATTTGTGTCGATTATTGTTTTTTCTCCGACGATAATTTCATAACAATAAGTTTCAAAAGAAAAATTCTCATTGTTGGGCTCAAGAAAGTGAATGTGGTTGGCAGGTTAAAGCTTGCAGGTTGACAGAATCTTTTGCTTAAATGTAGAAATAAATTAAGTGGGCATTGCTACGACTTTAAGAAGTGAGGTATTTATTTGAATAACAAAAAGAGAAGAAAATTTAAATAAGAAAAAGAACAAGTAGAGAAAATAAGGAAACGAGAAATTTTTGCTCACATTTTGCAGCATTAATAACTATCTTGATATGATTCAAATATGTTGCCAGAAACAACATGATTCCATGACACGGATGATGGTTTTATTCAAGGGAAGAATTTCTAATATCATTTTAAAACTTCTTTATTACATTTGTTATGCGATTCGCTCATTTTCTTTTATTGGGAGATTCAAGACTTTTGTTGGCGATTAGAATGGCAGTGCTTGGGTTTAGTAAATAGTTTGTTGTGCTCCTTCTATTACTTAACACTTCAATGGCTTTTCACTAATGGATTGGATCATATATATTCTCCAAGAATGCAGGATGATATTTAGTCGCTCCACACAAATATTAATTTCACTTTTAGTGCTGTCACTTTATTATAATTTTGCAGGCAAATCATATTCATTCCTGATAAGTGTATCAGCGGGATAGGAAGGCTTTCCTGACATAGCCAGGTTTAAGCAAGTGTGATTTTAATTAAGGTAGCAAAGTAGGATCTAGATATTTTTAATGCATCATGCAAAGTTCTAGAAATTAGAGTTTAATTTATCTTACGCGCATGAACACTTACAAAATTGCCTAAGAATATTTATAAAAATTGAAATTAATTTTGTTATGGCATAGAACAACCAAGAGACATTTATATAAATTTCACCCATATTTGTAATCAGTAAAGTGCAACGAATTTGTCAAGAAAAAAAAAATCCTATAATTCAAATAATGTGCTTAATCTATAAACTAAGTAGTTTCACACTCAAATTATAATTCAATATCTAAAAAGGTTTCTAGAATGTGTTTTTTTGCCTGCAACAAAAAATTTTAAAGACCACAGATGATAAAAAAAAATCAATAAATTAGCTAGCTTTAGCATTACAAAAGCATCCCCTTCAAAATGTTTACTTCTAAAGATGTACGCCATCATAAACTTCTCGTATCTAATTAATATTAAAGACATGATCAAGTTAATAACAAGCAATAGCAACCTTTAAACAAAGATTTAAAAAGAAAAAAGAAAAAACAATTTCCCTAATACAGTATCTACTAAATGTTATAAAGTATAACCCTACAAACCCCAAAAATGATCGTCCATAAATATGCACATAGCCATGACATTAAGATATAAGAAGATTTAAATGTATTAAAACTAAAGACCGCTAAAATACATGCAAGGACAGCACGAATACAAAACTCTAAAAGTGATGAAACGGTAGTATTGTTCAGAAACAACTTTGAGATTATTTCCAATTTAGCTCAAGAATCACCAGAAAGTAGCATTGTGTGTGAACATCACGGCAAAGTTCTATCACTCCACATGCCATAGATTTTAAATGCAATAAGTATATTAGGTGCATATTTTGGCATCTGCTATATGATGCTACGAAATTAGAAAAATCAATCTTTGGTTTGATAACATTTTTAAATAACAACTTTATTAAAGCTGCACTACATGTTATAATCAGAAATTATTGTTTTGTTATCCGTTTTATGATGCCATGTTATGCTCCCTTATTTATAATAAAAGGTTTTGTTTAATGTTCTAATCTCATTGAGGTGATATGAATAACAAAAGAGGGTGAGATTGAGTTAAAATGAAATATAGGTTGAATTAGAAGCTATCAATACAATTTCAATCAAGATCGTCAAAAACAGGATAAATAAAATAAATAACTTAATCTGTTTTAATTTTTCAATATAAAATCACATCTTTTTTTTTTTTTTGTAAGATTATAATGAACCAGATATGTTGCATTTCATAAATAACACGATTACTTGAATAGCATCATTATGTGACAAACGTAATCTAAGCTCCTTTTTCTAAACATCTAGATGACAGCAAATCTAATGTTTAACGATTTTTAAAAAAGTAACAAAAAATATTATAACCACAGTAAATCTGTTAACATGATTATCGGAAATAAATTAATGGCATTAATAGTCATAATATGGTATAATTGTCTTGATACGATGGAATTAATACCGATTTCATATCTTAATTTCTGCTCTTAATTTTTTTTTCCTATTATAAATCCTAAAATACTTATATAAATATCACCCATTTTTTTACTATTAAATATCAAGTGAAGAAAAACAAATTTTGTTTTCTTAATATAGTATCAGAGCCAAAATTTTTGCCCTAACCACCGATAATCGTTGGAGGACCGTCAAGACTCCCTTCCCGCCGACTTGTCAGAAGGGAAGGGAGGAACTATTTCCTTGTCTTGATTCTCGCTCTTCACCTGCGTCGTCTTCGTTCTACTTCATCTTCCTCTTTGTCTCGACAAGTCTCAACAGAGCCGTAGAAGCTCCTGCCTTTGATATGGTATCAGAGCAATTCTTCTGATCTTCTCGCCTCCTCTGAATTTCTTGGCTTGGTACGGATTACTTCCCTTTCCGACGAGATCTTGGCTTCGGTTGTGTTTCTTCGGCGAGATCGTGGCTTTGGCGAGATCGTGGGATCTTGGCTTCAGTGAGATCTGAACTTCAGTTGTGTTTCTCCGACGAGATCATGGTTTCGGCACTCTCAACTTCGGCAATGTAGGCTTTGGCACTCGCGGCTTCGATACTCTCGGCTTCGGCACTCACAGATTTGGTACTCTCGAGCCGACGACTCTCGAGCCGCAGCTATCGGCTCGACACTCGAGCTCGAGCACTCGTGGCCTCGGCACTCTTGGCTTCAACACTCATAACCTCGGCACTCTCGACTTCGGCACTCTCGGCTTCGGCACTCAAGGCCCGAGGATTTTTTTGGCTTCGACTTCGGATTCTTCTCCCTAATTCTCGTCTCTTCTATTAACCAAGCAGCTGATATATTCACCAAAACTCATTCTCCAATATGTTTACAAGATCTACTAAGCAAACTTAATATGACATCCACTATACCATCATGAGCTTGAGGGGGTATTAACATGATTACCGTAAATAAATCAATGGCATTAATTGTCATAATATGGTATAACTGTCTTGATATCGTGTAATTAATACTGATTTCATATGTCGATATCTATGCTTAATTTCTGCTCTTAATTTACTTTCTTTCCTGTTATAAATCCTAGAATACTTATATAAATATCACTCATCTTTATACTATTAGATATCGAGTGAAGAAATACAACTTTCATTTTCTTTATAAAATCAATTAAAATGCATTGCATTTTTTAAATATGATATCAATAAATCAAATGCAAGGTATTGGAAAGATACCGATGTGATCAAAATAACATTTTTAGCTGAAATATGTTAGCTAAATAGCATTGAAAAAAAAAAAAAAAAAAAACAGGAGCTAGCTATACAATTAAAGGGAACTCATGCCACCTTCCGCTAAAATTAGATTTGCTTCATTAAAAACATCAAGCTTAAACTCACAAAACAGGCTTAGCTATCAACGATATGGAAAGATAGAGAAGACGCATGCCTTGCACGGAACTCTGACAATGCTCTTGCTCGTCTTTATAACATGGACCCGTATCCGGTATGAGCTCCATTTCTTTGTAATCCTGAGAGCTACCGACATCCACAGCTTTTACAGCAAACGAATCGGCAAAGCTGCCTATGATAGTAATCCCTTCCTCATTTTTTGGTGCTCCATCGCTCCCCAGAGCATCCACAGACGTCCGAAAGTCCGGCGAAGCATCTCCCAGCTCACCCGGTTGATCGCGCTGAGATTCGTGCGAGTTGGCATACAGCGGAACCTCCGGAGAGCTCTCAACGAAGCCGTCCGGAAGCGCATCTGCCTCAGGGAGACGATTCGCCGGGTGGGTTTCCATTTTCGGTGAGAGGCGTGCAACGATTAGAGGTGAAAACGGGGAGAGATGCAGCAGTGTGATTTTCGATGAGCAGATAGGGTTTCTGCTCCTACAGAAGCGGGTGCCTTTGCCTTTCTGGAGCTGACCCCGAAATGATGAATCAGCATGTAGTTCAGTTAAAGCTCTTCAACTTATGTTTAGAGAAACTATTACGCGCGTAGATCAATAATAATACATCATTTCTAAAACGTAAAATATACATATAAATAGCATTATAAATCATGTTTTATATAAAAACCTGTAGATTTATCATGGAGGACAAATATTCCTATTTTTATATCTATAATGCTCCCAAAAAATTAAAAAATATATATCTTTTATAAAATATAGTGTTGAATGTTTTATAATATATATTTAAAATAAAATTTATAAAGAATCCACAAAAATAATATTTGAAAACATTGGGTCAATGATGTGTAAATAAGGGTGTAAATGAGCCCAGACTCACTTATGTTTGTCTCGTTAAAAAATACTAATATTCGTATTCGGCTCGTTTATATTTCGAACACGAAAAATTTGTTCGTGTTCAGCTGTTTGCAAACAAAAATCATTTTGACAATCATAATCATGTTTGCAGACGTTAAAGGTGTAAATGAGTCGAGCTTGAGCGATTACAGACATTGTTTGTTAAAAAAATATTATTGTTCATGTTCGGCTCGTTTATATACATATTGAAATTTTTTGTTTTTATTTGAATCACTTGCTTATTGAGCCGAACACGAGCTGTTCACAAACGATAAGTAATTTTGACAACTCTAATCACACAGTCATAGAATGCTAAAGTAGAGCGAGATTAAATCTCGTTATTTATACTAAAATATCCAGTCAAATAGAATTTAATCTATTTTTATTCTATTTTAAGTTGTATTATATATATATATATATATATATATATATATATATATATATATATATACATATCGAGCTAAACGAGCCCAACACGAACGAATCGTGTTCGGCTCGTATATATATCGGGTGAAAAAAAATTGTTCATGTTCAACTCGTTTGCTTAGCGAACAAATCAAACACGAGTTATTTAACAAATCGAAGACGATCAGTTTGTGAACAACGAGCCATTTGGACAGCCCTATGTGCAAACAATCATTTTAAGGGAATATTATCATTTTGTATGATATAAGCAGCTTAAATAATTTGAAAATAAACACTTTTTATCAATTAAAAATGTATATGTGAAAGTAAACTCAAAACAAACATTCATTCATAGATCTTATGAAAATTTAATGAAATAGAACTATATTTGTGGTATTACAACCTTTTTATGGTCCCCTAGTTAAATAATGGGAGTGATGAGAACCAATCTATCTAATCTACTTTGAGCCAACTGGTTTTAGTTTAGTTCATTCGGGCTAATTTGGGTATTTATTCATGTGTTTGTGGTACTTTTAAGTTATTTTTTTTCAAGTGCGATCTAATTTTTCATTAAATATGATTTATCAAATTCCATAAATTTGAATTTATCAAAACCTGTGCGAGGGAGACGGAGCTCTTGAGCAACGATAGAGTAAATTCTTTAAACATACCCTACAATTAAATTTAGTTAAATCAGATTTACCTCGTAAAAAGATATGGAATTATTGTGGTGTATAACCAAAAATATAACGAGAAAAATATAATAGAACTATCGACGGCGAAACGAAAAATATAACGAGAAAATTCACACCATAAAAGAACGCACACAGATTTACGTGGTTCGACAATTTTTTTTTGCTTGCGTCCACGAAGTTGCTGCGGATTTTATTACTTGCGAAATTTACACTGTCAACCACGTTGACTTAGAAGAAATAACTCTCTTTTTTATCACTTCATCTCTCTCTCTATCCCTTACTTATCTATTTCACTCTCTCTCTCTCTCTCCTCTCCTCACCCTTTCTACTCGAGAGTCCTGCTAAAGAAACCAAAAAACCAAATTTTGCGTTGCCTTCTACTTCTCTCATAAGCCACACAACCATTGAAAAAGAAGACCAAGAACTAGAAGCAACAGCCTTGCGATACCTTCTTCACGATAATCTTCTTCCTTCTGCTAGCAAAGCACGCCGCAGCCAAGAGAAGAGTGGTAGAAGCCCATTTTCTTATACGATCTGTGAACATTTTTGTTCGGTCCCTTTAAGAAGCAATAGAGTTTGCCTGCTATAGATTATTAAATCAAATTCTTCTGCAAGCATTTACAGTGCGGGACACGTTAATACTGAGAGATGCGTCTCTTCCAAAAAGAGAGGCAGGAACGGTTCATTTACCTTTATTTTGTTTCTGATTTAAACCAGACTCCTCCTCAAACAAATCTCACACTTGGATATCGGTGCACAGACTACAGCGTCTTTTTCCTCAAATTGATATCCTTCAATGGTGGTGTTGCCCTTTTATTCAAACGTGATATCATTCACCTCTGCAACTCAAGACCCCCGCCTTCAAGCTAGAAGACTAACTGAAGTTGCACACAACTTCAGTTTCTCGAGTTTTACACCCTTAGTAGACATTTCAGCGTAAACATTGTCTTGTACTTCCAAACTCTATCTTGGATTACTCATGTATTTGCTTATAACTCCCACTGAATGGGTATTATCCTTCTTCTATTGAAAGTCTTTTACAATAAGTCTAGTTTTGTACCTCTTACTGTCATCATGCACAGTCACCCACTTGTTCTGTAATATATTCTTCCCTAGTGGAAGATCTATCAACTCTAATGTCTTATTTTATAAAAGAGAATTCATCTCCTCTTTTATGACAAACTCCCACTTGTTCGAATTTTCATCTTGTAAGGTTTCTTCGTAACTCAGAAGATCTTCATTATTTATCAGCATGATGTAGTTCAAAGTTGGAGAGTAACATTGTTGAGAACGTCTAATCCTTCTTGACCTGTGAAATGTAGCTGTAGGGGTGGACTGCTCTGAAATAGACTGTGAAATAATAGGAATGGGTGCCCCGAACCCACTCTCCTCGTCGCTTGCATCTCTGCCCTTCACTGTGACCTCTAGTAAATAATAAAACCTTACCAACTCAAATTGTCGCGGTGTTGTTTCATAAAGTGTACTGGTATTGTCCTTTTACATAACATTCTCGTTAAAAACCAAATTTCTGCTCATTATGATTTTCCGATCACGATCATCCCAGAAACGATGTCCAAATGTCTCGTCTCCACAACCAATGAAATAACATTTCTTTGACTTAGTCTTAAGCTTACTACGTCCATCGAGATTAATGAAAACATATAAAAGGCAACAAAAAAGTTTTAAGGTGAAAAAATTTGACATCTTTCTCACTCCAACCCTCCTTAGGTAATTTACAGTTTAATGGAATGGATGACCCCCTGTTGATCAAATAAACTGCAGTGCTGACCGCTTCTGCCGTAAAATAAGTGGTAGTCTGACATGCAATCTCATGCTTCTAGTCCGCTCATTAATAGCTCTGTTAATGTGTTATGCAACATGATTTTGTTGTGACATCCCTGGAATGGTCATCTCCATTCTGATTTGCAGAGCTGTATAATACTCATTGAACTCACCATCAATGTACTCACCACCATTATCATAATTCAGACATTTCGGCTTTAAACCTGTCTTTGTCTCAACCATGGCCTTTCAAGACCTGAACATATTAAATACATCAAATTTATGCTTTAAGAAATAAACCCATACCTTTTGTTGTGATCATCAATGAATGTGACATAGTAACGAAAGCCTCGAAGAGATGCCACTGGAGAAGGTTCCCGCGCATGTGTACAAAATTTATCTTTCGTGCCTTTGGCATCCTACAACTTTTTCAAGAAACTGACCTTCCTATGTTTTCTCGTAATACAACTCTCACATATGCCGAGATTAACTGATTTCAGTTCTTGTAGCTTGCCTCTGGATTGAAGTTCCTTCACAACCCTCTGACTCGTGTGTCCAAGTTTGCAATGCTACAACTCTGTTGTGCTCCCTGCAACATTATTATCACTATTAATTAAACTAGTAGTCATATATAGTGTACTTATTTCCTTACCCTGAGGCAATAACATAGCTCATTTAGTAACCTTACAGATTCCATCTGAAAACACTACTGATGTCTACACTCATCAAGCTGCCCAACATAAATGAGGTTCATCTTCAATTCAGGAATGCATATGACTTTTTGCAAAATCCACTTGTTCTTGTTTGGAAGTGTAATGTTAATGCCTCAAATTTCTACCACATTTAAAACTTCTCCATTGGCCAAATATACTTTCCCAATGTCGCCTGCAACATAATTTCGCATCAATTCCTAATGGAATGTTGTATGGAAAGAAGCTTCTGAATCCAATATCTAATTATCAACAAAACTGTGAATTGCTAGCAGTTGCGCATCCCGTGCTTATTCAGTTGCCACATATGCGCTGTCATTTTCTGTCTTCTTGAGATTATGTAGTTCCTTTTTATGTGGTCAGTTTTGTCACAATTTTAGCAAGTTACTTGTTTAGCATACCCTGACTTACTCTTACCCATGTGTTTTGATTTTGATATTCCTTTGTTTGAATTCATGTCTTGTGATATCCTTCTATAATCAACATTTAATGTCGAACTCGAACACGAGACATTGTTAAAATCTTTCATACGAACTTCATAAGCCAAAATTAAATAACAAATATCACATTTCATTTTAGATTTACATGTAAAATTACTAAAAACCATCCTCATAACTTTCTCAGCTCTTTGACAATGAAACCAACAAGATCAGTGCACGTATCTCATAATCAAATTCAATTTCCACACATGATAACTGATTTGTGATAGTATTAAAATAATTCAAGTGTTGCATAACAGACATACATTCTGCCATCTTTAAATTGGATAAAAATTTCATCAGATATACTTTGTTATTTGCCAACGGCTTTTCATACATACCTGACGGGGCTGTCATGAGATCTGCAATAGTCATTTCATTGATGACGTTGCGTGCAACTGACATCGACAAAGTTAATCGAATAACCCAATAATTTATGGATCAAACAAATTCCATTATTTCCTGTCTTTTCCCCAATAAAAAAAAATGCTTCTTCTCATAGAGGTAGTATTATATCTGCATCATCCAACAACTAAAATTTGTGTCATCAAATTTTTCGATACATAAACAATCACTTAATCTCCTACCATCATTTGACCTCAGATCTGAACAAAATCTCCGATACTACATGTTGGGGTATATATATATATATATATATATATATATATATATATATATATATATATATATATATATATATATAGAATGATCCAAAAGATAAAACGAGAAAAATTCAAACTATAGAAGAGCACACAAAGATTTATGTGGTTCGACAATTTATTTCCCTGCATCTACGAAGTTGCAGAGGATTTTATTACTTGAAAAATTTACACCGTTGATACATTGACTTTCAAGAAGAAACTGTCTTCTCTATCCCTTCCTCTCTCTCTATCCCTTACTCCCCCCTCCTTTCACACACACACACTCTCTCTTCTCCTCACTCTCTACCCGAGAGTCACCGTCGAAGAAGAAAAATCCGGAAAACCAAATCTTGTGTTGCCTTATGCTTCTCCAATAAGCCACACAGCCAACGAAGAAGAGGGCGATGAACTGAAAGCGTCAACTTTGCTATACCTTCTTCACGACAATCTCCCTCCTTCGGTTAGCAAAGCACGCCAAAGCCAAGAGAAGAGTAGCAAAAGCTCCGTTTTCTTCTACATTCTACGAACCTTTTTTTTAGTCCCGTGAAGAAGCAATAGAGTTTTGGCTGCTAGAGATTATTAAATCCAATTCTTTTGCAAGCATTTATGGTAGCGAGACCGGTTAATACCAAAAGATGTGTCTCTTACAAAAAGGAAGGCGAGAGCAGTTCACTTGCCTTCTTTTTTTATTTAAACCGGGCTCCACCTCTAACAGAAACACAAGTAACAAAGACCAAAATGATAAAAGTTTATTTAACGAGGTGTTAAATTTAATTTTTTTATTTTGTTTGTTGAGGCAGATTTATCTTAAATTCACGCCTAGGTTCCAATAAAACTGGGATAAATACATGATGCCTAAAACATTAATTTTTATAAATTAACAATCAAAACAAATTCTCCTAATAACAAAATTATTGTATGTATGTGTGTTATGATCAAATTATTGAGAATTAGATAAAAGAATAAAAACTATGTTTTAGAAATTTAACATGAATTTGGACATTTGAATGAGAATTTAAAAAATGGATGACAGAGAAAGGTTCATAAAACTGCTCCCAGACAGCCCAGACTGAAGCCTTGCGTAGCCCTGTTTATTCCCTGGGACTATTCTATAGATAAGAGGCCCGGCCCGCCCAATTTTGTCGCAGCTTAGCTATTCGGACTTCCTTGCGGCACTCTGAAGAGGCGACGCTATGGAACCGGCACTCCGTCGCCCTAGCTACGTGTTTCTCTTCCTCGCCCTTCTTACGATCGCTTTTGACAGATCAAGTGCGGAAGTGGTGACTCTTACGGCCGATACATTTACAGATAAGGTATTATCGCATCTCCAATACGACTTTTGTGATATTTCTGGACTATATTTTCTTTGTTTCTTTTGATTCATCCAAGAGTCTCTGGTAACTGATATTGTTTCATCCGTATCGATCTACTTCTTGTTTTTTACTGTCCATTTGATTGAGTCCCGCTAATTTGAAAAACTTCCACTCTTTGCGCGGGAGAATTACGTGAATTGGTTCTTCTTGACGAGAGAGGATCTTGTTTTATCTGGTACAGATTTTGGTGATAATGGCAGTTTTTTTAATTTATTTTTTTTCGGTTGTCAAAAGGAAAGTAGTTTATGGATCATTAATGTTACGCTCTTAATTGTATTGTTTGATTGTCATTACGTAGCAGCGTTGGTTAGAATTATAGTGCACACACTTCTGGATATCATCCAAAACTTCATGGAGCGATAGATTCCTGTAATTTAGGTTAATGATCTGATATTCTTAGAAGCAGTGCACGTTCATGGTGTAAATTCTGCAGGAGAGTTATGCATAGAAATACTTGAATCATGGGATAACTGAATTTTACTGGAAGACCTTTACACAATATCTTGCATGCAAGGGAGGACTTTTTTGTCCCAATACGTCCATTCAAGGGAAAGACCTTTGCCAAAATCTTGTTAGAAGATTCATGCAATTCAAAATGAACAAGGACATTGAATGTTTATTTCTCGGTTCCTTATTTTTTTACCCTGTAGCTTGCCTACTTGGGTTCATTCCATGGTTTTTTTCTCTTAGTTTTACATTTACCGGCTTCAACTAAAGTTAAAGACTGGAGATCATTAAGTGTTTTAGGTGTGATTTGCCTTGTGTTGGAACCTTGAATGTTATAGTGATGATAATTATATTTTGTCAAATAATACAGTTAATATTCTGAACTAGTTATTTCTAAGAAAGTAACCCCTGTGCTGATCTTCCACTGGACAATATCTCCTCATAGCATCAAAATTTGTGGTAGATAACTTTGGTTGCATTCCAAATTCCCTTCCCATTTCTTCAGTTTAATTTTAATCTATGTTTTTCACTGCTCGCGGATGGTTTTTTTTAATTCTTTTTAAATTAGGGACATTAAGTTTCGTCTTATTTTTTTCCATTCTGCACCAATAGTACTAGCGTACTTTTTTGTGTGTAGTGATATTTTTGGTTATTTACGCATCTCTTTAGCTCCAAGCATTCACTCATATAGCTTAACATATCAGTGGATCTCATTATTCAAAAATAGTAAAATTTTATAGTTATAAAATTTTCATATGTTTGAACGTTTCTATGCAAGAATTGCTTGCTTCATGTTATAGTTTAGCTTCTAATTTCACTGTCTGCTTCTCCTTGCATACCTATGTTTTTAAGTTCAATACTTATTTGACTGATTTAACAAGCCCTTTTATAATCATATTTCCATTTCTTGCTCTAATTTTGATATTTCCCACATGGTAGTCTCCTCTAAAAACAAGATATTTGTGATAGGCTCCTAAAATTGACATGGTTGATGTATCTTTCCATTATCAATATTATTTCATTGGAAAAAGTAGGATAGAACGATTATAAACATGCTACAACACAAGTTCAACATAAAGACTTGAGAAACTGTGTAGTTCGGTGTGATTGTCTCACCCAAGCCAAAAACCGCACCATGAAAATATTCCATTATAGTTTGATTTCAAGAGAGTGTATCATAATTTTATTTTACATAACATGCGCTGATAAAATTTAAAAAACTGAGAGAAAAAAAAGCTGTTTTCTATAGTACTTAACTTCATGCTTCCATATGAATCTCTTTGCTGCCCATTGGGTTATCTTATTTTATCATCACTTCCACTCCAAGCATCCTTCAAAGCTATCTTATCGCTACCCTTCGATAGTGGCATTGTAATTTAACAACATTTTGACGGGGTTTACTATTTATCGGTGCTAGCTCGTTGATATTTTTATTCTCGTTAGTGATTTTACATGTGATTCGATGTCTTCAACAAATTTGTGATAAATCCAAAGATAGTAAATGCATTTTTTTGTCACAGATCCAACTTACATGCATGCATGCATCATCTATAAATAATTCTCTCATCACTTAAAAATAGCATAGAATTGAGTGACATTTGATGAACATTAAGTTCTTTTTTCTTCATATGGTATAAATATTGCATGCCTTTTGTAACATAGTTCCTTACATATGATGAGGCTTATTGAACAAGAGATGATGTTTCTCTATAGATTCTCGAAAACTTGTGGTAATTTGTCATACTTGTGTTTATTCATGAAATAATAAAATCCGTATTTTATTCAATTTCGAAGAAAAATGTGTAGGCGCCATAATGTCAACATCCTTTCAGTTGAAATTTTAATTTTGATGTGCTATTTTGCAGTCATTAATTAAGTTTGACACCTTGAGCTTATTGATTATGTGATATTGTAATGCCTCAGTTTATTTTTGTAATGTTTGTCTTTGCAAGTTTGCTGGACAAAATTTTAACTGCTTCCATCATAGGGCACCCTTTTCCAAGGAACCACAATTAAAATGATATTTAAGTTGAATATGTGTTGGGTCGGAATGTAATGCATATTTTTGGTTAAATATATAACAGTGACTATTACAAAAGAGGTATTGTTGTCACACAAATTTCCTTAATTTTGTAGATTCTCTAGCAAATTCACTTATTTTTAGTCTCGATAAACAAATCAATTGTACTTTTGTGGGATCCTTTCTTCTATAAATATGACGTATAATCGAAAACAATGCCACCGAATATATGATTGCTAGATATTGTAATTGTTTCATTATTCAATTCATTAACCAAGCCAGCAATCACAAGCCTGTGGTTTGAAGTTTCCATTGCTACTTTAAAATGAGGTACTTTTAGGATTTTTAAAGTTGCACAAAATTTATGTCATCTCCCCCAAGGCATCTTTCTTGAATTTGAACACATTCATGTTTGCTTCTTCCACTACACAAGTTGATCAATTTTTGTGCCTATAAATACTTACTGAATATAATAGGCTGATTTAGCTTATCAATCTTTGACAAACAAGTTTCATTGTGTTAATTTCTTTGCTTTTCCCGTCTTTTATGTTAAAATCCTTTGGCAACTATTTATTTAACTCATTGATCTAACTGGCATTTTCATCTACAATCAAAATCTTATTTTCATATAAAAATATGATAATTAGCACTACAGTAACATTCTATATTGAATTTGGTGAAGCCAAATTGATGTAGATCCATCATATTTTCTTATACCACCAATAATTTGCTCATTTTAAGCCGTGTAGGCTTTTATTCAGTTAGCATGTAATGTTTTATTTTGGGTGAATTCAATGCCATAAATCGCATCATATCATCAAGAATAAGTATTTTCTTGGCATCTAATTGCACAGGGTACAACTTGTCTAAATATTTTATGCCCCACGCCCTCATTATAATAGTTTAATTGACAATGGAAAAAAATGTCTAATTGAAGTAGATACCATTTTTTAAAATACTTCAACGGTTGGTCTTTCTTTATGCTTTTATGTCTACTATTCTCTTTTCTCTTTCTTGATTTTGGAATCCTTTTTTTTCCAGCGTTTTTTATCCTTAGGTAGGTGAGCTAATGTCAAAGTTTATTCTCATAGAAGGGGTCAATCTCTTCTTCCATGATATGCCCTACTTTGCAAAGTTTTTTATTTGTATATTCGCTTGAAAAAGCTCCTCGGGTTCACCAGATAAGTTAGAAATAAATAATGCAATGAATGAGGATGTCTATGAGCAGCATCAGCCATTCAAATCAATGAATTTTTCTTAACACTTGTAGGAGCTTGCTGGAATCTTTATTACAAAACTCCTTTGGAGTTATTTTTAGCTTAATTTTTTTCTCTTATCTTGGCTTTTTCAATGACATTGTTTAATCCATGTGTGCATATGATTGTTTCATTATTAACACACACCCACCACGCGCGCACGGGCACACACACACGTGCGCGCACACACTCACACGCGCGCGCACACACTCACACGCGCGCGCGATCACAAATTATATATATATATATATATATATATATATATATATATATATATATATATATATATATATATATATGATTTTGATTATCTCATAATATGATTTCAAAGCATGAATTACATTTCCAATGAAGTAACATCTTATAGAATTTCAAGACCTGATTGAATCCACATGCTCCAAGAAAAAAAAATTTTAAGAAAGGATTAACTCCCTGTTAATCCAAACTTTTTGTGGCAGTTTATAGCATCAAGGAGCTAAGGGTCCACTACATATCTTAGTGTTTTGTGAATCTTGAGGATTATGTGAGAGATAATTGTGTACTCTTTTGAACTATAGTGATATATCTTCGAACCATCATGGATGTAAATGAGGCAATTATGTTTGGCCACATAATTTTATGAATATTTTTGAGTTTCGTGCTTCAGTGATTTTGTTTTCATTTACTCACCAAATTTCACAAACGTATTGATTTATACCTGTTTAGAAAATAGTTCTGTATTCTATTTTAGAAATTGGCAAACATTATTTCTTCTGTTGGTTCTTTTCAGTTTTAGCTCATTTTAGCGTAGCTTTTTCTGTGTTTATGTAAGTGGCTTACTCATTAGCTTATTATGTTATATAATATATAATTTTCTTGCTGTATCTGTGAATTATTATACTTATTTACTCAATTTCATCTCACTTAGAGAGTCGTATTGCCACAAGATTATTTATTTATTTATTTATTTAATTTACGTGAAGGAATTTGAACGTACAATAAGCCTTTTTGCTTAGTAATGTTTGATGACACCTAATTTTTCAGTTTAAGTGAACTTAACTGTTCACATTATTTTCTAATTTCTTGAAATGATTTTTAGTAACTTATCATCTGGGTTTTTTCACTGTACAGATTAAGGAGAAAGATACCGTTTGGTTTGTGAAGTTTTGTGTTCCTTGGTGTAAATATTGGTAATTCTTCATGGATTTTAGTTTTTTTTTTTCATCGGCTTATGGTTTTAGATACGGAGATCATGTACTGGTAAAAGTTTTTGATGTTGAAAAAACTAAGATTTCTTGATTTAGTAGATTCGTTTTACCCCCTATCTGATTATTTTGTTTTTGCAAATTATGAGCGTTGCAGTAATAAATTGGGAACACTTTGGGAAGAATTGGGAAAGGCTGTGGAAGCTGAAGATGAGATAGAGGTAGGAGAGGTAGATTGCAGTCTGAACAAAGCAGTATGCACCAAAGTTCATATTTATTCATATCCCACTTTTAAGATATTCTATGATGGAGAGGAGTTTGCAAAATACCAAGGTGAGTTTCATTACGAAATACATGTTATTCTTTCCACTTCAAGTTTAGTTGGAATCTGATGTTTTTTATTATTGTCAGATAACTCTATCAACATTATAATATTAGCTTAGCTAGTTTATTATTCAAGATAGGGGCATTTGCAGACATGCCACTCAATACCTATGTATTTACATATCTAACACCTAAACTTTAATTATTTACATTTATAACACCCAATTCTTTCATATCACATAAAAAATACCACCATTTTTTTCTAAATGGTGAAATATACATTTTCATGCATAGGTAAGGTGGTATGTATGTGAAACATGAAGTATATGTGTTAGCTATGTACATACATAGGAATTGAGTGGTGTGTATGTAAATCTTCCTTCAAGATATTACTTACTGTATTTCCAAAAGTCTGTTCTGCCTGGTTCTGGAGATGACATGATTTCAGCATTAAAACAACAGGCCATAATGCTGTGTTAAGACAAAACATTATATTAAGATGTTATTGAATGGAACATAAGAACAAAAGTGAAATTGTTAGAACAATCTCCATGTTTGCAATGAAGCCTATTTTTAAGATTAAAGCCCCTAAAGTCGTACAGCCAAGTGGATGTTCATCTATTGTTTGAATGAGATCATGCGTCCCTTATTTCCACTCCTTGTGTGGAAGAGCCAATGGTTACATGTGATGAATGGATTGTATCTTTTATTTTTATTTTTATTGGATTAGTTAGAACTTGATAGACTGATAGTGTATTAAAAATAAGTTCCAGGGTGCTTAAATGATTTTCTCAAAACCTGTAACCTCTGCTTGGGGAAGAGTAACAAATTCAGTTTGAAAAAATAAAATTAATTAGCCATGCTAAAATCTTTTGGATAAACATAGAGAGATGAAGAGAATGATTGGGAAGGTGTTAGGTATGGCTCATATACCTAATATGGAATTAATGTTGGAGCGGAGCGAGCGAATCTGGGGAGTTTATTATGTGGGTTGGGGGTGTGGGGCAAGCGCCCGCTGCTTAAGATATGGTAATTTGGTAATTACATATCAGTATTGTATGCTTATAAATAAGCCTAGTGAGTAGTCCCTAGAGCTTAATTGTCGTATCCCGTATTCCGTACTTTTTCTCGATCAGCAAAAGAAAGTCGCCGCTTTGCTCCCGAGGACGTAGGCATCTTTGCCGAACCTCGTTAAATCTCTTTGTGTTCTTCTGGATTGTGTCGATTTTTGTTTACTTTGCCCTAAATTTCTCAACAAGTGGTATCAGAGCGAGGTTCGAGGGCATAGAGAAATCGGCGCAGGAGAAAAATGATTGGTGACGCAGGAATTTCTGCGGCGGGTTGGAGCAGGCAGCAATTCGGCGAGGCTTTGGTTGGGATTCGCGACAGGAGTTCGCGAAGGTGTTTTCGCGAGGAGTCCGCAAATCTTACTTGCGGCTGGCTTGGCGAGGCCGTTCGGCGGCAAACAAGGCAAAACCAAGGCGAAGGAAATCTCAGCGCAAGAGCAGGCAGGCCGGAGGCGGCTTGGAGTTCGCGGCTTTGGTACGGTGCAAGCAAGTCTTCCGCGACAGGCGTTTCGGGGCCAGGCGAGAGAAGCTCGGGCGTCGGGACGGCATCCTTCCGGAGTCGGCGTGCATCTGGAGGCGGACAGAGGCGGAAGAGGAAATTCCTGAAAAGGAAGGAAGTTAATTAAGTGCTTAATCAAAGGCATGATTAATTAAGGCTTGGAAGGGCTGGATTAATTATGGCAGAGGCTGATTAAGAAGGAAATAAAATTTTCCTCTGTTTTTGCCATAAGCTTTTCTGGAAAGCTTAATAAAGAGAAATTCTTGCCGAATTAAGGAAAATTTTCCTGTTACGGTTGGCACTTATTAAGGAAAGACTTAATTAACTGTATTCTTTTTGGAGTAGATTCTGAGCAAAAAAAAAAAAAAAAAAAAAAAAAAAAACCGATTTCAGCAATTGCTGAGGAATTTTTGCAGAAAAGTTTGTTGCAATTTCATTCTTGCAGGAGAAGCTTATTGCATAATCAATTTTCAGATGTCGATTTCTGGTGCAAAATTCGATGTGGTGAAGTTCGATGGAACCTAGAACTTCTGATTAGCAGAACACGGGCGAAGGATTTGTTAGCACAACGAGGATCCCGAAAGCTTTACGGCAAATGAAACCGGATGTCATGGAGGATGAAGATTGAGAAGAACCGCAAAACGAGCGACAACAACCATACGACTGTGTTTGGCAGATGAAGTTATGTACCACGTGATGAATCTAAAATCTTCGGGGAAGATATGAAATAAATTGAAAACTCAATTTATGGCGAAATCCCTGACAAATAAATTGTATCTGCAAAAAACCATGATGGCCGAAGATGCGAGAAAGCTTCGATCCTGCGTAACACGTTAATCGGCTCAATCAAATAATCACGGATTTATCGAGGCTCGATATGAATATTGAGGATGAAGACGCAGTGATGATTTTGTTGTGTTCGTTGTCTTCTTCCTACGAACACCCGTGACTACTTATGACATATGAAAGAAACTATTAAAGCTGATGAGATTATCTGCAATGTTGTTGGCTCACAACCAGCGGAATTAGAATGCAGGGGAAAATTCTCATGACGACAGTTTATATGTTAAGGGTAAACAGGATCGTGGAAGGAAGAAAGAGAAGGAGAGTTCTGGAAGGCGAAATTCCAGATCCAAGACTAAAGGCAAACAGACGATTCGTTGCTACAAGTGCAAAGAGTCAGGTCATATGAGGAGGGATTGTTCAAGTCGAAGAACAGATCGAGGAGAAGGTGATGTATCACCGAAGTCCGTGAATGTGCAGGTGCGTGAAAATTCGATTGCCGAGTGATGGTGATATGCTTTCGATATCATCAACTCGGCTCACGTGATGCATGGATTCTCGATTCGGATCGCTCTTATCACATAACACCTAACGAGTGAGTGTTTACTTCATACAGGTCAATCTACTTCTGCTCGGTTTATCGAGGTGATGATAGTTATTGTAATATTGCCAGTATTGGAGAGTCGGATTTAAGATGTATGATGACACGTTAGAACATTATGCGATGTCGGACATATTCCAGATTCGAAGAACATCTGATTTCAGCGCACTCTACATCGAAATGGCTTTATTCCTAAGGCAGATGAAGATAGTGAAACCATCGTGATTGTGAAGGTGCATCGACTCGTGATGAAAGGAAAGTTCATCGCAGGTAATATCTACAACCGTTGGAAGTACAATAGAAGGTGGAGTTCATTCCGTTGAGTCAGATGATGATGTACAAAGCTATGACATATGCGTCTGGGTCATCTCAGTGAACGTGGGATGGCGGAATTGCATAAAAGGAATTTGCTGCATGGTGTGAAAAGCTGCAAGATGGATTTTTGTAATTTCTGCATTTTTGGAAAACACACCAGAGTTAGTTTTATGACTGGAGAGCATAAAACTAAAGAGATTCTTGATTATGTGCATTCTGATGTATGGGGCCTTACCAGGGAAGCATCAGTGAGAGGATCTCGGTATTATGTTACCTTTATCGATGATTTTTCCGGGAAAGTTTGGTTGTATTTCTAAGAAAAATCGTTTTCTTTAAATCTGGTCATGGAAATGTGAGGTGGAAAACCAACCTGTAGAAAAATCGCAGTATCCGAGATCCGATAATGACACAGAGTGCGACGGATTCACGGTTCGAAGTTTTGCGAGGAGCATGGGATTCGTAGACATTTTTCAGTAGCGAAAGACACCACAATGAATGGTGTCACAGAAAGGATGTAACGGCCCTTAATTGAAAGCGGCAAGATGCTCGAGACTAAATGCGATGCTTCCTAAAAGCTTCATGGCGGAAGGCCATGAATATGACATGCTATCTCATTAATAGCATCACCTCGGCTTCATTGGTAGCAAGGTTGCAGAAGAGGTATGGACGAGATAATCCAATTAAGTTTGATCACTTACGAATTTTTGGTTGTCCCGCTTACGTGCATGTATCGAAGATGAAAGATCGAAACTCGATCCAAAATCCAAGAAGTGCATCTTTCTAGGCTATAAGAAAGGTGTGAAAGGATTCAAGTTTTGGGATCCTATCGCAAGAAGGCGGTGATCGCAGAGATGCAGCTTTTATGAGCAGATCCATTTGCAGAAGATATCAAGACAAGGTGTCGAGAACGAGCCCAGTTCGTAGATACAGGCATATGGATCTAGAACAACATCCAAGTAGACTGTCGAGAGAGTTGAAGGTTCAGATCCGACCATTCCAGATGATTTGCAGAATTACAATCTAGCCAGAGATAGACAGAGACGCACCAATATAAAGTCTCCTAGTAGATTGGGTTGTGAAGACATGATCTCTTTTGCACTTTTCATCGAGTAGTGATGATCCAACTAGCTTGAAGGGGCTATCACCGCCAAGAGAAAGAAAAGTGGATGGGTGCAATGGTTGAGGAGATGGAGTTTTTACAGAAGAATCACACATGGGAGCTCGTTCAGCTTCTTGAGGTAAACAAGGCTATTGGGAGCAAATGAGTGCTGGACTATGCAAGTGATTTAGATGGCAGAAGGTCTACAACGAGTGCTAGTGAAGGAACCTAGGCGTTGAGCAAGGTGAAGTTCAATAGTATTGTGATAGTCGAGTCATTATTTACTTGGCTAAGACTGAGTGTACTCATGCGAGGACCAAGCACATTGATGTCGTGTATCACAAGATCGTAGAATTGATTACTTCGGTGAGATATCGTCGTTGCGTAAGGTTCATACTGATGAGAATGCAACTGATATGTCAACCAAGTTAGTTACTATCAACAAGTTCTTGCATTGCTTGGACTTGTTGGGCATCCATAGTTGCTAGAGAAGCATGGTGCCCAACCCACATTGGTGCATGAGAAACTCCCAGGTATTTATCTCCTAGGGCTTGGATATTCGCTAGGTGGAGATTTGTTAGGTATGGCTCATATACCTAATATGAATTAATGTTGGAGCGGAGCTGAGTGAATACTGGAGTTTATTATGTGAGTTGAGGGTGCGGGCAATGCTCGCTGATTTAAGCATACTGGTAATTTGGTAATTACATATCAGACTGTATCGTTATAACATAGCTTAGTGAGTAATCTCTGAGCTTAATTGACTGTATTCGTATTTCGTACTCTTTTCCGATTAGTGAAAGAAAGTCACCGCTCTCGCTCTCGAGGACATGGCATCTTTGCCGAACCTCGTTAAATCTCTTTGTGTTCTTCTTGATTGTGTCGATTCTTGTTTACTTTGCCTTAAATTTCTCAACAGAAGAGAACCTATTGCCACATAGACTGAAATTAAATGATTTTAAGAAGAAAATATTATCATTGTCTAAGAGCATTTATTTTTTAATTTAATTTATGGAAGGAATCAAAATTATTACTAAATACAACCAAATCTGACGAACTATTTTTATGTTCTATGATAATTAAAGATCCTAAGAACTCTTTCTACCTTTGGGTCTATTTAAGTTCCTCATTGTATTACTAGAACATGTTTTCAACTTGTATTAGATTTGGAAAAAATGTTGAAGGGAGTGCATAATTTTGTCAATATAATCAAGTATAGTCCGTTGCACTTGTGAAATCGTAGGTTTGTGTACTATAGTTGATTAGGAGGTATAGGGGAAATCAATTGCTTCTAAGTTTAAGATTGGGGGTTTTACATACATGCCCCGCAATTTTTATGTATTTGTATATCTAACACCTAAAGTTTAACATACATATCTAACATCAAAACTTTGCTTCTGACACTTATATTACTCAAATCTTTCATATCACATTGAAAATATCATCATTTTAACCTTTTAAAAGTGAAATACTCCTTTTAATGCATGGATGAAATGATATGCGTGTAAAAACTGACAAGTATGTAAATACATAGGAATTGAGTGGCAAGTATTTAATAAACAACCAATCAACTTTTTCATTGAAAAGATGGTTGGTTAACCAAATTCTTAACGAAATTTTGCTCCTGGAAGATTAGGCTTCTAACCGAAAGGGTGACATAACAGTAACTTAGTTATGGTCTCACAAAGTGGCATAGTTTTCATGAATTGATAATCATCTAATTAAGTGTTTGACTGCGAAAAAGTGAACTGTTTTGATTAATTGAGTTACTACTCAGGGTGTTTTTTTTTTCTTTGTATAGAACGATTAGCAAATCAGAGTTGAATATAATTGTTATTAGAAAAAATGAAATAAAGTGAGTTTCAAAAATATCAAACTTTCTGAAGCAAAACTTTACGCTGAAGATTGAAAGGGTATTGAAGTATTGAAGCTGAATGGTGAAAGTACTGAAGCCAAGCCACCATCAAAGCAAAAGCTACCGAGTTTAAGATTTTATGATAGGAAGCAAAATAGGTTAAGCTTAGTCGCCATTTCTTTAGGGCCTTCTTTACAGGAAGACTAAAGTATATAAAGAAAATATGAGAAAAATGAAAAATTTAACATACTTTGGATCTCCTGTGACCTGATCAATGATGTTTAAGATCACATTTTTGTTGAGCTGGAGGAAGCCACCAAGGTGTTTTGGTTAATTTTAGTCGTCTTTATTTGTAATGTTATAATCGAAATATCCCACTCAATATTTTAATTATGATGAATCTCAAAGCCTTCAAAATTAGTATAATCTATCAATAATTAATATTATGTGTATCTCAAAATAGATCTGATGGCTTTGTGATCATTACTTTTTAGTCAACCCATTCTGATACAAAATTTTTCCCCTGTGAATCGAAGTAGAACTTAAAATTCAAAATTATTTTCATACGGACCACCCAATTCCTATGTATTTAGATATCTAACACCTAGTATTTGCTTTTTAACATTTCTACCACCCAAATCTTTCATATCTAAAAAAAAAGAGACATCATTTTAACTTTTATTAAGTAAAATACAACTTTCCATACACAGGTGAGGTATCGTGCATGTAAAAATTGAAAATTAGGTGTTACACATGTAAATAATTAGGAACTGAGTGGGTATGTATGTAAATTTTTCAATATATCAGTATGAATGTCAGTGCCTGTTTTGTGCCGTTGAATTAATTGGTTATTCATAACCTCGACGCTTATAATTTCCTCCTGAAAATTGCAGGACAAAGGGATGCTGAATCACTTAAATCATTTGTTCTGATGGAAGCAGATAAAGCTGCAAAAACAAACATGGAAGACGACAAGGATGAGCTATGATATGTGAGTGAGATGTTTCATTCGCACTTAGATATTGTATTTTCACTAAATAAGACGGTCAAATTTCTTCTCCTTAGCATTTTGAGTTCTCTTTGAGGTTATTTTTGTCACCCATTTAGAAGCAGCCAACTAGCCATTATGTGCATAGGGAGAGTTATAAATGAATCAAGTATTATTATTTTAAGCTTATTTTCTTAATTCTTGTATGGAGTTTGAGCCCATTTTACAATATTTTTTAAGTTTATTTATTTGTTTCTGTAGCATTTACATACATACCGCACAATTCTTATGTATTTATATATCTAATGTAAGTGTGCATTCATATTTAGATGCATAACACTTAGATCTTTAGCATCACTTAAAAAAAATACGACCATGGCTATCTTTGTAAAAGTGAAATGTACTAATGCACCTTTGTTTACAAGTTTATGAGACCAATATGTTAAGTGTAGATATCAAATCTTTGGGTGTTAGATATGTAACAACATAAGATTTATGTTGTCTGTATGAAAATTTTCCTTTGTTTTATTATTAAGTGAAATTGCTAGAACAATCTCCATGTTTGCAATGAAGCCTATTTTTAA
Organism: Papilionanthe hookeriana x Papilionanthe teres; assembly: GCA_022702705.1. Classification (NCBI taxonomy): domain Eukaryota; kingdom Viridiplantae; phylum Streptophyta; class Magnoliopsida; order Asparagales; family Orchidaceae; genus Papilionanthe; species Papilionanthe hookeriana x Papilionanthe teres. Next base: position 67,007,990 of record CM040437.1, read on the forward strand.
GATTAAAGCCCCTAAAGTCGTACAGCCAAGTGGATGTTCATCTATTGTTTGAATGAGATCATGCGTCCCTTATTTCCCTCCTTGTGTGGAAGAGCCAATGGTTACATGTGATGAATGGATTGTATCTTCTTTTTTTATTATTGGATTAGTTAGAACTTGATAGACTGATAGTGTATTAAAAATAAGTTCCAGGGTGCTTAAATGATTTTCTCAAAACCTGTAACCTCTGCTTGGGGACGAGTAACAAATTCAGTTTGAAAAAAATAAAATTAATTAGCCATGCTAAAATCTTTTGGATAAACATAGAGAGATGAAGAGAATGATTGGGAAGGGAACCTATTGCCACATAGACTGAAATTAAATGATTTTAAGAAGAAAATATTATCATTGTCTAGGAGCATTTATTTTTTAATTTAATTTATGGAAGGAATCAAAATTATTACTAAATACAACCAAATCTGACGAACTATTGTTATGTTTTATGATAATTAAAGATCCTAAGAACTCTTTCTACCTTTGGGTCTATTTAAGTTCCTCATTGTATTACTAGAACATGTTTTCAACTTGTATTAGATTTGGAAAAAATGGTTGAAGGGAGTGCATAATTTTGTCAATATAGTAGTAAAGTATAGTCCGTTGCACTTGTGAAATCGTAGGTTTGTGTACTATAGTTGATTAGGAGGTATAGGGGAAATCAATTGCTTCTAAGTTTAAGATTGGGGGTTTTACATACATGCCCCCCAATTTTTATGTATTTGTATATCTAACACCTAAAGTTTAACATACATATCTAACATCAAAACTCTGCTTCTGACACTTATATTACTCAAATCTTTCATATCACATTGAAAATATCATCATTTTAACCTTTTAAAAGTGAAATACTCCTTTTAATGCGTGGATAAAATGATATGCATGTCAAAACTGACAAGTATGTAAATACATAGGAATTGAGTGGCAAGTATTTAATAAACAACCAATCAACTTTTTCATTGAAAAAGATGGTTGGACAACAAATTCTTAACGAAATTTTGCTCCTGGAAGATTAGGCTTCTAACCGAAAGGGTGACATAACAGTAACTTAGTTATGGTCTCACAAAGTGGCATAGTTTTCATGAATTGATAATCATCTAATTAAGTGTTTGACTGCGAAAAAGTGAACTGTTTTGATTAATTGAGTTACTACTCAGGGTGTTTTTTTTTTCTTTGTGTAGAACAATTAGCAAATCAGAGTTGAATATAATTGTTATAAAATAAAAATGAAATAAAGTGAGTTTCAAAAATATCAAACTTTCTGAAGCAAAACTTTCAGCTGAAGATTGAAAGGGTATTGAAGTATTGAAGCTGAATGGTAAAAGTACTGAAGCCAAGCCACCATCAAAGCAAAAGCTACCGAGTTTAAGATTTTATGATAGGAAGCAAGATAGGATAAGCTTAGTCGCCATTTCTTTAGGGCCTTCTTTACAGGAAGACTAAAGTATATAAAGAAAATATGAGAAAAATGGAAAGTTTAACATACTTTGGATCTCCTGTGACCTGATCAATGATGTTTAAGATCACATTTTTGTTGAGCTGGAGGAAGCCACCAAGGTGTTTTGGTTAATTTTAGTTGTCTTTATTTGTAATGCTATAATCGAAATATCCCACTCAATATTTTAATTATGATGAATCTCAAAGCCTTCAAAATTAGTATAATCTATCAATAATTAATACTATGTGTATCTCAAAATAGATCTGATGGCTTTGTGATCATTACTTTTTAGTCAACCCATTCTGATACAAAATTTTTCCCCTACATGATCGAAGTAGAACTTAAAATTCAAAATTATTTTCGCGGACCACCCAATTCCTATGTATTTAGATATGTCTAACGCACCTATTATTTTTCTTTTTAACATTTCTACCACCCAAATCTTTCATATCTCCAAAAAAGAGACATCATTTTAACTTTTATTAAGTAAAATACAACTTTCCATACACAGGTGAGGTATCGTGCATGTAAAAATTGAGGATTAGGTGTTAAACATTTAAATAATTAGGAACTGAGTGGTATGTATTAAATTTTTCAATATATTAGTATGAATGTCAGTGCCTGTTTTGTGCCGTTGAATTAATTGATTATTCATAACCTCTTCGCTTATAATTTCCTACTGGAAATTGCAGGACAAAGGGATGTCGAGTCACTTAAATCATTTGTTCTGAAGGAAGCTGATAAAGCTGCAAAAACAAAGATGGAAGACGATAAGGATGAGTTATGATATGTGAGTGAGATGTTTCATTCGCACTTAGATTTTGCTATTGTTTTTTTCACTAAATAAGACGTTCAAATTTCTTCTCCTTAGCATTTTTTGAGTTTTCTTTCAAGGTTATTTTTGTCACCCATTTGAGAAGCAGCTAATAGCCATTATGTGCATAGGGAGAGAGTTATAAATGAATCAAGTATTATTATTTTAAGCTTATTTTCTTAATTCTTGATTGGAGTTTGAGCCCATTTTTAAAACCTTGTTTAAGTTTATTTATTTGTTTCTGCAGCACCTACATACATACTGCACAATTCTTATGTATTTATATATTTAGCTGTGATTGTGTTTTAATGGAGTTTAATTAATTATGTTTGATGCTGACAATTAGTGCATGTATGTTTATTACTGTACAAAAAAGAGTTGAACTGTATTCAAATTTTATTCTTTTAACCTTTGATTTAAAAAAATAATTATTTATTAATTTGAACAAATATGATCGGATATTAATCGAACCGAGTTTAAGTTGTTCATCAAATTTATTGGTTCATCTACAACCCAGATATTGTGCAGCTAGCATACAAATTGCATGTGCACAGGGTTACAAAAGAATCGAGTGGAGCAAATGCTTGCTACAGTTTGTATACCGACAGCTTGCTTCACTCTAGCTCGAGCTCGATTCAAGCTTTTAGAAATTGATTTGAGGTCGAGCTTGTTTACTAATACCTTCTTTGAGCTCGGCTTGAGTTTGCATTGTACTTGGTTCATGTAGAGGTTATCAAATTTATCAATACTCAGTTTTTTTTAAATAAAATAAACAAGACATGTTCATGCCTTATTCAAGCTTTATACATGTAGCTATTTTAAAAAATATTTAGTATTGTATATTAGGTGGTTTTTTATTATTCATATCTTAATTATTCATTCTAATTGACATCTTATTATAAATCTAGCTTAATTAATATCATTTTCTCTCATTTATCGTAAACAAGCTTCGCTGGCCGGCTCAAACTCGATAACTTAAGCTCGAGCTCGAACTCAATAAAATTGTTCAAGCTCAAGCCCAAGCCCAAATGAGAAAGCTTTAAAAAGCGGGCTGCTGCAAATTTGAGGGAGACAATAAACTTTGAAAAACATTTATATAAAATTATCGAAATAAAGTAATCTTACATTTAAATCAATTAGTTACAGGAAAGAAATATATTATTTGTATTGTATTCTATATTTTAAGGGTCTATTTGATTTGAAGTAGGCAAAATTTTAAAAGTAGCATTTTTTTTAATAAATTTATAATTTTAAATAAAAAGAAAAAACATTTTGAATGGACAAAATCGTCACATCAACATAAAGCATACTGTTTATCTAATTATTCAATTTAACAAATAAATATAAATTATATAGATTTTATTTATTATATCCATTTTATTTTAATAAAAAATTCGAAATAAATATTATAATATAAAGTAAAATAATTTTAATTTAAATTTACATCAAAAGAAAAATCAATTCATAATGGTTTAACATTTATTAACTTTTAAAAATGTTAAATAAAAATTTGAGAAGGCAAATATCTCCTCAGATTTTACAAGTCAAACTTTTTAAACTAACTTTTTAAAATTTATTTTTAATATTTTTAAAAACTAAATATATTTTAAGTTTTTTTTTTTTTTTTTGCTACAAATTAGCATGTAAATAACGTTATTTCACTCATAAGGATTCATTTATCTTTGGATGTAAATTTATATAAAAAATTATATAATTAAAGCTATTATATTTTATATTATAAAATTGATTTTTTATTTTTTTATTTATTTTTAAATTAAGTATAATATTTATTAAATTTTTATATAATTTTAATTGTTAAATTAAATAATTTAAAATAATAATTAATGATTCTACCACTACGGGGCCCAATCATCGGTTGCAATAAATGAGCTTGGAGTTATGATTTTATAATATAATAAAAATATATATATAATTATCTTCAATAATTTATTAAAAATAAAACCATCATCTCGACAGTCTATTTTGTTTGTCAAGAAAAATTGCAATGTCATCAGGTGATTTTGCACGCTTACATGACATTACGATTTTGTCTATATAGAATATTTTATTTTTTCATATTTATTTAAAATAAAAATTTCTAAAAAATGTTTTTTTCTAAAAGTTTACCTTTGAAGTATAAGTGATAGTGAATAGATAATTTATAAAAAAATTGATTTTTAATATGATTTAAAAGAAATACGAAAATTAGAATAAATTTTAAATGTAAAAACCACTAATTTTGTATGCATCCAAATCCTCCAATATTTGTTGTGGCCTTAAACCATTTAATTTATATAAATCGGTTAATAAATTAGTCAAATCAAATAAAATCAAAACACATAAAAGCTGATGTACATTTTTGTGAGAACCAATGCCGGTAGAGACGAATTACAACTTGTTTTAATCGGTTCATTTCAGAGCATCGAAATTTAGTATCTATATTCAAAGATTTAATAATATTTGAAGAATCATTGAAGTTATTGATGCATGTTAGAAACTTTGTGACGGTAGAGTAGCAGATTATTGTCTTAGTGTGGTACGAAAATTCAGCACACATGTAGATGAAAAACAAACAAACGACGACTACCTAAAAATTTTTTACGTGGAAAACCTATAAAGGAAAAAACTATGAGGTCTGACCCAGTTGTGATAATCTACTATTGATTGATGTTTACAGAAATCTCTTGTTCCACATAAGAGAAAGAGTAACTATGTGTTTCAGACTATAAAGTCGACTGACGACGTCTGTTTGGTAGTGTTTGACGATGATTGGTAGTAATCTACGGATGTCGGCGAGAGTTGAAGACGACAGACGATGATCGGCAGAGGTTTGTGGAGGCCGACAACAGTAGGTGATGGTCGACGACTGTAGCTGGTGGTTGACGGAGGTCGATTGTAGTCGACGACTATCAATGTCGGTCGGCGGGGGTTGACGACGGCAAGCGGCGGTCGATGGAGGTCAGGGGTGGTGCTGAGCTGCATCTTCTCCCCAAGGCCTCAGGTTATCTCTCCGGGCTTAAGCTTCTCTTCGTGTGAGGTTGATGATATATTTATAGTGTTTTTGGTGTAATTAATGCAGTCATTTTGATCAGACGATTCATATGATTTCCCTTGATCATACGGTGTTTAAGAGGAATTTGATGGCTTTAACAATGTTGGAATTGAGTGATATTGAGCTCGTTGGATTCGTCTTGTCGAGACGCTCGATTTGAATATATACTTGCTAGTGTCGATATTTGTTTGATCTTCCAAGTATGTCTAAAAATCTTATAAGAATGAGTTAATGACTTGATCTAAGCTTAATTTGACTCAGATTGTACTAGTTTTTATATCATTAGGTTCATCTCATCGAACTAGTCAGTTTGATTATAAATTTGCTAAAATCGGAGCTCTGAATGACTTTTTATCAATATTTGAACGTCTCTCGCTCAAAAAATTGCAGTGAGATTCGTGCCATGCCTCAAAAGTCGTGCTGGATAATGAAAATTTGTTATTATCTTATCAATGTGAAAAAAGTATGGCTTATAAACTAGTTAAATACGAATAAAGATTTGTTCACGTTAATTAATTTTAATTAATTTATGCTAGGATTGCAAATGAAAAAAAATTGTGGTGGATATGTACATACATATGACTTCGGTGGCACGTGTTTAGAGTTATTATTCTATACGGAGAACATACGCAATCCGCACGCATCTCTCCCAATACCCATCCAATACCCACCCAATACCCAATAACCAACACCCAATACCCAATAATACCCACCCATGTAATAATTCGCCGTTTAAATGCCCCAAGGAAATAAATTTGGCTCAACCCCTCGGCCTGGCCGCCGCCCTGCGGTACCGCGGCTCCCGCCTTCCCTCTTGCCTGGCTGCCCTACGGTCCCGACCAGCCCTCCCTCTTCTGCGATTAGAGAGGTTCTGGTGGCTTAATTTTCTATTTCAAAGTGCAAGGAAGAGACTTTTGTTGAAAATTGTCTTTGCAGTAGTTTTTTTCTCTTTTCTTCCTTTTATTTATTCTCTAACTGAGATATTTCTCTAATTTTTCTAGGTTTTCTTATTCTCGGTTTGTTCCAAAATAAAAAACTTGTGCTGTCTGTGATCTACTTTGATAGGTGTTTTCACTTACTGTTAATTATTATTATTATTTTTTTTAAGATGTTATTCTTAATTTGTCTCTCCTTTTTGTATATATTGTTTTATTTCTGCCTCTTTGTTATATTATACTTGAAAAAATTGATGACTTGATATTCACAAAATTTCAATTTAATTTTTGTATTGCACTACAAACTGGTTGTATCTTGATGTTTATTTTATGAGTAATTTTTGTTGTTTTTACAATGGCAGTAATTCTTATATCTTATATCCAATTTTTATGCAGTTCAAGTAAAGATGAGGTTGTTAGCTCTTTCTACTTGTAATCTAAATCAATGGGCCATGGATTTTGATAATAACCTTAGGAACATTAAGGCATCAATTTCTAGTGCTAAAGAAGCAGGGGCTACAATTAGAATCGGACCAGAGCTCGAGATAACTGGCTACGGATGTGAAGATCATTTTTTGGAACAAGATACTGTAACCCATGCGTGAGTTTATTGTAATTTATGTGTATAATTTCTATCTTTTCTTAGCTTTACATTTTTTTCTTGGATGATTTACATACATTCCACTTAATTCCTATGTATTTACATTTCTAGCTTCAATTTTTACATACACGCCACCTTACCTATGCATGAAAAATGGTATTTTATTTTTTTTTAAGATAAAGTAGTGGTATTTTTGATGTGATATAAAGGGTTTAGTTGGCATAAATGTAAAAGGTAAATTTTAGGTGTTAGATGTGTAGATATATACGGATTGGATGGTACGCATTTTAATGCCCCTTTTTTCTATTGTGATATGAATGAATGTCTTCTGAAACGTGATTGCATTCTATTTAGTGGAAAGTTACTGTGATCAAATGTTTTGTTTCATTATCTAAAGTGACTCATGGTTAGGCTCTTCTAAATCAATTAACATGATACATATTTTGTTTCTATGAAAAAAGGAAAGTATTTATACTTATTGCTCACCAATCAGGTAACATTCTTTTATTAAAAACGAGTAATAGTCTTTTAACCAAGTCTATGATGAAGTGTTTGCAAAATCTGATAATTTCAACAAGAGTTTGTAAGCTGAAAACATCAACGGACAAATAAATTAATTTTTACAAATTTTGATTTCTGATGTATCTATTTTTGACCAAAATCAAAGCCTCAAACTAGCCAATAAGAAGTCTAGAAGAAATATAGAATGGAAGAATTTTTCTTAGCGGAGAAAAATCAAGCCTTATGCTTCCATTTAAAGAGTTGAGTTCTCTCAGAGTCACTAAATCATAATTGCTTCATGCTTGAAGTATTTACACACCAATTTGTATTCATATGCTTAAAAACTAGAAGAGAAATTTTATTCAGGCTGGTGGATAAGGCTATTATAAGATTAGTATCAATTTAAATTCTAATTAATCCCAAATAAAATGAGATTTCCAAAACAATTGATCAATCTTATAATCTTAAATTTCCCAAATTATTCACTAGAGAAACTTGCAAATCAATAGTCTATTGAAAACGAGAAATTAGAGCCACTAGATTGGCACAAAGGCATTGCCGATCCTTTGCATAATAACATCCAAAATCTGCATGCGTACAAAATATGAATTCAGTCAACAAAATTGTGGAAAATGCTTCGATTTAAAACTTGATCGCCAACCTTCTTGTATGTGAGCACGTTCTACCACTTTAAGGAGAAAGAATAATTTTCATTTTATCACATCCTTTTTTATAATAGATGTGATGTTATCGAAGCTTAATTAAAGCGACAGTAGACCCTTAAGCTATGTTATATTGTGCAAATAATTTTGTTGCCAATAGGGCTGTCAAAAAAATTTGTTCTTCTTTGATCATGTTCAGATTATAATTAGTTCAATATCAACTAGTTTTTAATATTTGTTTATTTATCGAAGCTAATATAAAATGGCATTGTTTGATTGTATTTGACTTAATAATAGTTTAGTTATTCCTGTATATATATATATATATATAGAGAGAGAGAGAGAGAGAGAGAGAGAGAGAGAGAGAGAGAGAGAGAGAGAGAGATGCCACTATGCATAAAAATACGCACATGTATGTTTGTATGCATTCATTGTGTGTATGCGTGCATATAAATGTTTATATTATGTGCACTGATATGAATATATGTATATTTTTATGGATAAATGTTTATATGCATGTTGATATTTATATTCTATAATCTATTCAATCATTGAAGTATCTTTCATGTTCAAGTATAGCTCGCGTTCAGCTTTAAAAGTAAAACTATACGTAACAAGTCAAACATAAATAAAAGACATTGGCTTATCTGCTTAACGAGCAAGGCTGTTTAACAGGTGAGCTTAAAGTCAGCTAGTTTACAACCTTTGTTGGAAGTCACTAAATCTTAAATATTTCCCCACCTTTTTACTTTGGTAGAATACTCACTGCTTATTGAATGTAAAATATTGTCAATTCTAATATTTCATAAATGCATTTAAAACTATATTCATAGCTTGAAGCATTCTTCAATAAAGCTTTAAGTCGTAGTTATGTTTGATTCCCTTGGTTAGATCTGCATTGTGAGTTGCATATTTTAACTTCATATTAAGGGAAATTTACATACATTCCGCACAAATCTCATGTATTTACATATGTCACACTTAAACTTTCATTTTTTCATATATATAGCTCTTTGTTTCTTTAGAACATATGCATGAAAAAATGGATTTCACTTTTAAAAAGTGATTGAATGCTATTTTATATGTGATATTAAAGATTTGAGTGCCGTGCATGTAAATATGAAAATATAGGCGTGAGGTATGTAAATACATAAGAATTGTATGTTAAGTATGTAAATGCACCATGTTTTTAAAGTTATCAATTTTGCAACATTAGATATTCTGCTATATGCTCTTTATCATCTACCACATGCATCCATATGACATAGGGGTGTGTTACCATTAGTACAATTACGGCTTTGCTGGATATTAACTTATTTTATCATAAAATAGCTCCGATGAATTCTTCTTTCTTTGTTTTCATCTTTCCTTGTTCTTCTCTGCTCTTATCATACTTGTTCCATCTTTGTTTATCTCTGATATAGTTTGTGAGCTGTTGATATTGATTGAATAATAGCTGAGGAATTATTCCATAAATTTCAAAGTAGAAAATATTTATTTCAATGCAAATTTCTTCTTCTTTTTGTTTTGTTTTGTAAATTTTATATTTTAAATATCTTACACAATTGATTCAAATTTATGTGCAGATGGGAATGCTTGAAGGATCTATTATCTGGTGATTGGACTGACAACATATTATGTAGTATTGGGATGCCCATTATACATGAAAGTGTGCGATATAATTGTCAGATATTTTGCTTGGACCGGAAAATTATCATGATACGTCCAAAGGTTTGTCTTGCAAATGATGGAAATTACCGAGAGTTACGCTGGTTCTCGGCTTGGAAATTTAAAGACAGGCTTGTCGATTTTCAACTCCCAAGTGATATTTCTGAAGCTATATCACAGATTTCAGCGCCTTTTGGATTTGGTTATATTCAATTTCATGACACGTAAGTACCTACGGCCTTTCATCAAAGGGGCATTTACATAGCACACAATTCTTATGTTTGTACAAATCTCACACCTAAACTTTCATATTGACAGAGATAACACTCAAACTCAGATGTTTAATATCACATAAAAAATTGCATTGTGACTACTTTTTAAAAATGAAATGCACATTTTCTTGTGTGCTATGTATGCAAATATTAAAGTTTAGGTGTGAGATATGTAAATGCATAAGAATTCTGTGCTGCATGCAAATTTCCCTTAATCAAAGTTTTTTTCTATTACTAGAATTGCTAAACTTGAGCTTATTGTATAAAAATGATCTTAATTTATTAGAATTAAATGAAAATATGACACTAAATAGGTCGGAATGGAGAAAAAGGATTCATGTAGCTGGCCCCACTTAGTGGGATTAAGGCTTTGTTGTTTTTGTTGTTGTTGTAGAGTTGCGACAGTGTAATCTGCGTCTTACGTTAGCTAATAGATAGTCTGAGGTGGTTATAGTAACTTTCATCTTATTTTTGCACTAAAGGAACAACCGAATGATTTTTTTCAGATCAAATTTAATCACTTAAAAATGATTATAATTAATTCCATGATACCAAATTCTATAGCTATCAGTACAATTACTAAGAATGCATCTACATTAAGTGCATGTAATGTCGTTTTTTTTAATTTTTTTAATTCTTTTCTTTGATTTCTTTGCTCTTTATAATTAAGTGTTTTTTAAAATGAAATCACAAAGGTTGATAACATTGATTCTCTGGAAATTCTTGTTCATATTATTTTGCTTTCATCTCGCATCATACCAAACAATATATAACCATAATTTACACTATAAATCATTTATTGTAAGAATTGTTTTCTGTCAATGCCCTGTAAGCAAATCATATTTTATAGGATTTGTTTTCCATCTAAATCCTTATGTAATTTACGATGAGCACCTGTAATTAAACTGCTGTCATATTGGTTGCCCACAGTATAATAGATGCTGCGTTTTATGTTCTTTATCTAATTCTCCTTTTCAAACTGTTACGGTTAACTCTAAAGCTAACCTTGCTTATATGTAATTGAAGTTAAGTGGATATAGGCTTCTTTTGTTACCAAAAGATTCCCTGATTTAATAAGTATCGAATGCTTATTTTTTATTTATTTCAGTCCAGGGCTTGTGGATGAATTTTATTCTGGAAAAAAATAAATATTAGCAATAATAATTTAGACAGACTAAAAATTACTTGTTAGAAGTTTTTTTTTTTTGAATGGATATGGTTCAAAATCGTGAAACACAATTCCAATTTATCTAAGGATAAAATCTTACACAATGTAAGTGTGAAATAATATTTCGAAAGTGAAAGAGGAATAGCATTCGTGGGACTCCATAGAACCATTTTGGGACTCTTTTTTGTTCATGTTTTTTGTAGTGTTTTAATAATGTTTCAATTGACATTGTAAATATGTTTTTTTTCTCTATTGAATTTTGCTTGTGCGGATTTGTATGGAATTTGCGATAGCCTTGGCGGCTAGCGATTGTTGACGGCAGCTGACGATTACCTAATCTGATTTTCATTTTGAAAATAATGAAAAAAAATCGAGAACACCTAGAAGTTTATTTTTAGTATTTTAAAAATTAACTTCATTTACTTTTTTTTTTTAACTGAAAATATAACTTAAAAGAATAAAAGAAGTAAAAAAAAAAAGACTAAAATTGATCTCAAATAAGTTTTATGATTCTCTTGGCATAATCCCTCTCCCCCAACCTATGGTTTTAGTTATTAGGTTTTTATTTTACATCCTTAGGAAAAAATCATTTCAATTTCTTTCTTTGAATTAGTTTGTAATTTCTTATTGGTTTTTATGTTTTCAAAAACTTTTGTTGCTTATTTAACACTGCCATTATTGGGTGCCAATCCCCGGATGTGAAAAAGGGGAGGGTTGTGCTAGGTAGTCAACAACCAACGTAAATTTTGTCGAAAATCATGACATGAATCATTTTGATCATTGTGTAAATGCTAGGGCATTCCCTGGAAGTGATGCGCTGTATGACCTGAATACAATGAAAAGTGTGCAAGGGCTGCTATACTGGTGCCCGAGGGTTTTGTAAAATAAGCAATGGTTCCCACATTACAAACGGATGCAGGTGAATAAGTTAGTGTATGAAATTAATATTAGGATAAAATTTTAAAATATAAGTACTCTCACGGATAAATTAAGGAATTATGATTCTTAGAAATATAAATAACTTGTGTATTCAAGAAACTAAATGGGTTGGTGAAATGGCTAAGGAGATTGATGACTTATGTTTTAAACTTTAGTATTTAGGTAAGAGTCGCACTAGAAATGATGCAGATGTAGTTAGAGATAATGTTTTGAAAGATAATGTTGTAAAAATTAATAAAATTGGAGATAGAATTATAGCCTCTCAAATTATTGTTGATACTAAGATTTTTAATATTGTAAGTGCTTATCATCATAAGTATGTTTAGATATAGGTTCTAAAGATAAATTCTGGAATGACGTGAAAGACTTAATACAAATGATATCTATTAAAGAAATAATTTTTTATTCGAGGAGATTTAAATTAACATGTTAGTAGAGTGATAGAAGGTTTTAAAAATATACATGGTGGCTATGGTTTTGGAGTGATTAATGAATAAGATAGAGCCATATTAGATTTTGCTTTAGCGTATGATTTTATTATTATTAATACTTTATTCAAGAAAAAATGTGCATATTATTACTTATAAGAATATGTCTAATAAAAACTCAAATTGATTGTTTTCTTATGAGAAGAAGAGATCGTCGAGAACGTAAAGCTTGTAAAGTCATTCTAAATGAGGATTTAAGTACTCAACATCGATTATTAGTTCTAGATGTTAAGATGAAGAGTTGTAAAAATACTAAGAATCATTGTCGTAGAATTAGATGAGGGCACATAAGAGTCACAAATAAATATATTTCATGAGCAAGCTTCAAGATTTCAAGATTTGGGATTTTCATGAAGAAGTAAATAATATGTGGGATAAAATAACAAACACTAGTAAACAAGTGACAAAGATGTACTTGGAGAATCAAAATAACAAATTTTTGTAAATAAAAATATTTGGTGGTGGAATAATAATATGCAAGGAAAGATAAAATATAAGAAGTTATGTTATAATTATTGATTTAAATCTAATTACTTAGAGAACTAGAAAAAATATAAAATGACCCGTAGGGAGTCTTAGAGAACAATCTGTGATGCTAAAAATTTTGTTTTTAATAACCTTTATAATATGTTTGATATTAAAGAAGGTGATATATATATATATATATATATAAACTAGCTAGACAAAGAGAAAAAAAGAAACATATTTAACTCGAGTGTATTAAAAATGAAAATTAACAAGAGCTTTTCTTAGAAAACGATATTCAACATAGGTGTGTGAGTTATTTTGATAAACTTTTTAATGAAATTTATGAAAATACGATCGATTTTAGTGATCTTAATATCGTTAATAATAATAAAATATTTCACTTTTATCGTTGTATTTGTAAAAATGAAGTTGAGGAGGCATTAAAGAAAACCAAGGATGGAAAGTCTGTAGGACCTGATGATATCCCAATTGAAGTGTGAAAATATATTGGAGATTTGTGAGTTTCTTGGCTTACTAAACTCTTTAATATTATTTTAAAAACTAAAAGCATGCCTGAGAAGTGAAGGAAGAGTATTTTGGTCTCTATTTTTAAGAATAAAGGGATGCACAAGAGTGTGCAAATTATAGAGGAATTAAGTTGATGTGTCATACTTTAAAATTATGGGAGAGGGTAATTGAACATGGGGTAAGTCGTATTACAAAGATTTCTTATAATCAATTTGGATTTATGTCGGGCATGTCTACTTTGGAAGCTATACATTTATTGAGAGGTTTGATGGAGAAGTTCAAAGAGAATAAGGAGAATCCACATATGATTTTATTAATTTAGAAAAAGCTTTCAATAATATTCCAAGAGATATTCTTTGGAGAGTTCTTGAGAAGAAAAGTGTTGATATGATTTATATTCAAGTTATTAAAGATATGTATACTAGAGCTGTTACTTGTGTACGAACAGAAGGAGGATTGACTAAATATTTTCCTATTTCAGTTGGATTACATCAGGGGCCGACTTTAAGCTCATATCCTTTTTCTTTAGTTATGGATGCTCTTACTGGGCATATATAGGAGGATGCACCTTGGTGTATGCTTTTTGTTGATGATAGATATCCTTCTCGTGAATAAGGCTAAAGAGAAAGCTCAGGAAAAACTTGAATTATGGAGGTCTACATTAGAGTCTAAAGGCCTCTGTTTGAGTAGAACTAAAATTGAATACATGAAATGTAATTTCAGTATTAGTAGCTCTAGTGACAGCGTTGTAACTATGGGTGATCAAATTATTAAACGGTGTGAACATTTTAGATATCTTGGGTTTATTGTTCAAAGTGATGGTGATATAGATGGGGATGTAATTAATAGAATTGGTTGGTTGAAGTGGAGAAATGCTTTGGGCGGCTTATTAACAAGTACCGCTTAGACTAAAAGGAAAACTTTATATGATGGTGGTGAGACCTGCAATGTTCTATGACGCTAAATCTTGGCCTTTAAAAGAGAAGCATACAACTAAGGGTCTGTTTGGTTCGGCTTCGAACCCTGCGGCGCGGTCGGTCAACGCGAAGTCGAGCGAACGTAGGAGGGAAAGCCGACGGATTCGCGACACTCTGCCGCGAAGTCGCCTTAAAGCGGACCGCGGGATAACCCCCGCGGTCCCGACTTGGAAGCAGCTTTGAAGTTTTTTTTCTCTCGCTGCCCTCGCTTCGCCACGCTCCGGAAATCCCTAATCGCGAGCCGACGCTCGTCTCCCTCGACCGAGAGAAAGTGAATCGCGAATCCAAGGTAACAATCCTTCTCTCCCGATTCCCCCTCCGCTTCCTGTTGTCGTTCTTCTTCTCCTTCGTTCGCGATTCGTTCCATCTGGAACGTTACTGGAGGTTGGATTGAGTTGAAAATCGCAATGTTATCTTAGGGGATCTTTAGGGCTTGCCACTATCTCAGTTTCAATGATCTACACCTTCCTTTGTCCCTTCATGCCTGCTTTCTCCTACGAGAAATCGATAACATAATTTGTCCAAAATTATGCCTGAGGGTAAAATTTTTCTGTGCTTTTTTACTGCTTTGTATCAGAAAAAATTAGGTGTAATAATTTTATGATGTGTTTGTATTTTGTATCTCTACATTTTGCCTTTTTATGTAAATTAAAAGGCAAAAACTACTTTCTCGGTTTGCCACATTTCAAAATTTTCCGTTTAAAAAAATATTGCTTCTTCTTTTTCTTGAAGCAAAGCATGCAGAATTCACAAGCAAACATAGCGAAATTAATATTTATATTGTTGAACATGATAATGCAAACTTGTTTAATATGATAATTATTAAAGAACTTTCTTCTTTAGTAATTTATGCAAAGCAAAGCGTGCAAACTTGTTGGACATGACAACGCAAACTTGTCTAATATGATTTATTTTTGTTGTTCTGTATTCTGATTCAAGGTAAGATTTTATTTCATTTTAACTGGTTTACATTTATGCTATCCTTCATACAATGAATTTGGGCGTTATTATTATAGCTTATCACATTTTACCCGCAGATTACTTTTGTTTTTATGAAATGCACCACCAAATTTATGGAGTAAAATTACCCGCATGGAGAAAAATTACTTTTGTTTTTATGAAATGCACCACCAATATATTTAACCACTAATGACACTTAGATTTTTAAAAATAAAATTTATATTTATTAGTTTGAATATTTAAAATATAAAATTTTTTTAAAAAATTGCATTTCGAAATCCTGTATATCATATAAATAAATTGAAAATTTCAAACGAGCTTTAATAAACGAAGTGAGTCTGATCATTTTTTCGAAAAATGTCATCTCATGAATGTTTTCCCATAGTTGTTTTCACATACTGCAACCAAACAGTCAATTAGCATTTCAGCATTACTTCATCATGATAGCATATGGTACTGCAGTTCTGAAAAGCTGCAGCCGAACCAAACAGGCCCTAAGTTAAGTGTTGCTGAGATGAGAATGCTTAGGTGGATTTGTGGCTTTACACTTAGAGACAAAATGCAAAATGAATATATTCATGAGAGGGTTGGTGTAGCTCCAGTGACAAACAAAATTAGAGAGAGTCGTCTTAGATGGTTTGGTCACATTAAACGTCAATTATCTGATGATCTGATTTGGAGAGTAGATGTTTTAGATTCGACTTATGCTAAGAAAGGCAGAGGTAGACCTAGAAAAACTTGGGCATATTGTATAAAAAATGATCTTAATTTATTAGAATTAAATGAAAATATGACACTTAATAGGACACAGTGGAGAAAAGGGATTCATGTAGCCGACCCCACTTAGTGGGATAAAGGTTTGTTGTTGTTGTTGTATATACAGTTTTTGCGCATGTTTAAGTGGATGTAATTAATGGCTTTGTTTTAGGTCCTGTCTTGTGCAACTGTATCTTTTTAAAAATGTAGCTGGAAATATGTTGCGAGGAAAGTAATTTTTTGGAAGTTGCTTTATGTATTATAAGTATTTTCTTTTTTGAAGGTGTCAAAGAAATTTTTTTTATAGCTATCACATTTTAGCAGATCCGGTTCTCTAAAGTAACTTCGTACCATAGAGATTTCAGGAATACGTAAAGAAAGCATTATTCAAATGAATGTGTGGCGGTGGGCTGAAGAGTACAACTGGGAGTTAGCTGTCTCAAATATACGCTTAATGCCACTATTCTATTTAAATCTTCGTTTTGTTTTAATTATAGTTATTGTGATTTGGATGTTTAGATATTGTTGGGATTGTACTTATAGAAGCATTGATTTAAATTTATTTAGATTTAAGGATTATTTATAGGTTCCTGAACCATAAGAAACTAAAAATGTACATTTAGTATGGTGCCTCGTAATAATGTTTAGGTTAACTTTAATGAGAATATTACTAGATATTGCTCTTGTAGCTAAGCAGCTAAGGTTATTACATTCACTCATGTTCCAAATAGTATTATTACATATGAATGTGCTAGATTGAAAGTGCTATAATAGAAAAAACATTGGATTCTATTATTTCTTTTTAATATTCTCATAATCGAGTATATTTTTTTCTTTATTATCTTTCATTTGTTTTTTTCTTTTGTGCCTATATATTGGAACATGCATTTAGTCAAATAAGATACAATATTTTCTCCCCTAACTTCATATTATAGAATATATATTTTTTCCCTAGCAGCCATTCCCCCTTCTCCCTTCTTGTTTGCTTATTAACTTTGCTTGCATGCGACTCAATCTTTTTGTTGTTGCTACAGCCCTTGCTTATACAATATTTTCAACTTCGCTCTGGTAACCTGTGACTAGTGTGCTTTCTCTCATGCTCGATTGGTTACCACACCTGCCCAAGGGTTAGCTATGTGTCGCCGCTCATGCGTCATCCCATGCTTACCTTCTCACAACCTTTGTTCATGCACTTGTTCTTTTCCTTACTCTTGTTCACAATGTTGCACTCCTTGCTACTTGACTATAACCCTAGCGCATGATCACTTCATGGCTCTGCTTAAATTCACTGTTTGATTAGTTAATTTCTTGCAATCCTTTAGTTTTTTGGTGGTAGCATCTACAAATTTTTTTCCACTTTAGTTGATTTCATTTTGATTCTTTTTGGTGTGAGTAGAAAAGCCAATATGTTTTTAGACCTGGCTTTAAAAGCATATTTTATGGGATTAAGTCACTTTTTAAATTTCCTTAAAGTGCATAAGACTTATTTAGATTCAAATTTTCTGTTTAGGATATTTCTATTTTATTAATAAATCATTTACATATACTTCAAATGTTTAATGATCTATCCTCTTGAATTCTCCTCTCTATCACCCCCCCCCCCCTCTTCTCCTATTTCTCCCATATGATGTCATGTATTCTCAACCATATCTCAATGAGTTAACTCCATCATTGATGTCTGTATACAATAAAATGATACCCTTATCTATTGTTTAAGGGTTTTTCACTTCCTTGTTGGTTCTCATGATCAGCTTCACCATCAAACTAACACGATCAACTTTTCTGAGTGGCAAGCATGCGAATGTTAATTCTCGTTAGCCAAAAAGATTTTGAATTTTTTTTTTTCAATAAAATCTTTAAGAAGATTAGAACTTTATGAAAATATGACACTACATAAGACGCAATGGAGAAGAAGGTTTCAAGTACCTGTCCCCACGTTGTGGGATTAAGTCTTGGTTGTTGTTGTTGTTGTATAAAATTTTTAATGAAGTAATATTTGTTGAATTTGTACTCTTTTTTATGATATTGCCCTATTTAGTATAACGAGTTTCATAGTCACAAAGAATGCAACATATTGAGAGGAATATATGACACGTTACTTAAGGATTGCCCCATTTTTCTTGATCCCTTTATTTGATTGAAATGAAATATTAGCCAAAAGATTTTGAATTTTTTTTTCCTTAAATTTTTTAGGAATGTAATGTTTGTCGTATTAGTACTCTTTTTTATGATATTTTACCATATTTAGTAAAATGATTTTCATAATAACTAGTAATACAACATATTGAAAGGAAAATATGGTACATTACTTTAGGATGGCCCAATTATTGTTGATCCCATAATTTGATTGAATAGAATATTGAATTTCTCATCAGCAAATTTTTCTATGGCCTATTTCATTCTCTACATGGCGGGCAATCTCAACTGATGATAAACTTTATTGTATATTGTGACTGCTCTCTATCCAGTTTTTACATCATATAACTCTTTACTCCTCAACCACATACTCTTGACCGAAAGGCTTTGGCCATTGATGTTAGGGGTGGTCGAGAGAATCATGGATGTGGTGGTCATATGGTGGTGGGTATAGTCGTGATATAAAACCTGTCCAGCTTGCCCCCATTGTTGTCTTACCAACCATTATCTTGAACATTACTAGGAGAAATTCAACTGTAACGCCATGGTTCAACATAATTTTACATTTTGGTCCAACCATGTCTAATCCGAGTGCTACATCTCCTAGATTAGTTTGTTGGCTTCGACAATGTGAGCCATCTACTTCAATATCTTATGCCATCTCTTCCGTTGGATCGTTATAATGCTCTTTTTTGAATGACTTTTGCTGTCTGCAACTTGCTTCCTAATGGGTTGTTTGTGATCGCTTTTATTTTTATTTTTATTTTATTTCTTAGTTTTGATTTAATTAAAACATGTTTGATTGAGGTAGTTATTTTTATATACGATCAAAATATCTTTTAGGTGTTTTTTTTTTAAATAGGTTGATATGTTTTTAAAAGTAAAAATAAAAAATATATAAAAATTATACCAATCAAATATGTTTTAAAAAATAAAAGAAAACATAAAAACAAAAATAGGAAATCAAAGTGATGTCAAAAGGGCCCTAAAATTCTTTCTTTGTTTTAAGTTGGGATATTTGGTTACAATATGACCAAACTTGCAATATCTCATCATACTTGTTAAGGCCTAAATTATAGTTTTCTTTTTTCTTAAAGAACACTTCGATATTTAAATATTTAGGGCTGTTTAGGGTCAAATTTATTTTTTATTTTTTACTTGGTTTTTAAAAGCATGTTTGTTTAATGTGTTTTTAAGTAGTATTCTTTTTTTTTTTAAATAAATTAATATGTTTTTGAAAACAATCGAAATAATTTTTAGTTATTTTGAGTGCTTTTAAAAAATAACTATATCTTAATTAAAAACTTATGCAAAACAAAATAAAAATAAAAAAATAGAAAATGAAAAACAAAATTGATCCCAAATGGCTCTTTAGCTTTATTCTTAAATTAGAAAGAAGTCTTTGCTTGACAATTAGATGTTAAATTGTCAGCTCGTGTAACTCACCCAAGCTGTCTTTTCTAATAATTTTATTCCTGTTTTCAGAGCTGTTGCTGCTGAAACCTGTGAAGAGCTTTTTGTTGCTAGTGCACCACACGTTGGACTTTCATATAATGGTGTTGAGGTCTTTATGAATGCAAGCGGAAGTCACCACCAGCTAAGAAAACTCAATATTCGGATTGATGCGATTAAAAGTGCGACTTCGCTCTGTGGAGGTGTTTACATGTATAGCAATCACCAGGGCTGTGATGGCGGTCGTCTTTATTATGGTATAGTAAGCATGAAATATCTAAATATTTATGGATTTGTATGAATTATTTCTCCTTATAGAGCATTATAGCTTCCCGGCTTATTTTAATCGTTCTTCAAATGTGTAAGAATGATGAAAGCGATTTTATAGATCTTATATGTTCACACTATATTTTCTTTGGTGCTGGATCGCTATGTTAGTTTTGTTATTTCTGTGATTATCTTCTATGTTTGTGCAAGGGTCATGACGATGTAAATTATTTTGTTATGATGGCTGCATAAAATATGTTTATTAACTCATCTTCTTTAGTTAATTTTGTTAAATAATTGTGTTATGCTAGAACCCTATAAACCATGTTTTTTCCATAAATGTCAATGAATTAAATCTATGAATTGTTTGCAGTAACTGACAGATAAGTATGGCAGATGGATGCTGTTTCATTGCTGTGAATGGGGATGTTGTTGCTCAAGGATCTCAATTTTCATTGAAGGAAATTGAAGTTCTAACTGCCGTTGCGGATCTTGATGCTGTAAGTCTTTTGTTTATGTTTAATACTTTGGAAGATTTACATGCATACCACTTAATTTTTATACATTTACATATTTAATACCTCAACTTGAATTTTTACATGTATGCGACTTTACCTATGCATGAAAATGTGTATTTTACCTTATAAAAGTTAAAATTGTGGTATTTTTCCCGTGATATGAAACAATGGGTGATCTAAGTGTAAAAATTAAAGTTTTGGTGTTAGAAAGTATCACAACCCGGCCCGGGAGCTTGAAATACTAAAGTGAGAACGGATTGTCAGACGGAGGAAGAACTATCTAAACAATTTCATTTCTTAAACAAAAGTATCTAATATATATATATATATATATATATATATATATATATATAATATTTCACAAAACTTTAATTTACAATAGTTCGATCAGATCTAAACTTTTACAACTGACAAAAAAATGAAAGTTAAAATATTGTATCTATCTCCTTGAGCTCCTTGACACCTGGGCACATATTCTCTAAAATTCATATATGCTTTGGCACATTTTTCTTACAAATATTAGCAGCTAAATTTATGAGTTAAGCTGTTCAATGGGTGAAATGCCTTTAAATTATAATAATTCATATTTAAAAATTTTTTGTAAAAAAATTATAAGCAATAAAACAGAGAGTAAATAAATCAATTTTCTTGTTACTTTTATTCATTTCAATTATAATATCCGTTAATAAGAGTCTTCGTCTTAACATATACTAGAAGTATATGTTTAACCAATTCTAAAATCCACAAAAAAAGATAAGCAACCATTTCCATAAAATTTGGGGAGGAATAATTCTTTCTTAATTTTATTATTCACATGTTGGTACATATATATAGGGAAGAATCTCTCCTAATTTATAAAATTTTTGTTTATTTATTTGATTATTTATTTTTTAATTTACAAACTTATAAATATATCTAACATAAATTAGAAAATGAAATAATTCTGAAAATAAAAATAAAATAATGTAGAATTGGAAGGCAATAAACTAATTAAGGGCTTCCTAAGTTGTCCCAATCAAATCCTTCACAAGATCTTCTCAAATTTTCACACTTCAAGCTGGGTCGTAGATATTGTAGAGATCAAACTTGGTATTGAACAATGAGGAGGTGCTTAAAGGAAGAGCTTTGATGAAGACAACAACCTGGTGGTGTGTAGAGATGTAATTTACCTGCATTATTCCCCATTAACCTTTTCAAAGATGAAGTATTTATCAACTTCAATATTCTTGGTCCTGTCACGATGCGCAAGATTTTTGATAATATTGTTAGATGCTTGACTGTCACAAAACATATGTACAGGCTTATTAGAGGTACATCTATTTTTTAAACCATTTTAGAATCTAGATCCCTGCAGAGATTCCTAAGGTGAGTGCCCAATATTTTGATTCTCCATTGCTTCTTGAAACAATTTGTTTCTTACTTCTCAATGTCACAAGATTTCTTTATATGTAGGAACGGTAACCTGTGATGAATCTTTTCTTTGTGAGTTTGTTTCAGTTACCTGAGAGAATAAACAAATGAAATGAGAAGAAACGAAGAGTTGGAAGCCAAAGAAGTGAAAGTCAGGAGACGGGAAAATGAATAGGGAGGGAGAGGAAGCAATGGGAGGTCGGGATGTCGAAGAGGTGAATTCACCTATATAAGTCATAGTCGACTTAAGCGGAGGGCTTGTGCCTTGACGATCGAAGGAAGTCGTCGAACTGATAGGAGGAGGTGGCGTCTCTGTCGCGCAGAGGAAGAAAAGGTGACAAGTTGATCGTGTGTTTGAGCGGGAGAGAGTCGAAGCCGAGCCCTCGTGCTTAGTTAATGAGACTTTAGTTATTCTGATTGAGACATTTTTTTATCAGTCATATTGTTATGAATAATGTAGTTACCTACTCCCATGCATTTGATATATGCTTTATATAGTATGCTGAATTCAATGTGATGAATACATGAATTATATATTTATGTTGACTGTTTGTGTGTGCATGACTGATTATAATAGTCACCCCTTGATGGTACTAGTGGGGGAACACGAAGGTACTCTTGCATGTATGTGTAAGAATATTGATATTGATGTCTTAATTGACATAATTTTTAGACGGTACTCCTGTGACGGTTGTAGAGATATAGAATGATATTATTATGCTATTGATATAGTAAGATTCATTGAATAATCAAATATATATTGATTTATTAAAAGTTTGACTAACATGCATATTTCTTTTCACTTGTATTATTATGATTTATGAGTATGTGTATTCACTGATTTGTTTAGCTCATTATTATTTTAAATTAAAATTTCAAGTTAATTAAGTGATTAATGACGAGCATTAAAATATATAACGTTTATAGAAGACAAACAACCAATACTGATTTAATTTTAAATATATTTCTTTAATTTAATTTGATTAGTGACTTTTTTTTGCTAAATTGTAGACGAATATAAAAAATTAGTTCCCACCATTCGACCATTGACGTCTTGGTTATTTCCAAGTCCCGGGCTGGGTCGTGGCAAAATTGACATATGAGTCGGGTCGTGACAAAAGTGGTATGAGAAATGACTTGAGGTTTGTTTATGAATTTCGAGGAAAAATTTTTGGTAAGTGGGAAAGATTGTAACGCCCGCACGCCTGGTTTCAGTTACTTAGGAGAAGAAACGAAGGAGAAGAAATGAAGAGATGGAAGTCGAAAAAGTGAAAGTCAGGAGACGGGAAAACAAACAAAGCAGGAGAGGAAGCAAGGGGAAGGTCGGGAAGTTGAAGAGGTGAAGTCGCCGATATAAGTCGCAGTTGGCTTACCTTAGAGAGCTTGTGCTCGGCTAATTGAAGGAAGTCGTTGAGTTGATAGGAGGTGGTGTCTCTGTTGTGCAAAGAAGGAAGAAGAGGTGACGAGTTGATCTTGCGTTCAAGCGTGGGGGAGTCAAAGTTGAGCCGTCGTGCGTAGAAAGAAGATTGTCGCGTGCAGAGGGGAGAGGAGGACTTTTGCATGGGTTAGGGCTCGATTGAGGGGATTTTTAAGGGTAAGATGTTTAATAAAAATCATATATATATATATATATTATTTTTTATAAATATAATATATAATTAGGATTACATAAAATAATTATGAAAATAAAACAAATATGAAAATTTAATGAAATGTTAATAATTGATTAAAATGATAGACTAATTAAAATTTATACCCATTATTTTTGTAGGCTTAAATTTTAAAAAGATCGAGGTTAAGACAAATTCAAGAACAAATCATTTGCCATCTAGGTGAGTACTCATACTTTTAATCTATAGTAATGATTTATTTCTTCTCAACTATTTTGCAGTTAATGACACTTGCACGTACTTTATTCTGATTGAGATATATTTTTTTATAAGTCATATTGTTATGAATGTTGTAGCTACTTTTTTTTCATGCATTTGATGTATATTTCATATAGTATGTTGAATTCAATGCGGTGAATACATGAATTAATTTTTGATGTTGACTGCTTGTATGTGCATGACTGATTATGGTGGAGTCATCGATTAATATTACAAGGGTGGAACATTATGGTACCCGAGCACTTATATTGAAAAAAATATTGATATCTATGTGTCTTAATTGACATAATTTTTAGATAGCGGTTGTAGAAATATAGAATGATATTAATATGCTATTGATATTGTATTGTTCTTTGAATAGTATTATTATTTTTTTTTTTGATTTATTAAAAGCTTGATTGACATGTATTTTGCTTCATTTTCTCTTGTATTATTGTGATTTATGAGTATGAGTATGTTATTTTAAACTAAATTTTTAGGTTAATTAAGTGATTAACGTTATAGAAGATGTGGAGAATCTGTAACGATGTAATTTTAAATATATTACTTTAATTTAATTTGATTAGTGACTGTTTCATTTATCAAATTGTAGACGAATATAAAAAATTTAGTTCCCACTATCTGATTGTTTGTTTTCGTCGTGATTAATTTTAAGCCTCAGATTGGGGCGTGATAGAGTTTCCCAGGTCAGCCAACATCAGTATAGACTTCCACCTCTCTGTTTTTTATATTCTCATCCACAATCAGGAGTTTTCTTGAAAAATATCAGAATTTTGTACATCATCTCTAAATGCTCTTCTTTTGGGCTATTCATGTGTTGGTTCACAACACTTACAAAATGTGCAATATCTGGCCTCGTATGTGATAAGTAGATGAGTTTTTCTACCAATCTTTGATATCTTTACTTATCCACAGAGATGCATTCTTCTCCCCTCTTTGACTTGTGATCCATTGGATATTAGTAGGCTTACATCCAATCATCCATGTTTCTTTAACAGATCTAGGATGTATTTCTTTTATGATATAACAATTCATTTATTGATTCTTGCTGCCTCTATACTTATAAAATATCTTATGGTTTTTTTATCATTGATTTTAAACTCCATGACAAACACTTCTTTGATCATTAGAATCTCACTTTCATCATCACCTGTAAAAATTATATCATCCACATATAGTATCAACGCAACAATCTTAACTTCCTAAAAATGTTTTATATACAAAAAATGATCAGTTTGACTTTAAGAATATCAATTAGATCTCATAGTTTTAACAAAATTTTCAAACCACGCTTTTAGTGATTGAATAAGCCCATATAAAGACTTTTTGAGTTTGCATGCTAGGTATTTGTTAGAATAATTCTCAAGTTTAGTGGTATCTCCATATACATTTTTTTTAAATCTCCATTTGGGAAGGTCTTTTTATTATCATTTTGATGCAGTCCCCATTCCTTGTTAATTGTTACTGAAGGAAAACTGTGATAGTGTTAAGTTTGGCAATATGCTCAAAGTCTCGT
This sequence comes from Papilionanthe hookeriana x Papilionanthe teres, assembly GCA_022702705.1. Taxonomy (NCBI): domain Eukaryota; kingdom Viridiplantae; phylum Streptophyta; class Magnoliopsida; order Asparagales; family Orchidaceae; genus Papilionanthe; species Papilionanthe hookeriana x Papilionanthe teres. Next base: position 67,033,438 of record CM040437.1, read on the forward strand.
GACAGTCGATCCCATAGGCTTGAGTGAACCTTTTTGTAAAAAGTCTTAACTTTGAAACTCTCAATATCCCCATCAACTTTGTATTTGATGTTAAACACCCATCAACGCGTTTCTTATGTTGAAGGAGTTTTGTAAGAATACATGTACTATTAAGCTTTAGTGCTCGAATCTCCTTTTCAACGGCTTTTCTCCATTCTGAATTTTCAAGAGCTTCATGACTGGATTTTGGAATTTTACATGCCATCAATGTTAGAAATAAAAGCATTGTAGGATGATAATAGCTTCCCATAAGCTACATACTATTTAGTTTAATATTTAATACAACTTTCTTTGACACTAGCATCAGAAGAGGATGGAGGTAACTCATGAGTACTAGATCCCTTACCCAAAATTTTAGGTGAATGCGGACTCGGATTTTAGTTTGGGCAGTTCTGTACTTGCAAGTTGTCTTTCCCTCGCTCATGTTTTTCTTTCACACACACACAAATTTCTTTATTTTGGATTTTAGGTTGGGTTGATTGTATTGGTTGGGCATCCTTAACCAATATAGGATAGGTGGAGTAGATGGAGTAGGTGGAGAGGCCGTCTAGGTGTCATCAAGTGCATCACAAAATTGATGTTTATTTCCCCCTAAACATCAGATTTGCAGTAATAGGGTTGATTTTAAAATAATATGAAATCCATGTAGTTTATTTTCTGTTGATAGGAGAGTAGCACTTATATCTCTTTTTGTTGGTGGTATGCCCAATAAAAATACAATCTATAGATCTAGGGTCAAGTTTTGTGTCATTTTAGCAATACACGTCAACAAAACACACCCAAATAATTTTAGTGATATAGTAGAAGAGAAAGCTCTTAACACTGCCGTTGCCGGTCCCAAGCCCGGATGTGAAAAGTGGAGGGTTGCGTTAGGTAGTCGACAACCAGCGTAAAACTTGTCGAAAAAAAAATCATGACATGAATCCTTTTGATCATTGTGTAAGTCTTAGGGCGTCCACTGGAAGCGATGCGGCGTATGGCTCGAATACGATGGAAAGTGTGCGAGGCGCAACACCGGCACGCCGGGTGTAGTGTCGAAGTAAGCGAGGTTTTCACATTACGGACGGATGCGGGTAAAGAAGTTAGTCACGATACTTAGTATTAGGATAGGATCTTGGAATATAGGTACTCTCGATGGTAAATTAATGGAATTGGTTGATATTATGATCCATAGAAAGATAAATATCCTATGTGTTCGAGAAACTAAATGGGTTGGAGAAAAAGCTAAGGAGATTGATAACTTAGGTTTTAAAGCTATGGTATTACAGTAAAAGTCGTACTTAGAAATGGTGTAGGTATAATTATAGATAAGAGTTTGAAAGATAATGTTGTTAAAATTAATAGAGTTGGAGATAGAATTATAATGACTTAAGATTATTATTGATACTTAAGATTTTTAATATTATAAGTCTTTATGCTTTCCTCAAGTTGGTTTAGATATAGGCTATAAAGATAAATTCGGAATGATTTAGAAGACTTAATACACTTGATACACCTCGAAGAAAAAATTTTTATTGGAGGAGATTTAAATGGACGTGTCGGTAGAGTGGTAGAAGATTTCAAAAATATTCATGGTGCATTACTGGTTATGGAGCGATTAATGAAGAAGGTAGAGCGCATTTTAGATTTTCTTTAGCGTATGATATGATTATTACTAATACTTTATTCGAGAAAGAGATGAAGCATCTTATTACTTCTAAGAATTGATCTAATAAACCACAAATTTATTATTTTCTTATGAGAAGAAGAGATCGTCGAGATTGTAAGGATTGTAAGGTCTTTCCAAGTGAGCGATTAAGTATCTAACATCGATTATTAGTTCAGATTTTAAGATGAAGAGTTGTAAAATAAAGAATACTAGGATTCAACATCGTAGAATAAGATGGGGGCACCTTAAAGACACAAATAAAATTATTTTTATGAGTAAAATTCAAGATTTAAATATTTGGGATGTTCATGAAGACGCGAATGTTATGTGGGAAAAATTAACTAATACTATTAAACAAGTGGCTAAAGATGTACTTGGAGAATCAAATGAAAAAGTTTCTATAAATAAAAATAGTTGGTGGTGGAATAATAATGTGCAAGAAAATATAAAATATAAGAAGTTATGTTTTAAAAATTGGTTTAAATGTAAAAAGCGTAGAGAACTGGGAAAAATATAAAACGGCTCGCAGGGAGTGTAAAAGAATAATCCGTGACGCTAAAAATTCTGCTTTTAGTGATCTTTATAACATGTTAGATACTTAAGGAATGTGAAAAATATATGTATAAACTCATCAAACAAAGAGAAAGAAAAGTAAAGATTTAACTCGAAGTAAAGTGCATTAAAGATGAAAATCGAAAAGTCGATTTTCTTAGAAAAAGATATTCAACATAGATGGGTGAGTTATTTTGATAAACTTTTTAATGATGATCTTGAAAGTACGATCGACCTTAGTGATCTTAATATCGTTAATAATAATAAAACTTTTCATTTTTACCGTCGCATTAAGTAAAAAGAAGTTGATGAGGCTTTAAAGAAAACCAAGGGGAAAGTCCGTAGGACTCGATGATATCCCAATTGAAGTGTGGAAATGTTTAGGTGATTTGGGGGTTTCCTGGCTTACCAAACTTTTTAATATTATTTTAAAAACAAAAAAGGTGCCTGAGGAGTGGAGAAAGAGCATTTTGGTCCCCATTTTTAAGAATAAAGGAGATGCACAAGTGTGTGCAAATTATAGAGGAATTAAATTGATGTGTCATACTTTAAAGTTATGGGAGAGGGTAATTGAACATGGGATAAGACGTATTACGAATATTTCTCATAATCAATTTGGATTTATGCCGGGCAGGTCTACCATGGAAGCTATACATTTATTGAGTGGTTTGATGGAGAAGTACAGAGGAAATAAGGAGGATCTACATTTGATTTTTATTGATATAGAAAAAGCTTACGATAAGGTTCCTAGAGATGTTCTTTGGAGAGTCCTGGAGAAGAAAGGTGTTGTTATGACTTATATTCAAGTCATTAAAGATATGTATGCTAGAGTCGTTACATGTATTCGAACCGAAGGAGGATTGACCAAGTATTTTACTATTTCGTTGGTTTACATCGAGGATCCGCTTTAAGCCCATATCTTTTTTCTTTATTTATGGATGGTCTTACTCGGCCATTTACAAGAGGATGTACCTTGGTGTATGCTTTTTGTCGATGATATCAAGAGAAAAAGTCCAGGAAAAACTTGAATTATGGAGGTCTACATTGGAGTCTAAAGGTCTTCGTTTGAGTAGAACTAAAACTGAATACATGGAATGTAATTTTAGTAATAGTAGGTCTAGTGACGGAAGTGTAACTTTGGGTGATCAAATTATTAAAAGGTGTGAACGATTTAGATATTCGGGTCCATTGTTCAACGCGATGGTGATATAGATGGGGATGTTAATAGTAGAATTCAGGTTGGTTGGTTGAAGTGGAGGAATGCGTCCGATCTATTGTGTGATAGAAAAGTACCGCTTAGACTGAAATGAAAATTTTATAAGATGGTGGTGAGACCTTCAATGCTCTATGGTGCTTGAATGTTGGCCTTTAAAAGAGAAGCATAATGTTAAGTTAAGTGTTGCCGAGATGAGAATGATTAGATGGATGAGTGGCTTTACACTTAGAGACAAAATGCGAAATGAATATATCCGTAATAGGGTTGGAGTTGCACCGGTGACGGATAAAATTAGAGAGTCGCCTTAGATGGTTTGGTCACATTAAACGTCGACCACTCGAAGATCCGATTAGGAGAGTAGATGTTTTAAATACAACTTATGTTAAGAAAGGCGAGAGACGAGACCTAGGAAAACTTGGGCTTATTGCATAAAAAATGATCTTAATTTATTAGAATTAAACGAAAATTTGACACTAAATAGGACGCAATGGAGAAAAAGGATTCATGTAGCCGACCCCACTTAGTGGGATTAAGGCTTTGTTGTTGTTGTTGTTGTTGTAGTAGAAGAGAAAGCTCTTATGTGGTGATATGTACCTATTAAGACATTAGGAAGTGTTTTAAAATATTCTTTTGCATTATCAGTTTTAAAGATTTCAATTTTGCTTTGGAATTGGGTTTAAATTATATCATGGAAGATTTGTGATGTTTCATATTTCACTTTCATTAAGAATACCCAAGTAATTCTAGTGTGATCCTCTATAAATGAGACAAACCATCTAGTCTCATTTATCTTTTTCAACTTTGAAGGTCCCTAAATATCACTATGGATGATAGAACAAAGGTGTGAGGGTTTATACTAAGGTCATGGGGTAATTATTTTTATTGTGTTTGTCAAATTTCGCATTGATAAGAACTAGTATTTTTATAGATAAACAAATGATGATACAACTTAGCAACATAATTGAAATTAAGATTACTTAAACGACAATACTGTAATATGACCTATTTTTTGATAGATATAGACTCAACAAATTCAGAAATTTGAGGTAAAAATAGTTATAAGATCATCTTTGTTTAGAGAGATTTTCTTTAAGCATGTATACGTTTTAATGCATTTCAACACCGCTAATCACCTTCCCTCACTCCACAAATCTGAAATTCACAAGATTATGCAATGAATTTAGTTATACATTTCATATAATGAGTAAGCATAATAATTTAAATTAAATTGCAGTCCAACTGTGGAATATATAAAAAACCAAACCCAAAGGATTTTCACGTCACCTTTTCTAACAATTTTTTAGTCGGTTAATTCGGGAGTCCAAAGGGAAGAAAAGGTAGGGGATGTCACGGATCCGAGGCGAGCCCCGGTGACTTCCCAACTATTCTATAGTGCGCTGCGTTTTGGAGACGATGTTAATTAAATGTTTAATCCTGCTGATTTTATTATTTGGGACTTACACTTGCATAATACTCAATTATGCAAATAGCCCACAGAGATATGAGGGTTTATGTCATACCGTACGACAACCTCGGAACCTAAAACGTGTTAGGACTTACGCTGCGCAAGACGGTTGCACAGAAGCCTAAAGAGGAAAGTGAGGGTTTACGCCGCGCTGGGCGAACTACCTCGAAGTCCTATATGTTTGTTGTTTAAACTAGGAAGAGTTTTGCTGTTGAAGATCCCCTTGTTGCTCAATCCAAGCTCCTCGCTGTGCTGCCCACGGAGTTAGCTCCAAGCTTCTTGCTGAAGTAGCAGTCCTAAGGTCTAAGGTTCAAATGGTTTTGTCGAGTGTGTTACAATGTTTCAAGTTGTGTTGTTTTTCAGTTTTGCATGCAGAGTAAAGTAAATTGCTGGCAAATAAAAGTCTTTGGAAAGTAAAGTGCGATGAAGTGGAGTGCGATAAAGTAGATTGCGATAAAGTAATTTGCAGGAAATAAGCGTAAAAACGTACCGCAGGCATCTGTTATCGTTGTATGATTTGTATTACGAGCGTGATATCATTTGCGGAAATCTAAATGATCTTACGAGACAAATTAAGTAAAAGGAGAAAACCTAAGACAAAGAGAAAGAAAACGACTCGTAGAAATCACAAGCAAAACTTTTAGTCGCGTATGGAAAGCCGGAACTAGGTGTGAGACGTCGGTAAGGCGGGGGCTCGTAGGCTGGATCATGTGCTTATCCGACCTTGGATAAGAGTTACTGACCCGACGATCTAAGGAGGGTAGATCCTTAACCCGATCCAAGTCGATTAGCTGTGACCTTTATATATTTTATAAGAAGAATTCTTTAATTTTCATGCGAAAGTTGTTGTTTAAGTTTCTATCCGGAGTTCTTTCAACACGCAAAAGAGATTTATTTTTTTTATTTTGTAAAATATTTTGTAAAATAATAGAGTTCGTAGAGTAGTCACTCTAATCGTCTTGAGACTACTAACGACCTAAGATCATCTGGAAACAATCTAACCAAGAGTCGGCGAATAAGTATCATCGGTCCTTTCCTCTCCCCTATGGAGGGTCCTCGAGGTAGGAGATACTATTCTAATTATCCCTCGTATCTCTCGTATCCTTCGTGTAGCACACATAAGCATTATTATCATCGCCCTCGCCACCTAGACCTCAGGCTTATACCAGCCCGATGATCCATATGTGGCAAACAAATGTCCCCAATTGCCAGGAGGATCTGAGCGTAATGTTCGAACTCAAATCCCGGTGCATTGGGTTTCAATATTGGTTAAGTCATTTTAGGGAATTCAACATTTGATTTAATTAAGGAAGGGTGAACCATGCCTCGGTGCGTCCCCGTGTCTAGTGTCTTGATTAGCTTGTGAATTAGGGTCAGGTGCCTAGTTTCACTGTGTAGTCGAGGATTAGGTTAATGGGCCGCTTACCAGGGTGTTGCTCACAAAGTCTAGGAGGCCATGCTTGTGAATTAGGTGGGTGACTCTCACCTGGGGTGTGCTTCTAACTTTAGGAAGCTTACGCTGAGGATTAGGTGGATGGGCTCTCACCTTGAGGTGTGCTCTTAACTCTAAGAAGTCATGCTTAAGGATTAGGTGGATGGGCTCTCACCTAAGGTGTGCTCCTAACTCTAGGAAGCTTATGCTGTGGGGTTAAGTAAAGGGGCTTCACATAAAGTGTGCACCTAAATCCAAGGATCCTACACTTTGACTCGTGCCTGAAGTGATTAAGAGTGTTTTACCCTTCCTCAAGCTAAATCAGAAATCCCCCTTTTTGTGACTTAACCGTTTAACAAGAAAAATAAATCAAGAGAACAAAGGAGGTCGAACACACTCCCAAAAACCAACAAAGCCGAAAAAAAAAAAGGGGAAACAACAAGTCAATCGGCCCAAACAGTCCCAAAATGGTGACAAACCTCTCTAAAGAGACATATTTAAAACTCCCAAAACTGCAGCAAAACTGACCCCAAATCAGTGCTTTAAAGCTTCCGACTCAACACACAATTGAGCTCCAAACAACAATTAATGGCTCCAAATCACAATCTACAACAATTAAAAATTCTCAAATAGCCACCTACGACAATTAACAACTCCAAAACGGCCACACACGGCTCTCACAGCTTTCTATTGCACTAGGCAGCACTTAATTACACCAAACAACACTTATATTCTTCCAAACAGCATTTAAATTCTTCCAAACAGCACTTATATTCTCCAAAACAGCAATTCCAAACACAAACAGCAGCAAACAACAGATTTCTACAGTACCTACAGCTCTCCTACAGCACTTAAGTTTTCCAAACAGCAATTCCAAACACAAACAGCAAGTATGCAGCTATGGACAGCAATTATAAGGCTTCAAACAGCCATTATAAAGCCCCAAACGACTATAAATAATGCACAAAAAAAATAGCCTCAAATTGTCATGTAAAAGACTCCAAAACAGTAATTTTGAAGCTCCAAAATAAGCATATGAACGGCTCCCAAAACAGTTATAATATTTGGCCCAAAATCAACATTTAAAGCTCTTAGAACATCATATATTTCATGTAAATTCACAATGTTCAAAATAACTCTTAATCAACCAAAGAAAAAAAAAAAAAGGAAACACATGTGACCGGTAATCGTCGAGGAAAACCAAACCGTTAGCCGGAAAGCCCAAGCAACTTATCTCATGCATAGATAAAGTACACATATGTAAACATTTTCGTTTAGATAAAAAAAATCGAGCGGTGCGTAAGAATTGAAGTTTGGGCATTGTGTATGTAAATACATATGAGTTGTGTAGTATGTATGTAATAAAATGTAAGCTTTAGGCGTTAGGCATGTAAACACATGTAAGTTGGGTGATATGCAAGTAAATACTCATGTGATTATTTCGGAATTCATGCTACAAAATAGCCTCAAAACCTCGCCGCTTAAAAGAGCTGAAAAATAAGAGTGAACACCCTCTAAAGCTTAAAAAAAAATACATATATCAACACGTCCCATCATGAAAAACGATAGAGCAAGAATTGCAATTAGAAAGAATAACTTAAGAAAATGAAGGGAATAATGAAACAAATGGAAATGAAGAATGAACAAAAATTCAAGTCCCATAAACCCTTCCTGAATTAAGAAGTATGTGATTTAAGGCAATTGTTTAACATCAACAGAAATTATCACCATGAGATTTGAGTTAAATCATGCCCGGAACCAACTATCAGATGACTATTTTTGAGTTTAGCGGGTTACCTCTCGACAATCAAGGGAAAAAGCGAGCACAGGAGTTTCTGCCGAGAGGCGCTGGGTTTCGATGGAGAGCAGGTCGAGCGAGGAGGTTCGCAGCAGGCGAGCGGGGAGTGAGGCGGGATCGAGCGGGCGTCGAGCGTGAGGAGCGGGGTAGGCGAGCAAGCTCGATTCGGTGCAGGGAGGCGAGGCGAAGTCGAGCGGCGCAAGCTGGGACGAGCAGCTCTGCTGGGTCGAGCGAGGAAGAGGAAGGCGAGCAGGAGCTAGGTCGCAGGCGAGCGGCTTCGGTTCAAGAAGCAGCGGGATCGAGCGGAGGTGCAGCAGGATCGAACGCAGGTTTCGGTGCAGGGAGACGAGCTGGTGGGTCGAGGGCTAGCAGGCGAAGAGCGGGATCTGTCGTGGCGGTTTGGTCGTGCAGGTGAGGCGAGCAGAACGTCTGTTCGGTCGAGCGAGGAGAGAGGAGGCGGAACCGAGCGGCAAAGGCGAAGCAGGCTGAAGTGAGCGGCGAAGCAGGCGTCGAGTGTAGGGAGCGGACAAAGCCGGCGTCGAGCACGAGGAGCGAGTGGGATCGATCGCAAGGAGCGAGGGTCGTCTTCGGTTCTGCAGAGAGGAGCGGGAGAGAGGAGACGAGGGCGAGGTCGAGCGGGAGAGGGAATCGAGTGAGGAGGTAAGCCGAGCGGGAGGAATTCCGGTCTGTTCAGCGTGCGCAGGGAAGAAAAGCGAGCCGGGGTCGCTTAGCCCTGCAGACTGCAGGAGTCGAGTGCTTTGGGACTACTCATGCGAGGTTTCACAAAAACGAGTTTAGAAGTGGCTCGAAGCTCTATGGGAGGTGGGTTCCGTGACTAGTCCGCTAGGATGGTCAATAAGGAACTCCTAAAGCTAGATCCTAGGGTCTAAGAGGAATATCCTAAGACCTCACTAAAATGAGGTCAACAGTGATCCATTGTTAGTTTGACTAATCTAGATGTATAAGCCTCTTAATAGTTGATTAGAGTATTGATCTCCGGTCATATGATCAGAGGCTTCTGAATCTATTATCCAAATTCTAAATCTCTCATTACTGACAAGATGGAGGAATGATATCTTATCTTGGTGAGTCACGAGAATGGCTATTTTGCATTACCTCCGAGGAGTTTTTTCAGTTCTTCAAGTTGTTCCTTAGTGAATGGTTCATAATTAACCTCGGGAGTAAACCTTGACTCTTCTTCCCGTACTTGGTTATAAACCCCAATCTTTAGGACTGTTGCTTGTTGTAGGATGGGATTTGGCTGCTGGTTCTGCTGGTAGAAGAAGGGTTGTTGCAAGAAAGGAGATAAAAAAAAAACGTGTTGAAGTTGTTGCTTCAAGATGGGCTGCCGTTTCTGATGCTGCTCCTACTTGTTTGCTGCTGTTCCTGTTGCAGGGAGAGTAGGAGCAGATGAATACACAAGAGGGCTGACGGAGGTATGCCCTGTAGAGGAATGCAGAGAAGTATACAGGGGATAGTTCCTTTCTACCTCTGTTGTACAGCAAGAAGATTTCTACTGTTGCAAGGAAGAGCAGATTCTGCTGGCTAGAGGAAATTTCTGCGGCTAAGGCCTGCAAGCTGACAGAAGATCTGGCAGTGGGAGATTTCCCAAGCTGACAGATGGAGATGAGGCAGAGGGATGCAGGGTTCAAAGTGAGGGATTCGGGCCTGTAGGGAAGAGCCGATACGAGCTTCAGGGCTACACATTCGAGCCTGCAAGTTGGCAATGGAATTTAGCAGAAATTCAGATGCAGGAGATTTGGGTCTCTAGGGAAATTTGAATGCGGCTTGCTGCTGATGCTTTCTGTCGCTGCAGCTGTTGCTGCTGCTTCAGGAAAGAAGTATCCGGATGGATGAATACTAAGAAAAGGGTTCAAACTGGGAATTCTGGCTGAGCATGCTGGCAGAGGTTGGTATGCGATAGGGGAAACTCATTGAGTATTTCTGGCGGCAGACAAATGCAAAGGAGGATTTCTGCTGCATGGAAGGGTCAAGGAAGGGAGAAAGAGGCCTGTATGGAGGATTTTCAGCTACCTGCAGGGATTTCCAGCATCGGGGAAGTGGCCTACAAGGAGAAAGAGGCCTGCATGGAGGATTTCCGGTTATCTGCAGGGATATCCAGCGCCGGAGACGGGGACTGCAGGGAGAAAGAGGCTTGCAGGGATGATTTTTGGCTATCTGTATGGATTTCCGGCAACGTGGAAGGGGACTGCAGGGAGAAAGAGGCCTGCAAAGAGGATTTTCAGCTGTGGAAGGATGTTTGACGGTTGTGGAAGGGCACTAAAGAACAAGAATGCTCCCCAATTTCCCTTAAAGCCGGTTGGTGGAAGTAGTTCCAGCTCCTACGCATCATCTTATCAACTTCAAGGCGACTGATTTCTTCAATTTTGATTTCCCAAAGGCCCACAACTCCTATTTGTCTTTCAACAACAATGCTTCTGAGGTAGCTCCAAACCTCTGTTTTCCTGGCACCCCAGCAATTTCATAACAGAATGTTATTAATTGATTAACCAAAGGGTACGCGACCCCGCCGTTCGTAATGCTCCCTTTCTTAGTCTTCAGCTTGCGGCGTTGCTTGTCCACTGGGCCAAGACGAAGAAGCTCCTCCTCAAAGTTCTCTCCTTGTAAGTTCGAACTTTGAAACTGCGATTTTTAGATTGGTGGCTGATGGCTCAGGCTTGCGGCCATTGCTGGTCTTGTGCTATTCTCCACTAGGATTGTGTAAGGGAGTGGGTTTGGTAACCCTATGATCCACCGTAGTGTCGAACTTGTGTGCGGCATCTTTCTTTAGTCCTTGTTGCGCCTCGATGGTGACAGAAGAAGGATTTTGCTTGGCATTGGGAGAGGTAGGTCGTATTACGTTGCTGGAGCGCTGCAGGTTCTTGGAATGACTGCTTTGATTCCTCAAAACAAGAGCCCAGGAACCCACCCGGAGGAGAATGGTCCTCATTGGATGCCGAGTTTTCAGAATCGTGGTTTTGAGTGTCCAGGTTATTGGTGCCGGGATTTACATTGCCATACTCGGCCAAGAAGCCGGAGCTAACATTGTTAGTTGGAGCGGAGGGGACTGGCCGGTCCGAACTATCACAGATACCACTTCCAGGAGAACTATGTAAAGACTTGGGCATAAAATTACCGATCTTTGCAAAACAAAAAAACTCTAATTGAAAATAATATGGGTCTCGTCACCTTTTTATTATTTCCAACACAAAACCTAGGCTAGGCTTCCTACGCATCAAGCATCAGGATTTCAACATCGTCTAATGGCATCATTAATTAAAACATGTTAAAACATGAAATCTTGACAATAAAAGAAAAGAGCACTGCTTGTATTTTAATCTCCATAACTCATCAATGCAGTTACCCCCAAAATTCTAATGATACTCCTATAGAAGTCAACCCATGCGTGCAACTACACATGTTAAAGGGAGGTAAAATGAAAGGGAAATCATGTGACTCGCATCCTAGTATGACTCCCTTTTAAGTGCTTGACTACTCTTCCCTATCAACCTCTTAATCATTCCCACAAGACTCTGCCACAACTCCATGCTTGACTCCAACTATTGTCTCTTTTTCCTCTCGCATTTAACATTCTTCAGTGAACTCATCTCTATGTTAGCCTTCCCTCATGTCTTAGTCTCACTCTTTTGATCTCATGATCCCTCTGCCTACCCTCTCTCTCATCTCCTAGTACCAAATGAGACTATTGCCTACTTTCATTGAGATCACTACGTGGGCCCGATAAATTTCGAGTTCAATGATCCTCTTGTCAAATTCTCTCACACACAAATGCAAGTATAATTTTTATCTTCTCTGTTTTTGTTTTTTTTTCTTTCATTTCCCTCTCAAAATGTGCAACATAGGCAAATTATGGAAGACCTTTTATCTTTGGTTTGGCTAAATTGAAGACATCTTGTTGTTGACCTTGGTTTGATTGTGTTTGAAGACCTTTTCTTAGCCATTGATCTTTGGTCTGTTACAGGTTTCTTCCTTTCTCGTTGATTTCTTCTTTAGATTATGAAGCTAATTTCTTTTTCGGCGACGATTATATATGATTAAAATCTGGTAGTAGACACTACTAGTCTTTAATGCATTCAGTATCTGACTTCTCTGAAGCAGAATTAGATGCACATTCATTTTTTTGTCCACTAACTAGGAAAATAGAAAAGAGAGTTATGTGGAAAAGGAATCAAATGGATGCAAATTGTAGATGATACTTAGGATTTTTGAAGTGTCATTTCTCATTGGTTTAACTGAATTGAAGTCCTCCGGCCATGAATATTTTATCTAACCATGTTTAAATTCCACCGCTTCATTGTATGTTTTTGGTTCAATTTCTTCTCTCTTGATCTTCTGTTTGAATATGGTAAGTGGGCTTTTTCTTGATGAAGACTCTGTTTGATTGAAAATTTGTTATTAGCTTTTGAATCACTCTTAGATGATGAACATCATGGTCATTTTGTCGCTATGATGTTTTTTCATGTTCATAAATTCAGTTGATGGCGTGTACCCTGGAGGTCCACATTGCTTACAGAATGAGGTCATAAGTCTCATCATTAAGCTGACTCCAATACTAAATGACATGCTCTATGCAAGAGCTTTATGGGAGCCTGGTTGTAAGCCTTGACCTTCTGGGCAACTCACAAATACGGTACTAAGCTTTAGACTTTAAATTTAGTCAATTACAATTACCAAACACAAATCTAGATTGGGCTTCCTTTGACATATTGAGATTGTATCCTCATTGGTGCAATTTGGTTGGTGCAGATGCCACAAGCTTATAAAACACAAGCAGACATGTTAAAAACTCTACTTATGGGCTTTCCTCATCCATGAGGCTTAAAACCAAGCTTCTTGGTTGTCTTTATTTTAGAGGTTGCAAATTTTGTCAAGGAGTCTTTTTCTGCAATCACAGTTGTAAATCCTATCTTAAAGGTGCTCTTATGGATATAAGTCCCAATCCAATTAACTTTGACATGCTTAAGTCATCAGTCTTGCCAAATTAAACAATGTATGCCTTCCTAAGTTGTAAGGCTCTACGCTGAGTCTATTTTGTAACAAATTTGCAAACTTGCCGTTATGGGGTATTCTAATGGATGTAAGTTGATAAACTTGCCGGATGAACTCTAAAGCTTCCATGATAATAATCTTGAACCACGATCAATGACTTGTTTCTTTGAATTATTAATTCATATTGATTATGGAAAGCCCTCAATATGTGGACCAATTGATGTCAATGCAACGGTTCTGTACATAGGGGAGGGGAAACGAAGAATCATAGAAGAGGATGGGAGGGGTTGAGCCAAATGAACGGAAGGGGAAGAAGCGAGAAGATCGTGAAATTGAAGGAGAGGAATCGAGGAGTCGTGAAACCGAACAAGGGAGAAGAGGTAAGGAAGTCGGAAAGGCAAATTCACCTATTTAAGAAGCAGACTAACTTAACTGGAGCCAAGCAACGAGGACGAAGTGAGAATTAGGGTGGGAGCGGCGTCTTTGTCGGGCGGAGGAGAAGGTTGTTTCAGTGACAAGCAGAGGAGAGGAAGAAGGTGTTGCGTCAAAACGCTCTCACATCTTCGTCGAGCTTCGTGAAGAAGAATTGAGCTGAGCGAGTTGAGGAAGGACTGTCACGCGTGAAGAAGAAAGGGAAGGCGATTGCGTACGAGTGAAGGTGTTCGAACAGAAGAAGGGAAGTGTGGGCTGAGCTCAAGGGATATCCCCGTGCGATTTGAGAGGTAAGGGGAAGTTTTATGAAAGTAATTTAATAATGATAATGATAATAATAATATATTTATTGAATAGAATTGTAAGGATAATAAAATAATGGAAATTTAATGCTTAAATAATCATGAAAATTTAATAGTTTATTTAAAATAATAAATAAATTAAGTTTTATATCATAGTTATGGTAGGTTTTCACTTTAGAAGAGTCGACGTCGGGACAAAAATTTATTGAATTAAGTGTTATCGAGGTGAATACTTATACTTTTAAACAATACTAATAATTTGTTTATTCTCAAATTTACTTGCAGTTGATGATATTTGTGTGCTTATTTTGATTGATATTTTTTGTCTTTATTTGTCATATCGTTATGGATGTTGTAGCTACTTATTCATGCATTTAATGTATGCTTTATATAATATGCTGAATTAAATGCGATAAACACATATGTTTATGATAACTGTTTGTATGTGTATGATTGACTACGATGATACACTCTTTAATGATACTAGTGAGGAACACTAATGTACACGTGCATGTAAATGGAAAAATATTTTGATATTGATGTCTTAATTGACACAATTTTTCGACGGTGCCTCCTATGACAGTTGTATAGATATGAAATGATATTAATATGATAATGATATAAACCCATTTGAATAGCTTGTCAAATGTTTATATTGATTTATGAAGAAGCTTAATTGACATGCATATATATATTTTTTCATTATATTGCTGTAGTTAAAAGTATAAGTATTCATTGACTCGTTTAGCTCACAGTTGTTTTAACTAGATTTTCGTGTTTAATTAAATTATTAAAAAAATGAGCGATAGACGGAAAAAACGTTTATAGAAGATGCAGACAACCATCAACGAGGTAATTTTAGTTGTAATGCTTTAATTTAATTTATAGTTCTTTCTTTCATCTGTTAAATTTTAGACAAATATATAAATTTTAATTCACACCGTTCGAGCGTCTGTGCTCGCCTTGGTTAATTCTAAGTCCCGAGCCGAGTTGTGATAGTCAATATATAAAACACATTTTTGAGAGAGAAGCACTTCCACTTTGATCTGCTCAGGACGCTTAAGAAGGGGACAACCCATGGTTCTTAACATGGCTTTTAAGATGTTATGGCTCAAAGCGTCATGCATGGTGCATCCATTTTTATGCTTTTTTAGAAGCGTGTGTTTTCATATTCATCATCCATCTCATTATCTTTATCGGCATCAAGCGCATGTTAAGGTGATAGATCGGCTTTAGAGCCATTTTATCATTCATTTCTCTAAAATTCTGCATTCGTGTTAATTCATGGTAAATGATTTGTAACAGTTAACTATTAAGAGGTATTATTCTTCCTTGTTGATCATCATAATATTCAGCTTTCTTTTATTTTGTATGTTGCTTATATTGTGTAAACCAATTTTTTAAGGGGCATTACATATATAACACTCAATTCCGCTTATAATGTTACATGTTGATGATCTAAATTCTGCTTGTTATATTCAGACCACCCAAAAATTTCAAATGACATGGATAATGCCGCCATTTTAACTTTTAATAAGTGAAATACATTTTCTAGTGTATGTGAAGGTGGTATGTATGGAAAAATTGAAGTGTTGGATATGTAAATACAAATGAATTGAGTGGTATTTAGTATATCTTTTCCATTTTTCAATTACACTTTCTTGATAATGTTAGCATGTAGTATCACTTGTTCTATGTTCCTCTGTTTCAACAATAATTTTGTGACTACGGAACGCTTGAACTTGTATGATATGCTTTTCTGCTGTTCATAAACATCTATTTTGACAGGTCTCAAGTTACCGTGCATCTGTAAGTAGTTTCAGAGAGTGTGCTAGTCATGAATCGAAGGTTCCAGTAGTGAAAGTACCTCGCAAACTTTGCCAGTCATTTCAACTTTGTACTTTTCCAACTCTTCCTGTGAAGGTTTGTGATTTTTTTCCTCTTATTAAAACATGTTTCCTCATGTTTACTGCATAATTTTTTGAAACTTAGACCACCTCTACTGTTTTTTAAATTGTTTATTTACTGTTTTGTGCTTGCTTTGTAGAATTTCCTGATCGGGATTTGTTCAAAATTGAGATCCAGTATATGCTGGTGTTAATTATTGATTTGGAAGATTTACATATATAACACTCAATTCCTATGTATTTTGATATGTAACACCCAACATTAATTTTTACATGACTACCTCTCCTATGCATGAAAAGGGTATTTCACTATTTAAAAGTTAAAAAGTATGTGATATGAAATATTGGGTGGTATAAACACAAAATTTAGGTGTTAGATATGTAAAAATACATAGAAATTGGGTGCTATGTATGTAAATGTCTTTATTGATTTTCATTTTATTCCAAATAAGTGAATTTTGGCTTATTTTTTCTATCTGATAATATACTTGTTTGCAGCCATAATATGCAATCTGCTGCGTCTTACAAAATGATTCACATAACTTCATCCAGCTTAGGGTGAACTTATCCTTCTCTAAATTTGAATTACAGTGCTAAATCATCTTAGTCATGCTTGATCACTGTTGCCATTTTTTTTTAATTTTTTTTGTGGAATTTAGGAGGAACATTTTTAGAGGAATATATCTATAATTTTCTCATTAAACTAACTCAAGCAAATAACAAATGTATATACAGCTCAAAATAACCCTCATACAATTGGAGTTAAATTCAAATAATTATGATAAGAAGGAAATAACTAAAAGTGCAATGGATAATTAAGGGAATGTAGCAGTGGACCCAAGCTTTCTTATACATGGGTGGGCCCATGTGGTCCATGGTTATATGCATATCAATGCTCCCCCTCAAGATGGGTTATATATGTCATACATATCAAATTTGGTGCTGAGATCACTACCGTGGTGCAGAGGAAGAACCTTGGTAAATATGTTAGCAATTTGATAATGAGTTTGGATATAGCTTAGCTGAACAATCCCTTTATTGGCATCTCAGAAATGAAGTGTGTCAATCTCTATATGTTTGGTTCAATATATCAAATTCTTTGAAATACTAATGGTTGATTGACTGTCAATGAACATCTTAATCGTGATTTTATTCATGTGTAATTTCGCCAATAATTTCTTTAGCCATATCCCTTCACAAATTTTTAGGGTTAGGACACGATACTCAGATTCCACACTACTCTTGCCACAAGAACATACTTTTTATTTTTCCAAGTAACCAGGTTACGCCATAAAAATGAATATTAATCCTTGGTTGATTTTCTATTAGTCAATTCTTCTGTCCAACTAGCATCAACATAGATCTCAATATTCCGCTTCTAAATTTTCTTGAATATCAATCCACATCCTGGATCTTTAGGCACCGTAGGGTTTGAATGACCATTTCTAAATGATCTGCATTTGGATCTTTCATATGTTGGCTCATTACACCCATAGAAAAAATGATGTCAACTTTTGTAGGTGACCGGTAAATAAGTTTTCCCACAAGTTTCGATATATTTCTTTCTCAATTGGGGTGTTATCTTCTTCTTTTGATGTTCGTCGGTTGTGATCCCTAGAAGTATGTGTGGTTTGCACAAAAACATTCCCGTCTTCTTTAATAAGAGGATATACTTTCTTTGGGATATGATATGCCTTCTCTGGATCTTGCTACTTCCAATCCAGGGAATTATTTTAAAATTCCAAGATCTTTGATTTCAGACCCAGAAGTCATTTTTTTGATTGTTTCGAGTTTCTTTATGTCATTGTATGCAAGAATAATGTCATCTATATATACAAGAAGGATGACTATCATTCATTCTTGATTTGATTTTATAAACAAAGTGTGATCAGTCTGACACTGATAGTAGCCATTAGCAAGAATAGTCTTGGTGAACCTTCCAAATCATGCTCTAGGAGATTGTTTCAACTTATACAATAATTTCTGATTGTTTGTATTGCATTTTAATACTGGATTTATCTTTATATGCACTCTTTCCTCAAGATTTCTATTAAGTAATATATTTTTGATGTTTGGTTGATGTAAAGACCAGTATTGGTTGACAACCAATGACAATAATACTCTTATTGTGTTGAGTTTTGCCTCTGGTGCAAATGTCTCCTCGTAGTCGATCCAATAGGACAAAATGAACATTTTCGCTATAAGTCTAGCCTTGAACCTTTCTATCCTCCCTTCTGTTTTTATTTAACACTAATACCTATTTGCACCCTACATTTTTTGTCCCAGGCGGCAGAATTGTTATTATCCAAGTACTATTCTTTTCCAGAATAATAATCTCTTCTTCCACACTTTTTTTTCGAGCAAGAATAGATAAAGCCTTTTGGGTTGAGTTTGGGATCAACACATTATCCAAGTTATGAACAAAAGATTTTTACAAGGATTATAATTTTTCATTGGTCACAAATACTTCTATTGTGTGTTTTGTGCATCTTATACTCTTTCTTCCTCTTGGATCTCATGATGTGTTGGCCCAACCTCTATGTGAATATTGGGGTTTGTGGAGTTGGTTCATTCATGATTTTACAAATTGTCTCTTGCATGCTCATTAGATTTTTTCTTTCTGGTATACACATAGCGTTCTTGGTTCTTGGTAGGAGGTGTGGGATTTAGTGGAGTAGTAGTCTCATTTTTAGATTGATTTGTGATAGTGAGGATGAGTGGGCTCACCAGGGATGTTGGGGAGGTGAGCTTAAAGATCTTGAATGGTGATTCAAATCTGGTATACTCTCCTATTCTCCCCCTAAATGTTATATTTTAGGTAATATGGTTGGTTTTCAAAGAAGGTGACATTCATGGAATTGTAGAGTTTTTGTGTTTCTAGAGAGTAGCATTTAAAGAGTAACCAATAAAGATGCATTTGATTGACTTGGGATCAATTTGGGCTAATATGGTTGATGTCAGTGAACAAAAACTATACAACCAAAAATTTTTACTGGTTGGTTAGAGGTGAATGACTGAATATGGGGGTAAGATTTTATGAGGGTGTTTAGATATTTGTTAAAGTTTAGCACACTGTTGGACATCTTATTTATGAGATAAGTGGATATGAGAATTGCATCTCCCCAGAAAGATTTGGTAGTGAATAGAATTGAATAAGACCTCGAGATGTCTATTTTTTTCTCTCAGCCACGCTATTTTGTTGGGGTGTCAACACAAGAGCTTATCTGAATGATGCAATTTTTTGATAGATAAGGGCTGGAAATGGAGTTGTAGTAGTCTTTTAGATTATTAGTTTTGAGAATAAGAATTTTGCTCTAAAATTGGGTGAGGATCATGTTGTAGAAGATTTCAAATATGCTGACAGTTTCGGATTTTTCCTTCATGGGAATGTTCCAAGTGGTTATGGTGTGATCATCAATAAATGTGATAAAACCACCGATACCTAAAATTCGAGACAAAATTTGATTTCATTACATAAAAATAATGAGGTTACAATCAAGACTCAAAATAGAATAAAACACAACAAAACCCGAATATTCGATTAGGGCTGGATAGGACAATCTGTGGGCATGCGGTGAGAAGGGATTGAGATACGACAGACTAGATGGGCGTAGAAAGGCATTTCAGTGGTAGGGGGTTGCGACTGCAACTGGAGATAGATAGGAGTTATGGCTCGACAGGAAAGCCAAGGAGGTGGCTTGCGACATAGCAGGAGGGCTGGAGGGTGACTAGTGACACTGAAGGAAGGAAAAGGGCGGGGGGTGGGTTTTGTGGCTTAGCAAGAAGGTTGGAGGGTGGCTAGTGGCACAATAGGAAGGAGGGAGGATGGCTAGAGCCCAATAAGGGAAATAAGGAAGGATATACGCCACCTCGGGTCATGTTACAGCTGGAGCACCTTCTCGCCGTTTAATACAACCTTAGAAGAAAAAAGGGGACGTCAGAGGCTGTCCTGACAAATTTCTTGAAGCCAAAAAAACTAATTCTAAACAGAAAATAACAAATAGGAGTTGCTACTGCAACTGGAGATAGATAAGAGGATTTGGGGCCCGATAGGAAAGCAGGGGAGGTGGCTTGCGACACAGTAGGAGGGCTGGAACTAGTGGCACGCAGGTCAGCAGGAAGGTTGGAGGATGGCTAACGACACAACAAGATGGTGGGAAGATGGCTAGCGGCCAATAAGGGGAACAAGGAAGGATATACACTACCTCGGGACGAGTTACAGCCGGAGCTTCTTCTCGGCGTGAGATACATCTCTAGAAGGGAAAAAAAGGACGTTGGAGGTTGTCCTGACAATATTCTTAAAGCCAAAAAAACTAACCCTAAATAGAAAATAATATATAGTAGATAACTAGGAGCACTTAGGCGGCAACCCTGGACCAAGCAATTGGACCGGCTAGCCCCTCTTGCCTTCCTTCATGACGTGGTCCCACCTTCCCGGTGGGTTCAGCCACTGGTTTAGAAGAGACCCTGCATCAATCTCTCGGGTTAGCAGAGCTTTGACTTTATTCATCGAAGCTTCTAGTTTTTCGTCTGCTGCCCTTAAAGCTTCTGGATCTCACTAACGACCGCATTGTCTCACAAAACACTTGAGGAGCCTTCCTCATTTGCTAGCAGTGATCCATATCTTCGATCTTCTGGGAACACACTACTTATCAATACTTGGTTCATGTGTCGCACATGAATTGTTGAATCATTCCAAAGTAATCCAAAGTTTGCTCACCCTAATCTAAAGTGAGGGTAGCCCGAATCTCTTTGAATAGTGTGGCCATGACGGTGAGGTGTCGACAATGATATCCCGAAATGCTCTCTGTCGTGACTGTCCCCTGTCTGACATCGTTGTCTCCGTCCTTTCTTCCTCCGCCTTCACCAATACTGGTCTCACCGACGCTAGTCTGCTGACAAAGGCATTTGTGATCCCGGATTTCTAAAAGGGAGAAGGACAACGTGCTTCTTCTCCTTGATGAAGGAATATGTGTTTCTGAATCCGTCGTGTTAAGTCCTATTGTCAAAATGCCACAGCCTCCCCAACAAAAGGTGATAGACATCCATGAGGACCTTGTCGCCCCACACCTGATCCTGCAGCTGACTGCTAATCTTAAACTCTTTTAGGTACCTGAGGTCAATGCTGACCTTGTTTTCCTTATTCAGAAATGTCATAGAATACGACTAGGAATGCCTCCGAGTCATGAGGCCCAAGTTCTCCACCATCTACATAGTGCCACGTTCTTGCTGCTCCCTTCATCGATGATGAGACTGCATATAATTTCGTTCGCAGTGCAACGAGTGTAGAATATGTTGTAGCGAAGCTACTGCGGATCCCCTCGTTTCCCAAGTTCGTAGAATTTGTCGAACAACGAGCATCTCACCTTCATCCAGTGGGAGATGATACACCTCAACCTGTTCTTCAGCTGTCTTCTCATTGCTAACGTCCTCCACCACACCTTGCTCGATAAAAGATATAACTTGACTTGTCGGGCAATTAGAGGCGATGTGCCCAAATTTGTAGTGGGGATTTTAGTAGGCTTGCTACTCTTCTCGCGCTTCTCACTCAGGGTGGCTCTATCTTTATCATATCCAGTTTTCTCAACTACTCGAGACGTGCTTTTGCCAATGTCTCATACTGCGGGTGGCCGCCTGAATGGTGTTAGTTGCATGTTTTTTTTTTATTGTCTCTCCACCCTCTAGGCTAATGTCTGGATATCTCCCAGTGACCAGTAGGGTTGCAGCTATACACCATTGCTGATATCGGGCTTCAACCATCCAAATATCGGAGTATAGAATGTTCCACTGGCTTGGCCAACTCACACTTCATCTATAACCGGTCATACTGCGCTGTGAACTCCTACACTAATAGGTCTCTCTGCTGTAGGTGGTGGAGTCTCAGAAATATATCACGGCTCTCTGCCTCTACAAGTTTTTCACCACAAGGAGAAACTCTTCTTCTATTTGATGGTTGCTAGTTTCATTCGTTTATCATTTGACACCTTTTTATACTCGAAGATTCGTTCAACTGATATGACGACTCGATAAACTCGTCTGTATTCATCCCTCCATCGAACTCTAGTATATCTACTTTGATGCTTAAATTCCTGTGTCCTTAATATGTGGTCTTCTCTCTCAGCATCATCTGATACTGAATTCCGAAGCGTCGGGGCCCTTCTTCCTCATCACTGACGTCTTCTCTATGGAACTGGTTCTGATCCTCAACCCTTTCTCCTCTTCAACTTTCTTGATCACGATTGAGGGCGATTTATTTCTGGGTTCCATCATCAATCTCCGCAAGCCTCTGTTGAAGCCGACGAATCTCTCATTGTACCTCATCCTGGGTAGGTTCCGACGTGTATCTCTTTGGTGGCATAATTATTGTTTTGAGATTAGAAGATGTGGTTGAGGGTAGGAAAGAAAACTTTTTCTGATGAGGATGGTTTGAGTAAAGTGGATGCTAGGAAACCTTACGATAGGATCGGGGTTAGGCTAGCTCTAATACCAATTGATATTGTAGTTAACTCAAAATACGATAGAAAAGCTAATTTGATTACTAAAAAATAACGGGGTTACAATCGCAGCTCTAAATTGAAAACACAATAAAACCTCAATATCCGGCTTGAGCTAGATATGACATTCCGTGGACAACGGTGAGAAGGGATTGGAATATGTGGCGTCCAACTGGATTCACATAAAAAGGGGTTTTGGTGGTAGAGGGAAGTGATAGGGGGTTGCGGCTGCAACTGGAGATAGATATGAGGAGTTGTGGCCTGGCAGGAAAGCAAGAGAGGTTCTTGCGACATAGTAGGAGGGCTGGAAGGTGACTAGCGACACAATAGGAAGATGAGAGAGGGTTTTGCGACCCAGCAGGAAGGCTGGAGGCTGACTAGCGACACAATATGAAGGGGGGAGAGGATTTTGCTGCTCAGAAGACTGGATGGTGGGTAGCGACACAGTAAGAAGGTGGGAGGATGGCTAGCGGCAGTTAAGGGAAATAAGGAAGGATATATGCCACCTTGGAACTAGTTACAGCCGGAACACGTTCTTGCTGTCGGATACAACCTTATAAAGGAAAAGTGATGTCGAAGGCTATCTTGATAGATTTCTCAAACCCAAAAACTAGCTCGAAAACATAAAATAACAAATATATATAACAGGTAACTAGGAATACTTAGGTAACAACCCAAAACCGGGCAGTTGGGCCGGCCAATTCCCCTTGCCTCCCTTCCTGACTAGGTCTCGCCTTCCCGGTTGATTCAGACAACTGTTCAGGAAAGTCCCCTCGTCAACCACCTAGGCCCATTTGTATTTTTTATTTTTGAGAGCTGCCAGATATCACTGTGAACCATGGGGAAAGGATGTGTGGTTTGTTTTCCAAACTTAGATACACTTGTCAAGTATGTTTAGTAAGTTAGCAAATTTCTCATTGATAATAACTATGTTTTTTAATTAATAAACAAATAGGGATATAATTTTTCAATATAATAGAAATTAGGATGCTCAAGATGAAAATTCAATAGCATAACTCGACTCTCATAAGAAGTATATTCAAATACATGACTTGACTTAAAGGTTTGTGAATGGTGGGGTGGTTTTGAAGTGCGAGTCCTAGCGAGCAAATAAAGTTCATGGTACATGTCAATACTGACAAATACTTCTCGAGTTCATCATCTGAAATTCATACAAATTAGGGTAAAATTTAGTAACACAGCTCATGTCACGAGTAAGTTTACTGATAAACAATAAATTGTAGTTAATTTTAGTAACATAAAACAAAGATTGAAGTATAATATTCTTTGTGAGTTTCACACTTTCTCTTCCTTCCCTTGATGAGAGAGCCATTTGCGGTTTTAATTGCTACATGATGTTTACTAAAATGGAAGGATTGAAAAACAGTGATATCACCTGTCATGTGATTAGATGCTCTAGAGTCCACTATCTAAGTCTAGTTCTTCCTATGGAGAGCAACAAGATCAGATGAAATACTACTTTGATGTGCTAGAAGGCTATTAGAATGCTCAAAATATTATCCCAAAAGCCTTTAGAGAGCTTTAAGTTGTTCCTTGCTGAATTGACTATGTTCATAAGGCTTGTCTTCCTTTGATGCTGTGTTTGCTTGATTTTCTTCATCAACTTTGACTTTGTTGGGCTTCCAATCTGTAGGCTGTTAATAAATTTTCCAGCACTTCTCTTTCATATGACTAAGCTTTTTGCAATGTTCACAACATAGTCTGTTTCTCTTTGATTTGTTGTCCTGAGATGATTTATGAGTGTATAGAGCCAAGTTGTCAACATTTGATGTAGTGGGATTAACTACCAGCATGAGTTTTTTTCTATTCTCTTCCCTTCGTACTCACCCTTGCGCGATCATGTAGTATAGTTTCAATGCAAACAACTCGGATGTGTTGTCAACACTTGAATAGATTTTCCTTACAACATCTCCTATTTCATTTGTCATTTTGGACAGGAGGAAGTTTTCTTCAACTTTGGTGGTCATATAGTTGACAAGCCATGACATGACTGTGATCTTCAACCTTTCATATCCAATGTTTATGATCAGTAATTTTTGGCTCAGGATTTTTCTTGGTGAGATAATCATCTTTTTTTCCCTTTACCACATATGCACATGAATACAAATTGCGATCATCACAAAATTTTTTTGCCATGTTTGTGATTGGTGATATAGGAAGAGATTTTGAATGTTGTAGAACAAAAATTCTAGGTTCAGGTTCAGAAAGTAACTTTTGAAGAGGAAGAAATAGCTTTCATGTCATATTTGTTCATGATAACATGTCGGAAGGTAGGAGTTTCACCAAGGAGAAACAGTTTGTCGGAGGACAAGGTTTCTTGTGGAGTGACGGTCTATTTAGGATTTTCACTAGAGAGAAATAATTCACTTGACAAATACTGAATGCAAGATTTCTACTTGAGAGATAAAATTCTTAGGATTCTCGTCAAAGAAGAGATTGGTGGCTTGGATGTGGAGCAATGCTTGCAGGGAGGAGCGCTTGGATTCGCTAGAGCAGTAGCTCCTACAAGGAAGGAACGTTTGGATTCGGTAGAGCAGTAATACCTACTGGGAAGGGGCGCCGACATGGAGGTAGTAGCTTGGAGATAATTCAACGGAGGGTTTGTAGGAACTAGTGGTGCAGGGAGGAAGGAGAGCTAGGGTTTATTTCCAAGCTCTAATATCATGTGCAGTTAAGAGGAACATTTTTAGAGGAAAAGCTCTCTAATTTTTTCATTAACTACTACAGGAAAATAACAAATAGATGTACAACTCAGACTAAACCTCATACAATTGGAGGGGAATCCAAATCATCATGATAAAAAGAAAAGAAATAAATACACAATTATGGATAATTAAGGAATAATTTCTCCCCCTCAACTGTAGCGGTGGACCTACGGTTTCCTAATCTGTGGGTGGGCCCATGTAAGTCCATAGTTATATGCATATCAACAGTTTTTATAGACATGCTGCTGTTTGTTAAAATTAATCAATCAATAACACTATTTTAGGGCTCTTAGAAGGTGTTTACGAGCAGATTTAGCAGATAGGTGATTGTGGGATAGTAAGGGAATGATAATATATGAGATTGACGACATTTGGAAAGGGATTGGAGCCGTTCGACACTGTTTAGGCTGAAAACAACAAAGAGAACTATGAAACAGCTAGGAGGTTCGTCACTTGTTTCTGAACAAGCTACAAACACATCGCTTGTAAAAGGATGATGATACAACACTCACGACAGAAATCAGAGAGTACAATTTCACATAAACCCAGCCAGAACTCCTCAAAACAGAAAAAAATATCACATAGATGGATTCCTAATAGAAAAAAATCATATTTAGAAATAAATGGATAGGAAATAAGTCTGAAAAGGCAAGAGTTCCAGCTGAATTTGCCAAGATCTTTGCCTGGTTGGGCCCTCCTGCAATGGCTGGATCTCCTGATTCTGCAGTATTACAGAATCCAGCAATCTAGTGTAGCTGCAGAATAGTGGGCTCAGCTCCCGCGTCAATCATCTAAATTGATACCGGCTTTCTTGCAAGATAATTGCATGCACTTTTGATTGAATTTATGCTGTAATCAGTAAAAGTAGTGCTTCAAATTCCTTACTTTTTTTTGTACTTGGGATATTTGCCCAAGGCGCATGGAAATGTTAATTCCAACACTCTAGCATAAATCTACTATAAATGGAGGGTCAAAAGGATTCTATAAATTGAGGTCAAACAGAGAATCGAAGGAGACTACGCAGACAACCACTTGCTATTTGGTGTAAACACAATATATTATGAAAGGCGGTTTATTCAGTTAGAAACAAGAGGTTTACCTGTTTCGTAGGAATAATTTAGCAGGCTGTGGTGCCCTTTTTTTCATTCCTCTGGTGCACTGATAATGCAAGTTTGTAAAACTGATCATGCAAAAATATGAAGTGGAAATAGACAGGATTATGATTCAAAAGTGTTTAGTTTGTAAGAAATTATTTTTAATGATTATACCTTTGTGTATATGCTATATTGTAAATCCTTGGGTTGATTGTTTTACTGCTTGCAATGCTAACAAAGAATCATGTCTATGATAAAGTTGTCATAAGCACATGATGGCTATCGTTAATTTCAAAAAAGCAGGAATCTGAGGTTAAATTTAGAACTTCATTCATTTTGATTACTGAGCATAGATCTAAAATTCTCCTGCGGAAATTTTTGCTTTGTATAATGATTTATTGAATAGATGTTGAACAAGAATTTTTAATGGAAGTTTTTTTTGGAAGGTTAAGTATCACCATCCTGAGGAGGAAATAGCATTTGGGCCTAGCTGCTGGCTATGGGATTATCTAAGAAGAAGTGGAGCTTCTGGATTTTTACTTCCGCTTTCTGGAGGAGCTGATAGTTCTGCTGTTGCAGCTATTGTAGGTTGCATGTGCCAGCTTGTGATCAAAGGTTAGTTTCCCTTTTTTTTTATTGGGAGGAGGAGGGGTGGTTAGCACACAATTCTTGTGTATTTACATCTCTCTCACACCTAAACTCTCATATTTACATATGTAGCGCTAAAATCTTTAATATCATATCGAAAATAGCAGTATTACCACTTTTTAGATGTGAATGCACCTTTTCCCGTATGGGTTTAAAGAACCAATCTGCTATCCATTTAAATATGAAAATTTAGGTGTGAAATATGTAATTACGTAAGAATTGTGCTACGCATTTAAACCTTCCTGTTGTTTTTTCCTAACTATGGCTCAAGTCAGAAATGGGGCTAAATTTCTGTAAGGTTTATGAAAGTTTTAAGTTTCCTTGGTCACTATGACTTATCAGTTGGTTAAGTTGTTAAAAGTCAAAACTATGGCTCATGTCAGACATGGGGCTTAAACAAATTAAGAATCAAAATTTGAAGTAGCACGATTTGAAGCTTTTTATGATTGGGTGAACCTGTTGGCAGAGAAAGGGCTGAGAACTTTGATGTAGTTCTGACTAAATATTACAACTTTTACTGGATATGGATAGCCCTCAGTCCAGTTTTCCGTCTTAAATTATATTTTATGCTGTACTTTTATTTCAATTTGTTATGAATGTTAGAATATGCTTCTTGGATATTTGCAGATATAGAGAATGGTGATGAACAAGTCAAAGCTGATGCATTAAGGGTTGGCAATTACAAAAATGGAGAGTTTCCAAGCAGCAGTAAGGAATTTGCAAAGAGAATATTCTATACTGTCTATATGGGAACTGAAAATAGGTAGAGCATTGAATTTCTGGATTTCTATGTATTTCAACATTCACAACTCAAACTTTTTAATTTCTTTGTTATTTGCTATCTTCCATTTTTTAAAACTTTTTTTATGTCGCTTGTGCTGGTACCTGGCAAAATATTTCTTGGTACAGCATGACATCTGTCCTACATGCTTTTAAGTTTCAAAGAAGTTAGTAATTTTATTTTTTAGCTATAGATATGTCCAACATTGTTAATCTTCTATTTTGTAACTACTTTTTTGTACTTTTTGGAAACTTATAATGCAAATATTTGTCAGTGCTTCCGTTTATGTATGATTGCACCAATTTTCTTTCGGTTTTTGTTCATGTGCAGTAGGATTGGTGAACTATTATTTTATGGAAGATTTACTTACATTCCAATTAATTCCTGTGTATTTACATATCTAACACCGAAAGTTCAATTTTTTACTTATATTCCACCTTTCATAAGCTTGAAAAGGTGTATTTCACATTTAAAACTTAAAACATGGTATTTTTGATTTGATAAGAAAGATTTGGGTGGTAAATGTAAACAAATACAAAATTTATATGTAAATGCTTAAGAATTGGGTGGTATGATGTAAATACTCCTTTTTAAATTCTATAAATATATTCTTGGCTAGTATTTTATTAGTGTATGATTAATTTTAACAATATAGTGAGCTAAGACACTTGATTAAATGTTTCTATAAATAAGTTTACATACAAGAAATTGGTTATTGGAAATTTGAAGGGCTGGTTTTGCTCACTTGCTTCATTTATAATGCAATAAGTTTTGGTTCTGTTAATTTGGCTTAAATTTTAAATATGATGTAAGACAACCTGGCGTTGCCAAAATACTGATATCGGTAAAAAATTTATTGAAAGTTGATAAAAAATCAAATTGGTTGGGCTTAATTCCATCATTTCCTTTCAGCTTCACATTTGGAATAAAGTAGGGACATCCATGGATTAAACTCTCATTTTCAATCATCATTCCTTTTAGCTTGTTTTACTAAATATAACACATGAATTGATATAGGAGTAAAATACTTTTCTAAAGAACCAACTTAATTAGCAAAATAACTGAAAAATTCTCTGCATAATTGATACCAGAGTGAACCAAAAATAATGGAAATGTAAATATTATTATTGAAATTAAATAAGGAAATTACAACCCAACAAAATGGAAATTTAAAATTGATAGAAATGACAAAAAAAACTCAAAAATTAGGGTGGATCTTGGGGTGGTGATGATGATTGGTGTGGGTTTGGACTTTCTAAGAGGGAGCAAAGGGCTGTTAATGGGCTGGAAGGTGTGGCGGTAGCAAAGAGGTGTCGTCAGCAGCATGAGGGAAGTGTAAAGCTGCAGGAACAACAAGTCTAGTTGCTATCCTAGGCGGTGGCAACAATAAAGATAGCTGGACATCAAGGAAAACAGTAGACAATGGCGGTTCGGGCGGCGACAGCGATGGGAAATGATGGAGACAGTGATGAGGGATGCGGTGGAATGCAGGACTGCAAAAGGATGGCTGTCGGGCTTGGCGGTAGCTAGGACAGGCGGCTGGAAGGTGGGAAACTGCAGGAAAACAGCTAAGGGCTGATGTTCAGGGCGACTGCAACGAGAGCATGTAATAACCGTAAAAATGGAAAATGTTAATAATTAAACGGAAAGCAACTCTTCAGTTAAGACTTTAATAAATTGTATGCCCCCTTCAAAACCAACTTAACCATGGGAGAGTGAAAGAAAGAAGGCGATGGAGAATGGGAAGGACAAAAGCAGGAAGGAGAAGAAACATCGATAGAAGGAGAAAGAGAAGCAACAACGGAGGTAGAAGAGGAAGATTTACTTGTGAGGAACGAAGCCAAGTGAGGAGAAGTTGACGATTAGGCGAAGGCGATGAAGTTGCTTTGATTGTTTCTAAGTGGGAGAAGACCAACCCGTGCCGAAGGAAGGAGCAGCTCGTCCTTAAGTTTAGCGTTGTTTTGTGAGAATGAAGCTCACGCCTTAGTCGTAGGTGAAGGAGAGGAAGCAGAGCTCTACTTGGGCTTCGACGAGGTGTACGAGTGCTTGCGGGAGGAGGTTCGACACTACTTGTGCAAGGGAGAGGAAGAAGGGCGTTGAGCCTTTGTGTGGGAGGATGTTCGACGCCGCTCTGATACGTTCTCATTCGAGCTTAGCAATTCTTGCGTGTGGGTTCGAGCGACAAAGTAGGAGAGGAAGTGTGCGGTGTGTGGAAAAGGCCTAACCGCGCCTTGAGGAGGTAAGATTTTGAAATTTTATTCGAACATTATTAGTTTAGTACGATGTTATGAGTATGAAAGTTAATATTTATTAATTTATTACATAAATCTTAAATCAAAGAACGCAAGTCTTGAGTCAAAAATTAATGATTTCGCACAAGAAAGAAAAAAGTGTACAAGCTAGGGAAGAGGAAGAATCGTGGGCTTGAAGTGGAGAACCCAAGCCTATTGAAACTTTAAGTTTCGAGTTAAGGTAAATTTTCGTGTTAGATTTATTTATTAGAATTTTGTATACATTAAATTAATATATGTATATATATTTAATATGTTAATATTAAATTAGGTTAATTGGGGTCAGGGAGGCTAGCAAGAAGTGTTTATGGGCAGTAGGAGAGGAGATCGATCTAAAAGCCTATTAGATAAATGTTAAGACTTAATAGTATTATTCAAATTGATGTTATTACTTTTTATTCAATTAGGATGTGTGAAAGAAAGCTATTGAGATTGGTAAAAGATTGATGATATATTGAAGTGGAGGAATAAATTTTTTAAAGAGCACTTTAAAATTAGATAAATTAATGTTTTGTGATCAGCAAGCTTTTTTAATCGCCCTAGCTGAAAGGTGGGAAACTACAAAAAAAAACAACGAAGGCATGCTATTCGGGACTACTCCAACCATGAGAAGTTTAGCGATGTAGGAAGGATAGGGAGTGTAGGGGGAATGCTAGTGATCACTCAAGGAGCAAGATACAGTCAAAATGTCTCTGGAGCTTAGATACAACCTTAGATGGGAAAACAATACGCCAACTGTAGTCCCGAACAAACACGATAAAAACTATACTCTAATGCATCACGAAAGCAAATTTATAATAATAGAATAACTATTAGTGGGCCCAAGGGACTCGCCGACACTCCACAACAAGGAAAAGCCTAGACCAAACTGGTATAGGCAAGAAGGCGTTACACCTGCTTTCAGACGCCCCGCATCAATAATTGTCAGGGTATAGTAGATCTAAGGTGCCTTTAATATCTATGCTATTGGCAAGGAAAATGCCAGCCAACAAAGTTGAACCTATGTGGACATGTTGGATCATTTTTTTTTATTTTTGTTTTTTGTTTTTTATTTTTATTTTTTGTTTATGTTTTGATTTGAAACAAAACATGTTTGATATGTAGTTTTTAAAAACATCTAAAAATTATTTTGAGTGTTTCAGACAATATTAAAAGCATTAGAAAACACACTAAGTAAACATATTTTTACAGACAATTAAAAAAAAAACAAAATTGATCCCAAAGAAGCCCTAATTGTTTGAAAGTATTTTACTTTTTTTAGAATGCCTTGCAAATAGAATGGCGAAAAGGTCTCAGTAGGGATTAACAAATTGTGTTTGTATTCATCTGTGGACTATGAAAACCTTATGGCAGATTAATTAATAGAGATCACTACCTAGAAATTTACCTCTAATTTGATAAAATCAAATTATATATTTAGGCTTTTCATGAGCATAGGCACTCATAGCTAATTACCCCTCGTTTAAAATAGAGAACTTTTGATTAAGATTTATTCTTTAGGATCTACGAACTCTTACTGTGATGACCTATGTATTGTTCGACTTGCTGTGGTAATTTTGTGGAAAATGCTGCTGCTCTATGAAGATTGTATGCATATAAAAGAAAGGAGTTAAGAGTTTTTTTATGTGGGCTTCCACGAATATCTTTTAAACTTTGCAATAGGGACAAAGCATCATCTATCAAAGAATTCTCATTCATAATCAGCATCTAAATTTAACGTCTCATGAAATACGTTAGGTATCTTTATATTGGTTTAAAATTGGTCAAATTGCAAACTCACCATTTAATCCAGACTATTTTTTTTTTGTATCTAACAAAATTTCCCAATTTTTTGAGTTTTCTTATGTATCTATTTATTCCTGTCCTGGGCTACTGAAAGTGGTAACATCTATTTTATTCATATACCTTTGTGTAACTATTTGTACTAACAATATTTGGTAGATTGATGACTATTGTATCTTTCTGTATCAAAATGCTAACCGTAAAGAACCGAAAAGAAGTCATGTCTTATGTATACATTCATTTTCAGGTATTTCTAAATTAAAATTATATTTCATTATTATTCACTGTAGTCCTTTGTTCCTATGCTCGGAGCATTCCTAATTGTTGTCTAATTGTTGTTATGGTTAATGAAATTTGATATCGTATTACTATTTATTGCGTAGAATGAGTATAGTTGATGTTTGGTCATGATTTAGGATTTCAATGTTGCATGGTTTAAAGTTAAAAAAAATTCTTATGTGATTCTATACAAATTTTTTATTCCTAGGCGTCTATGTTATCACCATCATCACCCTTATCCAACTATTTGATTTCGGCTTTACAAATCCTCATTTTTCATTTATTCTTTCAGAAAAAATGGTATAAATCTCATCATAAATTTTCATGAATTATCTTATTTCTAAGATCCCATCTTATTCTTGAATTGCATCTAATATACCCTCGTGTCTTTTCCTTGCCTCATGACTCTCATCCGTTCTCTTTATGACTAAATAAAGTGCATAATTTTATGATTTTTTTTGTCTTTGATTACTTTTTTTTTTTTTTCATAATTCTTTTCAGCTCTGATGATACAAGAGCTAGAGCAAAGAAATTAGCGGAAGAAATAGGTTCCTGGCACCTTGATGTGAATATAGATGCCGTTATTTCTGCTCTCCTCTCTTTGTTCCAAACACTAACTGGGAGAAGACCGCGTTACAAGGTAATCCACTGCTATTTCTGTACTTAATTTTGGTTTATTCATCTTATTTTAGCATTATTATCTGAGATCATTAGAAATATGTTTAATATTAGAAGCATGTTTAATCATTTGATGGAATAATAGAATTACCTGTAACACTTTCGTAATTTTAGATAAATGATTAGTGAGTTGTGAATTTGAAATAATGTCGTCTGGTGGCTGTAATCAATCTGTTATAACCCTTTATTTACTTTTTTATGGATTCGTAAATTTATGGATAAAACTATAAACTCACTGTGTGTTATCATTTGTTGGATTGCATAAGCATTACTTTTTATTTCTTGATACATTTCAGCTTGTTTGGTATCAATTTAATTGGCTTCCCAGGGCTCTGATCTTTTGTACTGGATTTTTTACCTTAATTTTGCTCAAATTAATTATTAATTTTCAATGAATGATGTAAATTGCACAATTAAAACCTTTATTGATGTGTCCTTTGGTACTTTGTGGTTTTCATTTGTTTTTAGTTCCAATCGTTGTTTTATTTCTTATATACAAGCATCTACACATTTACATCCACTTTTGCCCAGTGTTGTTAAAGGTGATCCAGCCAATCACTTAAGCGCCTGAGTGAATGACATCAATTTGGGGTTCCTAGACAGTTTGGAAGGGATTAACGGGTGGGTCGAATATTAGTAGGAAGAGGAAAATTGGTCGTGATGATTAAAAATAGGTGCAACGGGTGGTTGGAAAGCTAGCTGGATGCAAAAATACAACAAGTAGGCAACGGATGGGAGGGTATAGAAACGTATTTAGCTTAATCTCTATTGCATAAATCCAAAGAAAAAAAAATGTCCAAACAGTAGTTCACAACATATTTAAATATCCCAAGGCAAAAGAAACCCTAGTTAATTAGCTTAAATTGGTAAATAGGTTCCCTAAATGGGTCAACCAACCATAGGGGCTGTACATGTTGACTCGGTCCCTCCCTGGGCCGATTCGTTCTCACCTCGCCTCGCCTCAGCTGAAAGGGCGGATGCATAATACCCTGCTTTATTCTCTCTGGGTAGGAGAGACCTCACCGTCTTCACGGGAAGCATAGAGGTCCTCATACTATGGTGACATATATGCAACATTGAAAGTTGTACATATGTTATAGTCTCCCATCAGACCAATCTTGTATGCATTGTCATTAATCTTCCTGACGATCTTGGATTGGCATTTGCTCTTGGCTTGAGGTTCCCAAAAGAATCTGTGGGGAGCCTCTCTTTATTCAACCCTGTCTATAGTAAACTCCTTTCCTTAAAAACTAGGGATCTTATGGACTTGCATCCTACTTCTAGCATTTGATGTTATGTTTGGTATTTTCCTTCCTTGCTTTCTCATAAAGGGTCTTACTCTCCCCGACTCTAGCCTTGATATCAATGTTATGCTCAGTAGCGGGGAGTATGGTTACTTGCTTCATGGGTGTGAGGGGTTCCTCCCATATGCAATCTGAAAGGGATTGTATTCGATGGACTAACTGGCGGAACTAAACAAACTCAATTTGGGAAGCATGAAATCCTATTGTTTGATTTTCTCGCCAACACAGCACTCTAGTATGTTGCCTAAACTGAGATTTACCACCTTGGTTTATCCATCCA
Organism: Papilionanthe hookeriana x Papilionanthe teres; assembly: GCA_022702705.1. Lineage (NCBI taxonomy): Eukaryota > Viridiplantae > Streptophyta > Magnoliopsida > Asparagales > Orchidaceae > Papilionanthe > Papilionanthe hookeriana x Papilionanthe teres. Next base: position 67,067,596 of record CM040437.1, read on the forward strand.
TCTGGGGGTGACCTGTTGAACTGGATTGAAGTTTTGTTAAGCTTACTCCATAGAGTCCTCTAGAAATGACTCAAAAACTTCATGTCCCTATCTGAGGTAATGTCCTTAAGCACACCATGGGTCCATGTGGGTGAACTATCTGTCTGAAGTATAAATCTCAAATGTGTGAAGCATCCATTTCTTATGACATTGTACAAAGTGCGTCATCATTCATTACTATCATAATTGAATCCTTGCTTTGAAGGTTTCATGGGAGACCCACAATGAATTCTATACTCAAATCCAACAAAGGTAATTTTAGAATAAGTAGCGGTGTATGGAGACCAATATTTTTCCCTCGGCTCTAAGCTAGATGATATAGCTTGCTCTGATTGACATGTCTTTGCACATCCAATACCAAATTTGGCCAATATAAACTCTCTTTTTCCAAGGAATCTTGTTTCTGCTAATGTTATATTTATGTAAGATGGAATTCGCGAGGAACTTAATAGGAATACACAATCTATTTTGGTGGAACAAATAGGCATATAATATTTGGAATTGCTCATGCGTTCCATGTTGACAATGATCTCAAATCTCTCAGAAGCTCTTCTCAATGGCATATGTATCTTTGAATACTTAAAAATCTAATTACCTTCAATTATATGTGACTGATCAATAAGTGACATCACCTCAGTGCATAGCTACATTGTTAAGGCTAATTGACTTGTACTTGTGCGTAAAATATAATGAAGCCAGGAATTCCACTTGGTACACATTTCTAACTTTTAGCTTTTTCTGACCATTTAGGAATCTCAAGACTTCATGATCAGTGAAAGAGTGAACTCATTTACCACTAGGTAGTGAATTCAGTGATTGAGAGTTTTGACAATGATATAAAAATCTTTATTGTATGTTGAGTATTTTTTGCCCGAACCATTCAACCTTTCATTAGAGAAATCTATGTGATGTTCTTCTTAACTTAATATAACTCCAATCTCTATATTGGAGACATCACACTCTATTTCAAATACTAGCCGAAAGTTTAGAAGAGCTAGAATAGGAGCTTGAGTAACTTATATCTTTCATGTATTAAAGCTAACCTGCCCTTTATTTATCTCATGAAGTGAGTTAGTTGAACTTGATAAGCTTCGTTTAGGGTGTCACTATTGAGTTTAAAATTTTTGATAAATCTTCTGTTAAAAGAAACCAAGCTATATACTGACATATTCGAGAGAATGACTGTGGGTTGAGCAATCTCACAATTGCTTCAATATTAGCGGGGCCCATCTCAATGCTGGTAGTTGAAACTAGCTAGCCTGCGCTGTATCTCATGAAGAGAATTAGTCGAACTTGATAAGCTTCGCTTAGGGTCTCACTATTGAGTTGAAATTTTTGTCAAATCTCCTGTTTAGAGAAATTAATCCATATACTGACGTACTCGAGCGAATGACTGTGGGTTGAGCAATTTCACAATTGCTTCAATATTAGCGAGGCCCATCTCAATGCTGGCTGCTGAAAGTATATATCCAAGAAATGTATGTTTGCGGTGTAAGAAAATGAAACTTTTTGGGGTCTCCATACAACTGCTCTATCCAAAAAACTCCAAGCAACTGCTACAAATGTTGCTCCTCTAAACTATTGTATATTAAGATGTCAAACTATATAACCACTAACTTCTCAACAGAAGTTCAAAAAAACCTAGTTTATAAGCTGCATGACGAGCACTGGACAAGTGAAAAGAAATGACTGTCCAATTGTATAGTCCATTCCTAGTTTTGAAAGCCTAATGAACGGGTGCTTGTTCAGCTAAACCGGTGTTAGCCAGTTCCAAATAATATGGAATATTACAATTTTTTTAGTGAATAATGTTGACACTAGATTTTGGGTGCGTCAGTGCGCGCGCGCGTATGTGTGTGTATTTGTTGAGTTGGGAGGTTAGATATGTAAATTTTAGATATGTCGATTATCAATTGATATTTAAATTTATCTTCATTTTTTTAAATATGTTTATTAAGTGAAATAAACTTTGCTGGAGTTATGATTAGATATTTCTTTGCTGTCATGTCCCGAAATCTTAAATTTAGCAATGGAAAACTGTGTTCATTTTAGGTTAGGATTCTTATGTATAATTTGCATAATAATCATCCTTACCTAGTATAAATCCTTCCTTTTATTTGGTGCACTACCAACCCAAGTTCATAATGCAATAATAAATGGGAAGATTTACATACATACCACTCAATTCTTATATATTTACATATCTAACACCTAACTTCAATTTTTACATACATGCCACCTTGCCTATGCATGAAAAGGTGTATTTCACTTTTTTAAAGTTAAAATGCTGGTATTTTTGATTTGATATGAAAGATTTGAGTGCTATAAATGTTAAATGTAAAGTATAGGTGTTAGATATGTAAATACATAAGACTGAGATGGCATTTCTGTAAATGTCTCTAATAAAGATGTTGCATTGTAACTGTACCCTATATGTTGTAATAACAACTTTCAAACGTATTTTTTAAATCAGGTTGATGGTGGATCAAATGCTGAAAATTTAGCGTTGCAGAATATTCAAGCTCGAATTAGGATGGTGCTAGCATTTATGATGGCCTCTCTAATGCCATGGGTTAATAATAAATCTGGATTCTATCTCGTATTGGGCAGCTCCAATGTGGATGAAGCATTACGTGGTTATCTAACAAAGGTAATCATTATTCTTGCTATAAATTTGTATTTCAATTACTCAGTTTTTCTTTTCTATGAGATGGCTTGGAAAGACATGGAACTTTAGATTGTTGAAGGATGAACTTATGTTTGAAATTGAAATATTTTATTTGTGTCGTTTCTCTTCATCACTTACCTGTTTCGTTTTGATTGTCTGTTCAATGTGTTCTTTGCCTTTTCTTTGCAATTTAAAATTTTGTATTAATTACTATTGAAGTAACATGATGATGACTAAATATAAAATGAAGATTTAAATACATACAACTCAATTCTTTTCTATTTACTTATGTAACACCTAAACTTTAATTGTTACATACATTCCACCTTTACAATGCTTGAAAAGTTGCATTTCACTTTCTAAAAATCAAAGTGGTGGTATTTTTTATGTGATATGAAAAATTTGTGTGATATAAATGTAAAACGGTGTTATATATGTAAATACATAGGAATTTGGATAATTATACTCAATGTGCAGTAACAGCAAATTAATTAAGATATTTACTATTTAGTAGTTGATGTGCCATTAACAAAATTATATGTATGTTATAGTATGACTGCAGTTCGGCCGATATAAATCCAATTGGAAGTATAAGCAAGAAGGACCTTAGATCTTTCTTGAGGTGGGCAGCTGTTCAACTCAATTATCCTTCTTTGGCAGAAATTGAAGCAGCACCACCTACTGCTGAATTAGAACCAATACGCTCCAATTATAGTCAGGTATGACTACCTAAAACATGCTCATCCATCTTTTGATTTGTTTAAGTGTGATATTTAATTCCAATTTAATTTTTATTTAACTTTCTTGAAATACATGGGAGTACTTCCTGATGTTGTACATTTCTCATTTTGTTTATTTTGTGTTCTATAATGAATTATAATATGATCATGTATTTTTACTAGTCTGATTATAAATACTAGTCTGTACATTTCTCATTTTGTTTATTTTGTGTTCTTTTCGATTATTAGTTCTAGATTTTAAGATGAAGAGTTGTAAAATAAAGAATACTAGGATTCAACATCGTAGAATAAGATGGGGGCACCTAAAAGACACAAATAAAATTATTTTTATGAGTAAAATTCAAGATTTAAATATTTGGGATGCTCGTGAAGACGCGAATGTTATGTGGGAAAAATTAAGCTAATACTTATTAAACGAGTGGTAAAGATGTCTTGGAGAATCGAAAGAAAAAGTTTACATAAATAAAAATAGTTGGTGGTGGAATAATAATGTACGAAAAGATAAAATATAAGAAGTTATGTTATAAAAATTGGTTTAAATGTAAAAGTGTAGAGAATTGGGTAAAATATAAAATGGCCACGAGGAGTGTAAAAGAATAATCTGTGACGTTAAAAGTGTAACTTTTAGTGATCTTTATAACGTGTTAGATACTTAAGGAAGGTGAAAAATATATGTATAAATCTAGCAAACAAAGAGAAAGAAAAGTAAAGATTTAAGCTCAAGTAAAGTGTATTAAAGATGAAAATCGAAAAGTCTTTCTTAGAAAAAGATATTCAACATAGAGTGGGTGAGTTATTTTGATAAAGCTTTTAATGATCTTGAAAGTACGATCGACGCTTAGTGATCTTAATATCGTTAATAATAATAAAACTTTTCACTTTTACCGTCGCATTAGTAAAAAAGAAGTTGATGAGGCTTTAAAGAAAACCAAGGGGAAAGTCTGTCGGACCGATGATATCCCAATTGAAGTGTGGAAATGTTTAGGTGATTTGGGGGTTTTCGAGCTTACTAAACTTTTTAATATTATTTTAAAAACAAAAAAGATTCCGAGGAGTGGAGAAAGAGCATTTTGGTCCCCATTTTTAAGAATAAAGGAGATGCACAAGAGTGTGCAAATTATAGAGGAATTAAATTGATGTGTCATACTTTAAAGTTATGGGAGAGGGTAATTGAACATAGGTTAAGACGTATTACGAAGATTTCTCATAATCAATTTGGATTTATGCGGGCAGAGTCTACCATGGAAGCTATACATTTATTAAGAGGTTTGATGGAGAGGTACGAGAGATAATAAGGAGGATCTACATTTGATTTTTATTGATTTAGAAAAAGCTTACGATAAGGTTCCTAGAGATGTTCTTTGGAGAGTCCTTGAGAAGAAAGGTGTTGATTTGACTTATATTCGAGTCATTAAAGATATGTATGCTAGAGTCGTTACATGTGTTCGAGCTGAAGGAGGATTGACCAAGTATTTTACTATTTCGTTGGTTTACATCAAGGATCGGCTTTAAGCCCATATCTTTTTGCTTTATTTATGGATGGTCTTATCGGCCATTTACAAGAGGATGTACCTTGGTGTATGCTTTTTGCTGATGATATCCTCCTGGTGGATAAGACAAGAGAAAAAGTCCGGGAAAAACTTGAATTATGGAGGTCTACATTGGAGTCTAAAGGTCTTCGTTTGAGTAGAACTAAAGCTGAATACATGGAATGTAATTTTAGTAATAGTAGGTCTAGTGACGAAGTGTAACTTTGGGTGATCAAATTATTAAAAGGTGTGAACGATTTAGATATCTTGGGTCCATTGTTCAAAGCGATGGTGATATAGATGGGGATGTTAATAGTAGAATTCGGGTTGGTTGGTTGAAGTGGAGGAATGCGTCCGGCCTATTGTGTGATAGAAAAGTACCGCTTAGGTCGATAGGAAAATTTTATAAGATGGTGGTGAGACCTTCAATGCTCTATGGTGCTTGAATGTTGGCCTTTAAAAGAGAAGCATAATGTTAAGTTAAGTGTTGCCGAGATGAGAATGATTAGATGGATGAGTGGCTTTACACTTAGAGACAAAATGCGAAATGAATATATCCAGTAATAGGGTTGGAGTTGCACCGAGTGTCGGATAAAATTAGAGAGAGTCGCCTTAGATGGTTTGGTCACATTAAACGTCGACCACCGATGATCCGATTAGGAGAGTAGATGTTTTAAATACAACTTATGTTAAGAAAGGCGAGCGGAGACCTAGGAAAACTTGGGCTTATTGCATAAAAAATGATCTTAATCTATTAGAATTAAACGAAAATTTGACACTAAATAGGACGCAATGGAGAAAAAGGATTCATGTAGCCGACCCCACTTAGTGGGATTAAGGCTTTGTTGTTGTTGTTGTTGTTGTTGTTGATTATAATAACTGTTGTAATAAAGCTTTTCTTTTTACGAGCAATTCATGTTTGACTTGCTAAGAAGCTCGTGTTCATATCGCTCATTATGGAGATGAGCCAAGCATGAACAAATATTTTATTGTGGTGATGTCCTTTGTAGTTTTGCTAAGGCCGCAATTTCTAATTCTTCTTTGCCTATTATCACTTTCTAGAAAGAGTTTTCCGGCAAGAGTTTAAATAGAAGCAATTATTAAATAATTTTTCACTTTTTAGTCATCATGTTAAGTTTACTTTCGATTAGAAAATTGTATTATGATATAATTTAATTTATAAACTGGACATTATGCTGGCTATGGTGAGCTGTTTAAAACATTTGTTCAAAATATATTTTCTTACATTTAGAATGCTGAGTAGATATAAATGGTTTACCATATTATTTATGAAATTCTGCCTATTTAGTTTTTGAAACAACTAATTGGCAAGAGATCTTGCTTTATTACCTAAACTAAAATCTATGAAAATTACAACTATCTTAGATGGCTCAAAAGAGAGATCTTTCTCATACTAATTAAATTATATTTCAACATCTCCTTAAGATGTCTAAATATTTGTCTATTTACTAATTAGAATTGTAACATTCGGAATGATCTAAGATTTCAGGAATGTGATATCATTCTTTTTAATATATTCTTAGTAGTTCTATCTGAAGCTAAAATGTTTTTTTTGTATTAATTTAGTGCTATGAGCTGGATTAACCAGTTCTTCAACATTTGGAAATAAGGTATTCATTGCGTCAAAGTGAATATGACATAAAAGAGCATATCGCAGTAGTCAAAGTTGCTGTTTCTTTCAAACATATTTTCATTTGCTAAAGATAAGCTTAAAGTTGGGAAGGTATTAAAATATAGGGAAATTTATGTACATACCACACAATTCTTATGTTTTTACTTATCTAACACCAAAAGTTTGATATTTATATTTATAACATTTTGTTGTCATAAACCTTAGCATGAAAAGATGTATTTCACCTTTAAAAAAGTAGTAATGGTGGTATTTTTGATGAGATATTAAAGATTTGTCTAAATATGAATTTTTAGGTGTTAGATATATAAATACAACATAATTCTGTGGGGTATGTATGCAAATGGCCCTTAAATATGGCAACCTATCACATAACCTAGTATCCATTACTCCATTTGAGATTATGCCTAATTAAGTCTTTTTTCATTCTTATGATTTCCAAGAAGCATTTATTTCTCATAAGATGTTTAGAAACTATCTTAATCATTCTGATATGTATAAATACTTTTTGTTTCATGTATATTCAGAAGTCTTATTCCGTGATAAGCGTGATTATTTTCCATCACCATTTATTTTGATGGGATTGTTTTGAAAATCTTGATTGATGATTTACCTTTAGGATCACAGGTACCAATATTGTGGTATGTCGTCTTACTGCTATCTTGGATAGATCATTTTATAAGGGATCACATATTTTTTATATGGGGCATTTACATACATAGCACACAATTCTTATGTATTTACATATCTCATGCTTAAACTTTTATATTCACAAACATGATACTCAAATCTTTAATATCACAATAAAAATACCACAATTATCATCTTTTAAAGGTGAAATAGACATTTCCATGAATATGTTTAAAACACCAAAGGCTATGTATGTAAATATGAAAATTTAGGTGTGAGATACTTAAATACATAAGAATTGTGTGCTAGTTATGTAAATTTCCCTTTTTATATTAGAACTTCTCTTGGAAGTTATTATTAGAAGTGGAAGAAGTCATAGAGGAGCAGAATTTCTAGTTATACAGCATTAACAAACAAGCCTGTATTTCATTAAGTGTGGTTGATAAATTTCCAATTATGATTTATTTTGATAGATACGAGTCATTTACGGTTTTGATGGCTTTTGTTGATCCCTGCAGTTGGATGAAGTGGACATGGGCATGACATATGACGAACTGTCGGTGTATGGAAGGCTGCGAAAAATATTTCGCTGTGGTCCTGTGTCGATGTTTCAGGCTATTTTCCTATCCTTATTTCGTCTTTCAAAAACTGTTTTTATGTTTCTATCTCAGTGAACTTGTTTCTCATTTCGTCACTACTGGGCAATGCTGTTAGCAGCCATCATTAAACTTAGGGGCATTTAAGTACATACCACCCAAACTTCACCTTTTACGTTTATAACACCCAAATCTTTCACGTCACTTGAACACCATTTTAACTTTTTAGAAGTTTGGGTTTTAGATATGTAAATACATAAGTATTTAGTGGTATGTATGTAAATTTTCCTTGAACTGATCACTGAAAGAAGCAAATTTTCTAAACGGAATGAGATTTTTTGGGTAGGAATAGATTATACCGTTGAGTTATCTATCTTTTATCTATTGTTTCTATCTGCAATAGCCTTTAAACGAATTTAATTTTTGAAAGGGGGATTGCTTACTTAGCGCGCAAAATATTAAAATTTCTATATTATCAGAAGTGGCCGAAAAAGTGGAAAGAGTGGTCTTTTTGTCTTATTGATTCAAACTATTTTCCTCACCCCCTTTTCTCTCTCTGATCTTGCAGAATCTCTGCCATAAATGGTATGGAAAGTTTACTCCATCTGAAGTGGCAGAAAAAGTGAAATATTTCTTCAAATATTACTCGATCAATCGGCACAAGATGACTGTTTTGACACCTTCCTACCATGCTGAAGTATCATACAATTCACTCCCACATTCCTCTTTTTTAACTAACCTTCCCGTGTTTAAAATCTGAAGAATTCTCAATGCTTGCAGAGCTACTCTCCTGAAGACAACAGATTTGATCTCCGTCAGTTCCTTTATAATTCAAGATGGCCTTATCAGTTTCGAAAGATCGATGAGCTCGTGCGACAGATTAATGGTGGTAAATCAGCAGTGCCTTCTGTTGTTCCAGGAGACGAAGCTGAAACTGCTTCAGTGCAGGGAAGTGGACTGGGTGTTATAGCTGCTGGCTCCAGCAACCCTTCAGTAGGTCTGTGAGAAATGGATGGATTATTATTCTTTTTGCCTGACTTGATCAACTCATCAGGTATGTCCACTAAATGACAAATTTGACAAATTGTAAATAATTTTATTTAGTGAAATGAATGTTGTTTATTATATTTAACATCTTAATGAGTAAAATAATTATTTTGGATATTTAGAATAAAGCAGTAACAGAGAAGGGCAATTATTTCGGATATTGATATTCATATTTGTTTTTTGGGACTTTGAAAGTAATGAAATGACAGAGTGATATTTTTAACATGTATGATCTGGAACTACATATGTGGATCTCGTGCTTTTTCTCTCTCTCTCTCTCTCTCTCTAACTGTTGGATCTTGATTTGTCTATGCTTCACACGAGCAGAAATGAGCTCAATAATCTGGGGAGAATGAGAGAGAACATTAGCCTATAAAAGAGAAGCATAAAATCAAGTTAAGTTTTACTGAGACTAGAATGCTTGGGTCGACGGATGACTTATAGTTAGAGACAAAATGCGGAACAAATATTTTAGTGAAAGGGTTATAGAGTAGCTCTAGTGACACAATATTAGTGAGTTGCCTTAGTTGGTTTGGTCACATTAAACATCGACCATCTGACGATCATATTAGGAGAGCAGGTGTTTTAAATTTGACTTTTGTTAATACACGTAGAGGTAGATCTAAAAAGGCTAGGACATGTATAAAACACGATATTAATTTATTACAATTAAATTAAAACAAGACACATAATAGGATATAATGGAGAAAAATGATTCATGTAGTTGACCCCACTTAGTGGGATAAAGATTTTTTGTTGTTGGTTAAATTAGCTTCATCCTTTATTTTGCCCTTATTTTGAAAAAGATATCTCTAGAGTAGTCCTAGCGTTCGACTGCTAGGCTGAGTTTGGTCCAAATTTTAGACGAATTTTCCTTCACTCTAATCAAATTTGATTACAATAAGGGAGTTCCTTGAGTTATAAATGAGACGAGTTTTCTTAGTGTTATTGATGGACTAACTATATTTGTCAAAGTAATATAACTTATGATATATTCATTTAGATTTTTTTAATCATATATGTATATTATTATCTATTCATTGATTTAGTTATATGGAGTTAATAAAAAAAGATTAAACAATAACATAAAATAAAAACAATAAAAAAAGATGGAAAAAAAAAAAGAAAATTATGAGATATTCTCCCTGTTGTTAATCATGTTAGAGATTTTCCTGTTGCTTGTTTCTGTCTTTCATGTAATTCATCTTATTGTTTTACGCTCATCGCATATATCAGGATATTGGATATTGATTTGTTCGTTGTTTCACATCAACAAGGAGTTGGAAAAAACAACAGGTTTGAGCCATAAGAACAGGGTTATAATGAGATAAATGAGTTTTTCAATAAATCAGGATTCTCATCTTAATTACAATGCTCACCTATATATTGAGAGTTGGTTTATATGTTATAAACTCAAGTATTTGTTATACATGAATTCCAAGAAAAGCATTTAAGAAGAACAATTAACAATATATGGTGTTATCTGTATAAATATCAATTATAAAGCCCGAGTCAAAAGAAGGCAAAAAAGGATAGAACAAAGATAAGGGTGAATTGATCTCGTGGGAAAGTTGATATCTTAGACTAGTTGTTCTCTTAGGAGAGTTGTTCTAGTTGAACTGTGTAGTTTCACACCTTGAACCTAATCCAAAAGTTTTTGGTTACACACAACAATAACAAAAACAAAGTCTTAATCCAACTAAGTAGGGTCGGCTACATGAATCCTTTTTCTCCATTGCAGTCTTATTTAGTGTCATATTTTCACTTAATTCTAATAAATTGATATCATTTTTTATACAATAAAGCCCAAGTCTTCCTAGGTCTACCTTTGCCTTTCTTAACATAAGTCAAATCTAAAATATCTACTCTCCTAATCAGATCATCACATGGTCGACATTTAATGTGACCAAACCATCAGAGGTGACTCTCTCTAATTTTGTCTGTCACTGGAGATGCACCAACACTGTCAAAGATATAATCATTGTGTGTGTGTGTGTGTGTGTGTGTTAAAGGTTAGGCAGACGGAGGACCTCTAACCAATCCCATGTGATCAATTCGAGGTAATGCTTTAGCCTGTGACTCCTGGGGTCTTACAAACACCACCAACCAATGAGTCATGATAGCGTTACAACACACACACGCACATACGTGCATATGCAAATTTCTCTACAATTGCTTCACAAAATGATAATGATGGATAGAAAATTCATCATAATTAAAATTTAATCAGAGTGTGCTGACCTAAAATATTGTGATTTTATGAGTTCTCGTGCTACACTCCTTAAAAGTAATAAATAAAAAATTAAAAATAAAAGGATGAAATGTGTGGTTGAGATGACCTTTTGTTCTGTTATTAGCAACATTCTCTTTCTCCCTTATTGCACATTTATGCTCTGATCTCTTTGTGCTCACAAGTGAACTTATATTTTGTACAAATTTTCTCATTAATCATGTGATCATATATAAAAGAAGAGTGAGAGTGAATACATTTAAATTATATTTAATGCTTACAACACAATTCTTATCTATTTAAATATCTAAAACTCCAAATTCGATAACTTATAACATATTGTTTTTATAAACCTGTGCATCAGAAGTTTTTTTTTTAATAATGATGATCATATTTTTTAATGTTATGTTAAAGATTTGAGTGATAAAATATTTCGGAATGTTTAGTGTTAGATATATGAATTACATAAAAATTGTGTTGTGTGTATGTAAATGAACCCCTTCTTATCAGCATAATTGTCTACTGGATGCAAATGGTATATGTGTGTTTGTGTGCGAGCTCTGACTTATTAGTAGCGGCCTTTAGTGTAAGAGCCTTGGGTTAGGGTTCGAATCACACCGATTTCAAGAGGATTTGAATAACACAAAGAACTGGAAGGAGGGTCCGCCCCTCGGACATTTCAACCTATCAGGTCGATGGTTCGAGTGTCGATCAATATATATATATATATATATATATATATATATATATATATATATATATATATACATATATATATATCTTAAAAGAATGGTAGGAGACTATTATACTAGTTCTCAATCTCCCTCATATGCCTAACTATTCGAGGACCGATCTCACTATCAGAGAACTTACGAGTGAAGTGCGATTCAAACTCACGTGATTAGCGAGAGCTTTTACGACACTTACACAAGATGTGTGTGTACACGTACGCATGTATTAAAATTAAGAACTTAACAAAAAAAAAATGTGAAACTGAACTTGTGCGATGATAGCAAAGTTATAAGCCGGCGGTTTTTAGCAGAGTACTATTCCCATTACCCCCTGAACGCCAAAAACAGCGTGCCAGAGTAAAATTTGACCTGCTGCTAAATTCCAAGCAAATCAAATCAAATCAAATAATACAAAATAAAATTAAAATCTGAACCAATTTCACGTTATGGGCGTGATCAATAGAACTTCTTCCCGTTTATTTAAGGCATGTGGCCAACAAAGCTTAGAACTCTTCTCTTATAGTAATTTAATTTCCTAATTATAACAAAGAAAAATAATGAGCTTACACTCTTTGAAACTCGTGAATGTGTTCACAAAGATGGAAAATAAGCTCAATCATAAGAACTTAAAACATAATATTTTATTTAATGTTTAATGTATAGTACCATTTATATATATTATTTTTAATAAGATTTTATATATCTTGATTTTTCTAAGATTGGGGACTATCATTAAGATTTATTCACATTTGATGGTGACTGCATAACTCACACTTTTTAAGATGAGGACAAAATAGCTTAATTAACAATTAATATTTTAAGGTTTTGGTGGTCAGTCTTATGAGCTCCATTCATATTTGAATCATTTCTGCCTATTTTTATATGATAGGGAATCAGGTTATGTCTAGGATGGGTAGATGTCACGTCCTCTTGAAATTTGAGATTTCTCTATATAAATAATAAATTTGTATTTTTTCTTATGTAGTTTAGGCCTCCGATATATATTTTTGCCCGTGACTTAAGAAAATAGATATTTAGTGATTATGCCCACCCGAAAAAATAATGTTGGTTTCTCATCTGAGGATAGGCATATGACAAATAATAAGAAGTAATGGTTCTAAGCACCTCAATATAACAAGAAAATAAAAAAAGGAGAAAAAGGAGGAAGATAACATAAAAATGAGAGGAAAAAAAAAAACTCACGTGGTACGGAAGATAAAAGGGAACGAGAAATAATGTAAACGTCTTATTTTCTATGTTCAATCCTCGTTAATCTCTCTCAATGTATCTACTTTGAAGCGTGATAAAATATATAATTTTTTGTATGATTGTGGATGTAGATTAGTTTCACCGATTCGCATAAACTTGTGTCGTATGTTTGACATAGTTGATATTTTTTTCTTAGCATTTTTGTTTATTTTTACAAGAAATTTTATGATTTTCCTAACACTTGGTATTTAAGCTTTAGTCTGAGAAGTTTTTTAGATTTAAATTTGGAGGGAGAAAAGATAATGATTGACAAGTTAGACTATTAAAATTTATGATTCTAGAAGATACACATTGAGGACTATATGCTCCGAAGAAAACTCTATTAATTATTAAATAATGTTGTAGTTAGTCTATTAAAAATAAGAGTTGATAGACACTTTGTAACACCTTAATAAAATGGTAATAGCAAATGCCAATGTTTGACTATAGTATGTAAAAAATAAATTTAAATGGGCTATTTGTTTATTATTAGAATTGTATGGAGTACCAAAAAACCTATATATTGTATAAATAAATGTCAAGATAGTTAAGCAATCATCTACACCATACAATTAGAAGTATTTATTGAATTTAAGAAATAAATTAGCCTTATATATAAATTAAACAAAAAACTATTTAATTCACTGATTTAATGTCGATCACTTCTACTATATCACAGAAACATATAAATATTATATTATTTCACTATCACAACTTATTGATATGTTGATTATGAGTGCCAAAATTCAAAGGATTGATTATCTGAAAAGATGATTGTCAAAGAAGTTTTGCATAAAGGATCTATAAAAAGTTTAGAAGATTCTTGGAATGAAAATAAATCATAACATGATCATAAGCATATTAAGACTTCATGATAATCATAATATATTTAAAAAATATTAAATAAGTTTAATATGATAAAGGGAAAGACGTTAAATACAACAATGAATAATTACTTCAAATTATCTATGAAATTATATGCAAAAAATTACAAAAAGAGCTCATGGCCAATGCATATCAAAGAACCATTAAATCTTATAGATAAGCAATGATCCACATAAAATTAGATATTTCACAATTAGTGTGGGCTATTAGTAAATACATTTCCAATCTACGAAAAGAACATTAAAATGTTCTGAAATTGCCTTGTGCAATGTAAAAAGCACAATCATTTAAAATAATTAAAAAAAAGAAGAAGAGACCATTGGTTGTAAGCATCCTAGAATCACCAAGAGAGAGAGAGAGAGAGAGAGAGAGAGAGAGAGGCATTTGAAGTGATGAAGATGATTTTGCAACAGACAAGAGAAGAGAGGAGTATTGGCATCAATTTCTCATTCTCTACATGTCATGTATCTTCACAATATGTGATTTTATTCTTTTTAAATCATGATCATAAATAAAGTGCTATATTTGTCTTTATTAAGATGAAACATATATTTTCTTATGTACGGTGTAATATTTGATCTATATATAATCATGGTGTGGAGATGAATTTTAACAAATAGCATAAACATATGTCTTCCTTATTAGGTCTTTGATGTATTTGCCTTATTTTATTTGATCGATTTTGCTCGTGCTTTATCACTAATCTTAGATTAATGACTTTGGTTATGCCATTGACCATTAGGAATCAAATCACACTTAACTCCCGATATGCTCGGGGGGATTCGGTCTGTTTAGGCACATGGCACGGGCTCTCATCATGGGGCCTAGCGCATGGGAAACCGATGTTTGGGTCTCTGCCAAATATCGGTTTCCTTTATATATATATATATATATATATATATATATATATATATATATATATATATAAAATACATGCCACATTTTGATATAGAAAGTCAAAAAAACTATTCATAAGAATTAAGCAAGATTTATTAGTAGTCCACAAAGATGTGACTACAAATAAAGAAAGAGCACAATGCTAACTAAATGCAAATATTTCTATTAGTTATCATATATGATAAAGCAAAGAAGTTCAAAAATAAGGAATATGATAAAAAATTCAAATTTATGGAAACAACTAATTAATAACTACAAGTTAATAAAGGAATAGTCCATCCCAATCCAAAAAGGATGCCATAATTATCCAAAATATTAACAAAAACAACTTATATACACAAAATTACTCAGACCAAAGCAATTGCAAAACCCATATTTATTTATGAAAATATACATACAAACCACTCAATTCCTATTTATTTACATATATACCAATTTTCCCATGCATGGAAAGTTTGTCTCACCTTTTAAAAGTTAAAAAAGTGGCATTTATATGTGAGATAATATATTTGGGCGGCATAAATGTCAAAAACAAAGTTTAGGTGTTAGATATATAAATACATATGAATTTAGAGGTATATATGCAAATGTCCAAATAATAATAATAATAATTTGCCAATAATAATAATAATATAATTGGGTGCTTTTCTACAAATTAAAATAGAAAGAATTCAAACGCACTTTAATTAATGAAACCCCACTTCAAATATATTGCCCGAATTAATCCCAAAACTTTATTTCGAAAAGTTTGATATGTCACAATCCCTTAGAAAATTAATCGCCGCTCACCTGAATTTATTACTTACTATTAACGTGTGGACCTTATTGTTTGTCATAATGACTTAAAGCCGTCTCCCCACATTCACACAAGACTCCATTCTTCATACATACATACATACATACATATACATACATACATACATAAATACATACATACATACATATATAATAATGACAAAACTAAATTTAATTATTCTTATTATTATTGTATTATTCAAAGAGGACCTGTGAAAATAAAGCATGAGGCATGCATGTACTTGAACCCCATATCAAACAAGTTAGCCTTCAACAGAGGAAATCAACTATAACTTGTGATAATAAATAAGGAAAAAAAAACGTTTTAATTGACCCATAATTTCTTAGTATAGGAATATTGCAATTCCCAATACAAGAGGTCTTCCCAAAGTCTTTCCACAGAACCATTGGGCTATCACCCATACTGGTATTATTTTTAAAAATGTGAATCACAAAATATACCTTATATATATATAAGGTATATAATAAAAAATCAGGTCTGGGGGAGACCCGGTGTGCAAATAATTCGAGAACCACCTAGCTTAAGGTGACACTGCTCCACTAGAGAATTTGAAATCTTGACCTGAGGAAATTTATGACATTCAAAGAGGCTACGAACAAACCACGGAACATGCACTATAACTTATTATTATTATTATATATGCGCGTTCCTGGTAAACCGTGTATTTTGAAAATTATGATAAGATAATTTGGAAAAGATATTCGTTATTATGACCGTTCAATTATTGAACGCTAAGCAACGTATAACATATCGATACGAATTTCCCATAACTAAGAGGACACTACCTTTGTGAGATTGTCAGCCAAACTAAATGCAAAATTGCAAATATAGGAAAAGAATCTCTTTAGCAATTAATGATTCTTTAGTCTTTACTAACCATTAGACTTTACGAACATTATAATTTCAAAATTATCCTAATCAGAAATTGACTTTAATTATGTAGTCTCATTGGACGTATTGTGATAAACAACCAACATTACTATTGTAATTTTGACTCAAAACACAAAAAAAAAATTCTATTAAAAATTAAACAGACGTCTGACCTTCATCAAACTCCGTTAAAAATAACAATTCTCAAATTATACGTATATTTACATATAATCGAGAAATTTACTTTTATATTTGCATGCATATGTAAATATGAAAGTCTAGGGGGTGAAATATGTAAATACATGAATTTATAAATTACAGTATAAAGGTTTGGGATGAAAGTCAAGAAATGTAATTTAATGAAAGGGTTGGTTTCACTTTCATGAGATAGATTTGCGAATTGTACTAAGATTCTCTTATGAAGTTTAAAAGCGTGTTGGACCCACACGGCATTTGACACGCAATGACCTGTAATGAGATGCAGGTAAGAAAAATAATACTAATAAATAATAATAAAATAAGGAAGTGGGTTACAGATATCCATGATTCCCTTCTGGAGTGCCAAAAGGAAAAAAAAGAAAAGCTAGTTTGCAATAGGAAAGGGAGAAAGGCTGCCACAGCCAATATTTCATTGTTGATAAATAAGTGAATAATTGATGTCTATGTCATGTGCATGAGGAAATGTTGGGGGGTTGAGATTGAGACATAATTCATATGATTGAAAAATAAATAAATGTATGATTTTTATATATATATAAATTTATATATTTTTGGTCGATTACTATTTGGTGTTGTTTTCAGTACGTCGTTAGAAAATTCATTTGATCGGACACGACTATGAATGTATTGTTCGAATTAGAAACTTCTTAGGCCATCTAAAGTTTGTTTTCAAGAGATTTATTGAGGAAGTGAAGGTTTTAATGGACTAAAAGTGTTTAGGTTTGGTGCTAATAAGATGAAAAGAAGTGCAATTGAAAATTTATGCCATTAACTGGAGGAACAAATAGGCTTTAGGTTTGGTGGAGTTATCATCAAGATCAGGGTATCGAAGAGTCGAATCTAATGAACTTGAGATTACTTTCGAAGTTACCTTGGCACATGATTGAAGAAAGTGTTAGATATGACTCATATACCAAATAAGGGACACATGCTGGAGCGGAACAAAGCGAGTCAAAGGAGCGAAGCGAGCGAGCGTAGCAGAGCTCGCGAGCGGAGTGGAGAACGTTGGTAACATCGAAATACATATCAAAGGCTATTATCACAGTGGACTACGGGATATCTTGATCTCAAAGGCTATGCCCTCCACACTAAGGCCATAAACTCTCCCATTCTTCTTCACTTGAGTCCAAAGCTCAAAATCGAATTGCGTAGTGGTAAAATGACTATCACTGTTGCTGGCGGAAGTCTAGGGTTGAATGACCAAGTGCCTCTCCAGGAGCCGCTCAAACTCCTTATGCAAAACCAAAACCAATACTTAATTGACACTTTAAATAGTAAGAGTCAAAATAAAGTTTTAAATTTCTTTTTTTTTTTTTACTTACAGCAATCCGCCAGGAATGCCCCGAGCCCCACTATTGTGTCCCAGTGCGTCGTTGAGTTCGAGCATGCAGCTATGCAATGGCAGGCTTACGACTCAAGTCTTTGGCCTGTGTAGCCGATAAGATTGGTTAGCGCCACATATTTACATCAAAGATTAAATTTTTAAATATTTAAAAGAATCTCACCAGCCTCATGTAGTGCACCGTATGGGGTACTGATCCTCCAATATGGAGGGCAACTCCCCCGGCACCCTTCGTCGCCAGTTTCGCTCAATTCATCTTCCTCTTCCCTTCTTAAGCAGAAGAGGCCCAAGCTGTGGTCAACTAACTCAGGGCTCCTCATCGATCTAGGCGGGCCGTGCCCTTCTAATGAGCTTTGATGAACTTATCACAAAGTCGGTGTCTACCTCAAATCTCAAAGATTCAACGGATCTAGTAGTGGTACTCTGGGAGCTAGTGAAGGATCTCTGCATCATAACAAATAATTCATGTGTTAGTATAACAAAATAAATTAATTTACAATTTTGATTCAAATTACATGATGATTCCTTGAACTCCCTTCACTACAAGTCCAGAGTGGCTGCTAGGATCTGCTTCCAAGAGAGTTATGACTCTTTGTATCTACTCAGGATTATCTTTATAACACATGTGATGGGTATCTTGTACGGAATAAATTTGCTTAAGAAAAAAATTAGTTACACAAAAGCATATAAAATGAAGAACAAACATAGTATAATGTTAAAAATAAATTACAAGTCCTCCTTCGATAATAAATGTACTCTAGGGGGGGTGGGTAAGAGTCAAAGGGCCAGTTTTAAGAGGTGTCGAAGCATGTGGAGCTGGAACTAGTGGGGGCAGTGTGGGTGTCGCAGCACGTGTCGTAGCAGGTGGGGGAGTATGTGTGTCAGCAGCATTGGTCACAACAGTAGGGGGAATAGGTGTGTCAGCAACAGTAGTAGCAACAGGTGGAGGAGTATGTGTGCCAGCAACAACAGTCATAGCAGGTGGAGGACTAGGTGATGAAGCAGTTTGCGAGAAAGTAATAGGTGGGGGAACAAGTGTCGCAGGGGATGTGGCAGCAACTGGTGGGGGAGCATGTGCAGAAGCAGTAGTAAAAGAAAATGCCTCCCTCTTTATGCTCCAGTAGGTGGTCTCTAATGTTCCCCTAACACGGGGTCTCTCAGGTGGCTAGCCAACTACACCACCTATGACCATCTGTAAATAAAGCAGACAAAATCTGGAAGTAAATTTGTCATTATGGTCATAAATAACAACATTCAATATTCCATTAGGCCAAAGCAGACAAAAACTTGTTGAATGACAGTTTGAGTTCTTATAAATGATATTAAAGTATTATACCACCCTGTCAATGATAACTAAGTGTCATGTAGAACTTATAGTTTTTAGATGTTAGATATTTGAATACATAGGAATTTGGTGGATTGCATGTAAATGCCGCTTTTAAAATTTATCTCCTTAAACCATAGAAACTATTTTATTCATTCTTTCATATTATTATTAGAATTTGTGATAAAATTAGGTGATTGGGATTACATGATTCCTTTATTTGAAGAGCAATTAATGATATTGCTACTCAGCTAAGCCCTTAGTCTCACTTGGTGCAAGGATGGTCAATTGATCAATTAGGGTTGGCAATGGTATAGTGACAACTAGGTTATTAAGAGATGCATTTGGCGCAGTTCACGAACTTCTCGAACTGCAGTTGCGGTTAGTCTTGCAGGAAGGTTCTTGCGGGGAAGTTGGTTGTTTGTTTAATTACGATTGCGTGAAAATAGGCTGCGGGCGGTTTTTCAGTAAAAATGACTATTTTGCCCAATTCAATAAAACGATGTAAAACATAATATTTAGGTAATTTCTTTAGTAAAAAAATTATTTCTTAAATGATAAATTTACATTAATTAATAATTAAATAATTATTATTATTTAATTACTATTTAAATCTCGTCTCGTTGCCTTCCCATGATCGATCATGTCTGTTGCCTTCCCAACGATCCCGTCTGTTGCCTTCCCAGCGAGCCGCGATCCCGTCGTTGCCTTCCCAGCGAGTCGTGATCCCGTCGTTGCCTTCCCAGCGAGCCGCGATCCCATCATTGCCTTCCCAGTCGCGGCTGCTCCGCTACGACGAAGCAGATGATACGCTCTGAGTCGCCGCCGCTTGCGATGAGGCGTGATCCCGTCGACAACCATGGCGAGCTGCTCTGATACCATTAGCAACAAAGATGGAGTAGCGGTGCGGGAGTCGTCAGAAGAGGCGAAGGATGTAACGGAGGAGAATGCTCTCAGCTTCACGAGGCTGGGCAGAAGCGGAAACATCGCCCTTAACGCGATCCAGGAAGCGGGCCACCGGGCATAAGGAGCTGCCTGCTTTTTGCCAAATTCGCGGCCCGCGGCGAGCGGGACGCCGAAACAAACGGGAAACAGGTCGCGGATTCGCGGCGTTGTGTCGCGCCGCACCGAAAAAGCCGGTTCCAAACAGACCCTAAGTATATACATATATAAACATTCCTCTTCTAAAGAGCAATCTAAGGTATGAATGAATGGTAATTTGGAGTTATGTTGGATCCTTAATAGTTTCAAAGAAGTATTTTAAATTAGATTTGTGTTCTCAAAAAAATGATCATGATTGATTTGTCATAAAAAAAAAATTTTGAAACATGAATTTCAATGCATTTTTTAAATGATTGATCTTCCAAATTCATATTTAACTATCTGGGTTTGTTTTTAGCAAGTTTATAGTTAAAGTGGTTGTCTCAACAAGATAGATCCAATGGTACGAAAATTTCTTTAATCCAGGTCCAATAAAGCTCGGAACAACCATTGAAGCATTTTAAAGGATTTAGATCATCAATTGAATGGTCAAATGAACTAAAAATTTAATATAATTATGGTAGAATTGAGCGGCTCGGCGAAAGAAATCTAATGAGCCTAAGATCATTCAATGTTGAGGTCATTAAAGTACCCAACTCATTAAAAAAAAAAAAAAAAAACTATCTATGTTTAAGGAGGATCAGCATAGACCAACCAATTATGTGGTTAGGAAAGTTACGCCCCAAAAGACCAAAATACCCCTCATAGATGTCGACCACCGTCTATCGTCACTACATGACATCGTTGACCACTAGCCACCAATGACTCCTGCTTGAAATTGTTTAAGTCCAAATATGACTGTATTTTACGTTCTGCTATATAAAGACAAACATATTTTCCGGTGTAAGATTGAAACCCAGATATTTTTGTTGCAAGAGTATGATGCGCTCCTATACTTACGAGCACGTAGTGGGTTACACTAACTGGGCTAGTCACCATGATTTTTTATCTTTGCAGTTTTTTTACACGTAAAAATGTTTTGGTCCCTCTTTCTACTGTCTCTCTTTTATCTGTATATGTGTTGAGTTTTCATGCAACTCAAAGACGTTAAATTATCATTCTACATGCTACAAATTGCTTGGCACACAACAATTATAAATATCTATTTCTACGAAATTATTCGTGTCTACGAGAGTCACCCATTAACGATGCAATCAACTCATGAGTTGATGGTTTGTAAATACCCTAAAATATATGGGAAATTAATAGCTATACAAACAAACCGAAATTGTGAGGGAAAATGTGCTCAAAATTGGACATTTTAAACATTGTTGATATTGTCATGATATGAAGATCATTATAAATTCCCAAAATAATTCCTATTTATTTGATTTTTAAATTATTTTTAAATAACTGTCGGTTAGTCTTTTTAAATATTTTTCTTTTCATAATTTATAGCTTAAAACAATAAGACTTGACATAATCCCAACGTTTTTAAAAATGCTAATTTATGCAAATTACAAATCAGCGAAAAGAAATAGATGACTATGATTAATGAGAAATTAATTGGAAGATTTACATACATACCACTCAATTCCTTTGTATTTACAAATCTAAAATCTAAATTTTCTTTTTTACATATATATACCGCATTACCTATGAAAATTTGACGTTCGATATAAAAATATCACTATTAATAATTTGCGATACTAAAATGTTATAAATATAAATATTAAATTTTAGGTGTTATAAATATATATATATAAATATACAAAAATTGGGTGGTATGTATGTAAATTTTCAGAAATTAAAATGGTTTAGATAGATATAATCATTTAGAAGTGATTTAAGTCTACGTTTTAGGTTGTTAGTTGCTGTTGAAAAAGATATGAAGTTAGGCCATGATACCAAATCATATTTTAGTTTAATCTATTTTCTTAATTTTATATTTAAGTTTATGAGAAATTAATTATAGCAATTTTAGTTCAAATTTTAGGGCCCGTCTGGGGCAACTTATTTGGTGCGGTGGCATTTTGAAAACGCACATGTCATGTTTGGGTAAGCTGAGTTTTGACAGCTTATGTCTTTTCAAAAACGCTGAAAACAACGTTTTCACAACGTACCTACCTAGATGTGGTGGGTGGGTGAGGTCTAACTTTTCCGAAAAAATAAAAATTTGTAAAAACCACTGCACCTAGCTTATCAACAAATTATTTTTAATCAGCTTATCAGCAGATTATTCAATAAGCTGAAACCGCCCCAAAGAGACCTTTAGTTCAAATTTTATTGGAATTATAAATTTGTTATAGGAATTTTAAGATATATTTAAAAAATAAGTAATAGGAATATTTAATAAATTAAGCATATTATGTGTAATATAAAGTCAAATATTCTATTTTTTTAACGCAAAAAAGGCAATAAATGAGCTGCAAAACACAGAGAGTAGACCCTTATGAGGACTCGCAAGTCAGTGGCATGTTAATAAATAGTTCTTTAAAGTGTACAGCCGAATGTTTGTCACATAATAATGTGACCTATTTTATTTTTCGAAATGAGGGTATATTTTATTTTATTATTTATTTTTTAAATTAAATAAACATTTTTTCCACTTACAAATCTCTGCTGTAGGAGGATATTTTGATAAAGGCAAAGTGCAAATAATAATTGATTGACACTAATAAATTTTTATCATCTGGCATGAATCTTGAGGCATTGACACGAATCCTGATGTAATTTTTGAACGAAAGCATTCGAACTTCGATTAAGAGTAGATTCGGAACTTCGATTCAACAAACTTATGGTCAAACTAACTGGCTCGATGAAACGGACCCAATGATATAAAAAATAGTTCAATCCGAGTCAAATCAAGTCATTAAACCATACTTGAAAGATTTTCAGACATATTTGGAAGATCAAACAGATGCTGGATTTGATGAGTTTATAGTCGAATCGAGCGTCTTGACAATAAAAATCCAACAAGCCCATGATTGCTCAATTCTGACATTGTTAAGACACACAAATGTCCATCAAACATCGTATCTTTGAATGAAGTTCTCTGAACTGTCCAATGAAAGTGATTCATATTCCTAAATAATTGCACCCGTATCACTTTAAACAGAGCTCCACCCCTCTCATGGGAGGAAAGCTTGAGCCTTGAGAGAGAACTTAATCGGCGTCGACTACAATCGACCTCCGTCAACTTCTGCCGACCGTTATCGACCACCATCGATTGTCATCAACCACAATCGACCTTCATCAACCATCATCGACTGCCATCAGCCACTGTCGACCACCGCCGAGCACTACTATCGTCATTAACCACCACTGACCATCATCACCCACTGTTAACCACCATTGATCACCACCAAACAGACGCCGTGAGTTAACATTGAAACTTAGAAAATCTAATAACTCCTTCTCATTTGTAGGACAAGGGGTTTCTGTAATTATCAACCATAGTGAACTTTTACAACTAAACCAGACCCCGTGACTTTTCCCATTTACAAGTTTTTTCACGTAAAAACTTCTGTTGTCAGTATTGGTTGTTTTCTTTCGTCTGTGTGTGTTGAATTCTCATGCAATGCTAAGACGATAATCCCTTCCTCTACCGCCATAAATTTTCTAGCACTCACCAATAATAATAATAATAATGGCTTACTTATCAAGTTTATCAAAATATATTTTGAAAATGTGAAATATTTCACGTGATATTTTCAAAATTCCTAAAAACGTGGAGAAATTTAATCCTAGATGTGAAGAGCCAAAATAAAAACGGTCGCCCAAAGTCCTGAAGACGTGATAAAGGCAGAGAGCAGCCCAAATAATAAAAACGCATTTAAATGTGCATCAATTATTATTTCTTTTAATTTATTTAATAATAATTATTCTTAAAATGCAAAAATATCACTTGTTATTTTCAAAATTCCTAAAATTGCACCAACTTATTCCTAAAATGCTAAGTATAAATATGAAAAAGTTTGACCAAAAATACAAGTCCCCAATCATAAGTAAAATCAAATAAATATGCCATGCCCATTGTTTCTACTCCAAATATATTAAAGGCACATTTACATGCATATCACACAATTCTCGTGTATTTACATATATATCTCAGATCCAAACTTTCATATTTACACATTTGTCCTTCCAATATTTAACATCACATCAAAAATAACACTATTATCAGTCTTTATATCTGCACATACGAAAGTTTAGGTACGAGATATATAAATACATAACAATTCACCGTTCGGAACACAAAATTTCCAATATTAAAATAATAACAATAAAAATAAATTATATTATAAAAATTAATGACCAAATAAATAAATAAATAAACAGAATAAAAGATCTGATATCATCACATCCAAGCCTGACCTCACCAACTCCCTCCTTCCTCCCACCCTCTATAAATCATTTCCAAATCTTATTATAATGCCCCCCTCCTCCAAAACAAGCCTTCTACCTCCCATATCCCATCACCCATCTCTTTCTTCTTCTAAAACACCATGAACTTAATTGATGCCACCTCCTCCTCCACCTCCTCCCCCTCCCCCTCCCCCTCCCCCCCTCTCCTCACTCTCACTCCCCCCACCATCCTCAGCCCTTGCGCCGCTTGCAAGATCCTCCGCCGTCGCTGCGTCGACAAATGCCTTCTCGCCCCTTACTTCCCCCCAACCGATCCTCTCAAATTCACGGTCGCCCACCGCGTCTTCGGCGCCAGCAACATCATCAAATTCCTTCAGGTAAGACCTCCACCTCCCATTTCATGTATGGTAATCATTTCTTCTTCATTATTAGTCATAATTCAATCTGTTATGTATGATATATGTAGGATCTGCCTGAAGGCCACCGAGCTGATGCAGTGAGTAGCATGGTGTATGAGGCCAATGCAAGGCTAAGAGACCCCGTTTATGGTTGTGCTGGAGCTATTTGCAAGCTTCAAAAACAGGTGACTAAGCTCCAAGCTCAGCTTGCTCGCACCAGGGCTGATCTCCTACATGTCCAAACTCAACATGCCAACTTCCTTGCACTCCTGATGGCGCCGACTTCGTTGCAGTCGTCGCCGACGATCGATCAATCAACCTTCGCTTCGCCGGACTTCTCTTATGAAGGCGATGGCGGTGACGGCGTCGGCGGCAGCGGCCTCGGATATGCCCCCATTTGGGAGGATTCCTTGTGGGCATGATACAAGATTGAGAGGGATGATGATGATGATGAAATGAGTCATTAATAAGCGGTTTAGTATTTTGATTAATTATAAAGTTAATTAATCATAATATGTGTGATGAGAATTAATTAAGCTAAGCATATATGCTTGCTCAATCTCAAGGGTTGGAGCATCAATTATTAATGAAAATTTTCTACATTTTTGTTTCTCTTTTTTCATCTCAATGCAAGTAATCTTTGCAAGTTATGTAATTGTGTTCGATAAAGAAAGATATTAAAGGATGATTAGCATAATGAGCATGATTAATGATTCTGTTAACTACTAATTATGTCATGCTGTTCCTTTCATACTAAGCTTTGAAATTCTCCCATCACTTATGAGTAAGACAATCATAAGCCTCTTTGGTGAAAATCAACCCCTTTTGCATGCAAGGGTGTTCCATTTTCAAAGTAGGAGCACTTTGCTTTTGACATTAAGTTTTAATTTGACCTTCTCTACTCACTTCTCATTTTCATTTTTAAATAATAAATTACACAAATTATAAATAAATAACAAAATCTTAATTATAATTAAAATTCTAATTAAAACCCCTTTTTTAGCAGGAATGTTGTAATATTCGAGGGTGAAACCAGGTTATGTCCAGAGTGGTCAACTGCAGACATTTAGTGATTTTGTCCATCCTAAAAATTAATGATGATTACGCCCCTGATAATATTAATTAATTGGTCAATTATCTTGCTTTCTCATGCCACTTTTGCATGTTCTTCATCTTATCACTCATATCATTATATACTTAATTAACTATTATTATCACTAATTGGGATTAGAGCCATTAATTTGCTTTACACTAATATGATATTAATGCAAAAAGAACAAAATCTACACATTATCATAACTATAGAAAAAGAAAAATTTTCTAAGGAAATAAAGAGCTTGCCGAAGATAGCAAGCAAACCTCTGACTTGGGAGCAAAAATGGAGGCCAAACGAGAATAGTTGTGCTTGACTAAGCTACAAGGATACAAGAGAACAGGTTTGATTATTCATAAGAATCATTATTATAAAGTCAATAGAGGAAGCCTTACCTCATAGGTTTGATTTTTTTTTTTTTTTTACACATATGAAATAATTAGGAGGGGTATTAATGCAAAATGTGAAGTAGTAAAGATGAGTCACATCAGGTGTAGGACCCAGCAGATTTGAACTAAGAAGCTGAATAGTTTGTCCAACTTTGTTTATGTGAGTTTATAGTTGAGAAAATGGCGTGCAGATGCCCCTAAAATCAACTATACTTAGCCAAATACGTGATTGAGAGGAAATATATACATATTTTTATCATACTGTGAATGACTAAGGAAGTAGGAGAGGGAGAGGGTGTTATTAAATATTTGTGTATTGAGTATATAAGTATGAATGTTTAGGTGTTAGATATGTAAATAAGTAACAATTGTGTGATGTGTATGTAAATGCCCCTATTATTATATATGTCACGTAATTTTTGTTTATTTAGATACTTCACACTTGAATTTTGATATTTTCTTATATAAAACTTTGATGTCGCGATTACTTTGAAACTTATGCGTAAAGAATTTGTATGTTATATAAGTAAATATCAAATTTTAGCGTTAGATATGTAACAAAAAAATAAGAAGGCTTTATCGCACTAAGTGTGATCGGGTACATGAATCCTTTTTCTCCATTGCAGCCTATTGAGTGTCATATTTTCGTTTAATTCTCTTAGATTAAGATCATTTTTTATACAATATGTGCTAGTATTTTTAGGTTTATCTTTGCCTTTCTTAACATAAGTTGAATCTAAAACATCTACTCTCCTAACTGGATCATCAGATTGTTGGCATTTAATGTGAACAAACCGTTTAATACGACTGTCTCTAATCTTGTCTGCTCCTGGACCTAAACCAACCCTATCACATATATATTCATTATGCATTTTGTCTTTAAGGGTCAAGCCACTCATCGACCTAAGCATTCTCATCTCAACAACACTTAACTTGGTTTTATACTTTTCTTTTAAAGACCAACATTCTGCTTCATAAAGAATTGCAGGTCTCATCACCATCTTATAAAATCTTCCTTTGAGTTGTATATGCGGTAATTTTCTATCACAAAATAGATCTGATGCATTCCTTCACTTCAAACATCCATTTTTCATTCTACTAATAACATCCCCATTTATATCACTATCACTTTGAACAATAGATCGGAGAAATCTAAAATGTTCACACTTTTTAATGATGTAAATACCCACAGTTACAACTCTGTCACTAGAGCTACTACTACTAAAATTACATTTAATGTATTCAGTTTTAGATCTACTCAAACGAAAGCCTTAGAGTCCAATATAGACATCCATAATTCAAGTTTTTCCTGAAATCTTTCTCTAACTTTGTCCACAAGAAGGATATCATCATAGAAAACACACACCATGGTACACCCTCTTGTAAATGTCCAGTAAGAGAATCCATAACTAAAGCAAAAAAGATACGGGCTTAAAGTCGATTCCTAATGCAGTCCAACTGAAATAGAAAAAAATACCCGATTAATCCTTCTTCTGCTCGAACACAAGTAACAGCTCTGCCTGTCATATCTTTAATGACTTGAATATAACCTTTTTCTGATCATGAAATCTCCAAACTACTTCTCTTAAAACCTTAAATCATAAGCTTTTACTAAGTCAATAAAAATCATATGTCGATCTCTCTGATCTCTCTGTACTTCTCCATCAAACCTCTCAATAAATATATGGCTTCTATAGTAGACTTGCTCGACATAAATCCAAACTAATTATGAGGATATATATGTAAATTCTCAAAAATTAAATGTTCTCCTAAAATTAATGAATTACTAATATTACATCTTATATCAATACAGTCTAATTAAGAAGATGAAAAAATGATTAAATAAATGGAAAATATAAAGGCTCCTTACCTTCGTTAAAATCAAAAAAATTTCAACATTATCTTTATCTTATTTGAAAAAATATAACATTTAATATACATCAACATATAAGTCATCCTTATGTTGATTTTTTGAAAGCTTGGAACTGAGAAAAACATAGCAGAACAATAATTTAAAGCACATAATATCTACTTCGAAGACTTAAGCAATCAGTGGCGTCGTTGACCAAATGTACACTCCCATGAGTCAAATCGGGTGTCATCCTTCTTTACATTAGCATGTGATCTGATATTTTATATTATTACTTGTTTATATACATGTATAATGGTAAGCGGGTGCCATAAGTCGTGGTCTATTAGTTGGCAGGATTCTTTGTATGTCCCTTCAGGTCACGGGTTCGATTCCCCGCGGGATTCTCGAATATATAAGCGCGTAGGCGTCGAGGCATCGTACATATGCGTAAGAATCGGATTTGTAACACATCAGAATATCGATTATTTGAATATATATATATATATATATATATATATATATATATATATATATATATATATATATATATATAGTTAAGCGCATAATCTTTATATCATCTCTGTGCTTAATTTTTAGGCCTTCGATACTTATTTATAGATACAAGGGAGCAAGATTTAGCACACATAAAGAATATTATATTAGTTAAAATTTTATATAGATGTGTAAGATAGAGGTGTGTCTTGAGGCATGTGTGTCACAAGATTTTGCGACGGTAGAGTAATAAATTGACATCTTAACATTGAACGAAAATCTTGCACACAAAGACATAAAAGAAAAATATACTATTGCGTGGAAAACTAGAAAGTGAAAAAAAAACTACGGTTTCTGATCTAATTGAAATATAATTCATCATGTAATCGTAAGTGCATAAACCTACTCTCCGCTTAAATTAGAGAAGAAGAATTACAATGTTGACGTACAATGGTAGTTCAGTAATAATATTTGTCACATTGGCTGCAATGAAGCACATATGCGCAAAGGCTGGAATTAGGAGTTACATGAGTTTTGGTGATTTTTGTAAGTTGTTGAGATCGAATTTGAGAGCTGCATGAGTTGTGATAACGTCAGTAGACTATATGGGTCAGAGTTTGGAACTACATGAATTATGATAATGTTCGTAGGCAACCGATCGTGAGTCTAGAGTTGGGAGTTACATGAGTTGTAACGTCCATAGGGTGTAGAAGCCAGAGTAGAGAGCTATGTGAGCTTTAATAACGTTCTTATGTCGTAAAAGCTAGAGTTGAGAGCTACACAAACGGTGATAATATATGTAGGCCATAGAGGCTGGAGTTGGGAGTTGCATGATATGCGATAATGTTGTAAGTAATAGAGGCCAAAGTTGGAAGATGCATGAACAGTGGTAATGTCTCTAGAGTTAGAAGTTGCATGAGATGTGAGTCACATAGGTCATAGTTGATCATGTAGGTCATAATAATAAACTGCAAGGAAAGAGTTTCAGGAGTCCAAAGGAAATAATTGTATTTAGTACATCAATTACAAGTGCTTATTGTGGGGTGTATTATTACATCATTTTTTAGATATGTCATTATATTGTATGCGGGGTGCATCATTACACAATATTTGAGGTGTGATGTTACACCATCTTCGAGGTGTGTCATTACACCATTCTTGAAGTGTGTTGCTACACTGTATGTAGGGTGGATGTTAAATTGTCTTTAGAGTGTGTTGTTACACAGTCATTGTGGTGTGTTGCTTCATAAGATGTTTTTCTACTCTGTAAGGTTTTTCGTTACACTACAAGGCTGGTATGTTCAAATTATTTTTGTAACGCAGAGTCTCCAACTTATCTACTCATCGCCTAAGGATTCACTTTTCCAAAGAGCCCTCTTACTTGAATCGTATGAATGACTCAGAGTAGTGAAGGGATCGAAAAAAAAGAGATTAAGATGGAGGCTAGACAAATAAAATGAAAATAACCTGAAAATTTTATGGGGTAAACCTCGTGTGATAGGTCAAGGGTATACATTTGAACAAGATCAAATTGAGGCACCTTAAACCAGATATCCACGAAAGTATACCCACATAAGCAACCCAAGAAATAGAGAACCAAAATGACATTTTGTTTTGGGATCAAGACCAACTTATAAAGGAATGTATCTCTTTAGTTAATTACATCTTGGGAACACCCAAGAATATTCACGATTAAGGAATTCTTTCTTACATATACGTGATGACTAGTACAAGGTATCATACAAGATGGTTGTCTCACAGAAACATCTTGTGGCATTCAAATTTCTTGCTAAGTCACATGGCAGAGAGTGGATCTCTCACTTCCAAATGGGTAGCGGCTCATCGGCACACGAGACCCGTGAAATTACCCGGTTGACTTGTAGGGTTCAGACTACGCTTCCAAAGCCTAACCAGGTCATAATGGTATATGGTTGTATCCCAAATAGCGATGGTCTATCCATAATTGGGACCTACGAGACTGTTGACCTCACTTTTTGAGAACATATTCTCTCTCTATAGAAGCCAAGGGTCTAACCTTAGAGTTTCTTAGTGACCTTAGATGCCTAGAGATGGAACTCGCCCACATAGAACTTCAAATAGTTCTACATTCACTTAGGGTTTCACAAGGTTAAGACCAAATCCTCAATTATTAGTTGAGACTTGTAGGAGCCCAAGTTGAATTCCTATAGGTAGGGGACGCCTTAAGCAATTCATGGAACCTAGATTCCTAGGAATCCCTGTGATGACCTATTGAACACCACCGAAGCCCTCTTTGATCTAGAAGAAGTCCATTGAGCATGAGGTCAGTTCTAGGCTAAAGAGGAATTTAGCCTTTGTACAAAAACCCTAAACTAAAAGAGATCATAACAAAAATTTGAATCAAAAGTCAATTAGGCCACCAAGGTAAGGTTTGAGCCCACCTAATGCCTTCCCCAAGCCTAAGTAGACCTAAAATCAAATTTAACATTAAAACATCAAACTAAACTCTAACATTAAGGAAAATAAAAAAATTTTGAATTAACATCTAACAAAATTAAACGAAAATAAAATTTATAACCAGCTAAACGTCATTAAATAAATATTATTAAAATACATATCCAACCTAAATCAACATAAAGGCGAAAAAAATAAAATTAATAAAGCAAACATAAAATCGAATTAACTTAAAAAAATGTAGTTCCTAACCAACTTAACTAAACTAGTCTTAAAAGACCTAAGAGCTTAGTCATCTAAAGCTAAACCCAACAATCCTTGGACCCAAGCCCAAAACCTAAAAGAGCCCTTAAACCATAACATATCACTTGACCTTAAAACTAAACCCATAACTCAAATAACCCACCATGACACAACCAACCCAATTAAAAATTAAATTAAATTAATTAAGGCTTAAACAAACACAAAAGGACAATATTACACACTTAACTAAAACACCACCACATGGAACGTAAATCAAGGTCACCCAAGTCTCCTCAAGAGATGGTCAAACCAGACCAAAACTAGTCTTAGCCAGCACACCAAAGGTTCTCCCAATCCCCTCAAGCCCTTGTCATGCTTCCTTCACCTCCATTAGAGCTTCCATGGTTAAGCACGCCATGCATGGGGAAGAGCTTAATTCCCTCTGCTTAAGCCTCTGAAATTCCTCTTCTTATCATCTGAGGAGCCACCAAGGATCTCCAAGCACCTCAGAGCTTCCCTTCATGGCCTCTCGTGGCTATTTAAAGGCCCCAACTAGAGAGCACCTCAGGACTCTCAAGCTCACCAAACCCTTACTTAAAATTTATGCCTTCTACACCAACATTGCTCCCATAGACCCTAGCGGCCACCTCCTACCATTTTTCAAGCCATCTCCACCACCATATAACCCTCATTTCCCATTTGAAATCTAAGAATTCTTATGGCCTTGACTTCAACCTTACCAAAACTCCATTTCAACCCTTCTTTTAGCTTCACAAAGTCATATAACCTCATCCCCAATCAAAATCCCTTCTTCCTGCACCCTCTAACTAAGATCAATACCAAACTGAGCCACCCTTTGGTCCAGCACATACCTGGACCCAACCACAGATCAAATTTAAGTAAGGACAAGGTGCACAAGTCCAAGGTGAAGCTTCTCAACCTATCCAATTGAGGCCTCACCTCTTGAACGAAGGTAATGGCTTGAAACTCTTGAATTTCCCCTTGGTTTGGCCTTCTATGATGAAAATGAACAAAGCATGACCACTTAACCATATAGATAGATTTGTCTCACTTAGATAAAACCATAGAAACAAACCTCATCTGATTTGTTTAAGTTTCGAGGGAGATCTTAACCCTAGAGTGTGGATGGCTTTCGGTTCACAGGG
The DNA here is from genome assembly GCA_022702705.1 of Papilionanthe hookeriana x Papilionanthe teres. Lineage (NCBI taxonomy): Eukaryota > Viridiplantae > Streptophyta > Magnoliopsida > Asparagales > Orchidaceae > Papilionanthe > Papilionanthe hookeriana x Papilionanthe teres. Next base: position 67,100,474 of record CM040437.1, read on the forward strand.
CCTTTGGGACAATGAACTGATATGGCCTGTTTCCATGTATTTAAAATAGACAGTGTAGATTGAACCGGACAGCAAAACCATAAAGAGGAGCGCAGCAGATCGAGGCCACCTCAGCTACCCCCGTGAAAACCAAACCAACCATGGAACATCATGAGAGGTTTAGAGCGAACGAGAATGACACATCCCTGGTTGCAAAGAAGAAGCTCTCCTCTAGTAGGAGAAATGATGGCTCCTTGATGCAGTGAAAAGCTTTCCTTGAGAGAGAGAACAATGCAGTCACTGAAAGCATTCTCCAACACAGGGAGGAAGCTCTCCTCGCCGGAGAAGTGGTAAGGCTCGTTGGAGTTTCTGCTTATCCCTAGAAGGATGAGGCTCTCCTCATTGTAGGAGAGAATGTAACTCTTCAGAGAGAAGAGTTCACCGAACAAAGGGAGTTCTCTGGAGAAAAGGAGGGAGGACGAATATGAAGAGGAAGTTGGAAGACCGACCCCTTTCATATTTCTCTTTGAGGAAGATGAAGAGCCTTCCTCAACTTCCTACTCCAAGAAGCACTCTCCCGAAGAAGTTCTAATCTCTCCTCTCTTCCTCTATGTCCTAGCCTTCTTGGTCTGAGAAAATCGGGAGATCCTAAAAATAAAAGCCTCCCTTCGGGTTATGAGAATTGCCTAGCTTAAGCTCCCAGTTCCCGTCAGTTCACCCTCCAATTTTTACCATGATTAAGCTTTTGGGAATCTTTCAAGAATAGTCAAAAGGTGGCATGATTACTTCACTTCTTGTCCACCCCATGTAATATCTCCACGCCCAATGAGATCTCAAATTTTGGTTGCATGGTGGGAAGTGTTGGGGTCAAAACAACACAAAAATTCAAAATTTCATATGTAGAAACTAGACTAGTGCCTAGGCTTTGTGATCATGGTGCCTAGGCGCCAGCTGGGTGGCGTCTACTTTCCCGCTACAAGGGAAAATGTTGTTTTAGAGGAAATTTTGGGCGCCTAGAAACCCAGGACTGGCGCCTACTTTCCCAGGGCTAGAGAAAATGCTCTTGAATGCAGTTTTTGGCACCTAAGCATAGATCTGACCCAATAACTCTGACTTTCACGTAGATAGTTCAACGGAGGGCCTCATCGATCTGTAAGCCAAGTCGGTACCAATCCTGATTTCCTGATCGAGGCATGTAGCAGGAGGTCCGATGGGACTTCTTGAATGGTGGAAAGCTAAGAATAGTCATGTATCCTCAAACAAACATCCTGTCGATGCGACACCGAAAATTGATGTAAATAGTGATCACGCCGATCCCCACAAAAATCACGCTTATGAAAAATTTTGTCAAAGGAGTTTTGAGCCTCGTGGTAACTCCGGAGGGCTGGATATGAGCAAGATGCTATGTATAAGTGTCACTATGTAAAGCAGTACTAGCATGAAATTCGTCTGCACGGACCATAAGATTAAGGTACGAACACGGTGCGGTGTAACTTCGTCGATGGTCTACATCATGAGAACATTTATATTGGCAAGATATAGCGTCATGATATAGAAATGAACGCCAACATGGATGATACTAGATGTGATGTCGGCTCGACAACGATCGACTCACAGCACACATAATGGTATACCCTAATTATAGTTTCTGAAGTGTTCGCTTACGGGTCTTAAGGGCTCCTTAAATCACGGTAGGCCATGTATGATCCCAATACTGTCATGTATCACTCAGAAAGGCTGCCCTCATATGTTGCATCAAAAATGGATGCCAACATGGTTATTACTCCACACGGTGTTTTGTTACTCTACAGCATACGTCGTGACTCTCTAAGAGGTTTCATTGCAATGAATAAAGGTTGGTTAATGGTGGTCGACTGCTACAGGAGTGGGAAGCGTCGTTGTTTCTTCAGTGCAGGACAACAATGGAATTCAACCCTTTCTCGTAATCCAGCTCTACTTCAACTCTTCATCTTTTATGAACGGGGTACGACTCTATTTATTGAGTCCGGAAGAGGCTTTCTTATAACAAAGGAAGAAACTTGGGTCACTCCATCGGTCAGCCTAGAGAGATTCTCTCAATTGTACAATGTATAGTGGACATTTGAGTTCCTTAACAATATCCAAATTTAGTGAGATTGAGCTAGTTGGATTCATCTTATCAAAACGCTTGACTAACTATAAATTTATGAGACTTGGAACTCATTTTACCTTCCAATTAGGCATTAGAAGCCTTCCAAAGAGGCTTAACGGGTTGATATGTGCGTGACTTGACTTAGATTGGATCAGTTTTAGAGTCATTGAGTCTATCTCGTCAAGCGGTCAGTATGACTATAAGTTTGTTGTAATTAGAGTTATGAAGGATTTTAATTTGAGTTTGAATATTTATTATTTCGACATGATCCGAGTTTCGAGCCAATTGTCTTGAGATTCTTGTCTGATGACAAAATTTGTTGATGACGTATCAAGGCATATGATGTATCATAACTCCTACAACATTTCTCATGACTTAAACAATGTCGTGGCACTATAGTGCTCCTCGCCGCTCGAACGGGTCATGAGCCTCCACGGACCCAAACATATGGATGTGATGTCAGAGCCATATCTCCAACTTCTGTGGAGTTGGCATCTAAGAAGTTTGATTTGAATTGACCTGTGAACTAATTTTAAAACTACAAGGTATGTGCCGTGATGATATAGATATTTTTTTTAATTAATAATGAAATTTCATTATGATGAAGATTCTAGAAAGCCTTAGAAGCCGGTCAAAACCCATTGTTTTAATACATTTTCCACATTGTGACAGTTCTATTTTAGGTGGCTTCAATATTATTGATTTCATCATTTTATATTTTTATTTTAGTTTAAAATTCCGTTTATTGTCCCCTTGACAGACCCAATGGTCCATACAACACTACTTTATCACCACCACATGATTCCTGATCACAGATGACCCCCAGAAAGTCAATATCTGCGTTCATAACTTACGCAAGTACTGCCAAATTGCCTCGTTCTCACTGAACTAACAAACAATGAAAATATATAAGAGGTTTAATATTACAAGACTAGTAAAAAAGAAACCTAGCTAGCTTTGTCTGAATATTCATGCATATACATGCATATACATAGATTCACATGCATAGATGCATGCGTGCATATGCATACATATACATAGATACACATGCATACGTTCATCTAACTACGTACATGCATATACATACATACATACAGAGATATAGCTACATATATACCTACATAAAATATGCACACACACTTACATACAAACATACATACATAAATACATACATACATTCATACATACATATATATATTAAAGGGAAGCCCGAAGGTATACAACGCATTCAAAAAGGTCAAAAAGTACATGTATACAAAAGAAAAGGAAAATTAACCCCAAAAAGTTTAAGAACAAAGTGCTCTAAGGGCATATGTGGGGAAGACATCTTGAATGGAGCAAAGAATCTTCATTAGATCACCGTGATGCTACCAACTGAAACTCAAATAACTCCGAAATGCAACCACTAAGAACTCTATGTTGTAAGAGCGAAATAATACCACGGGTCTCTAGAACTCGCCGAGGAATAACACTGGTTGGATGAGGCAATCGCCGAGTAGTAACACCAACTATCGCCTGCGAAACACATGATAACCACGCTGTGAGGAATAACACGAGGAGTACCACGAAAGTAACCCCCTTGAAAGATATGTAAATACATAAGAACTGAGTGGTATTTAAGTAATTTTTCATGTACAATATGCATGGAGGTTAAATAACGAGTTGCATGCAATTAATGGTCCTTCATGTATGTTTAAAAGAATTTAGATTAGCAGCTTTGAAGAAGATGATAGATATACCTTTTATTAGCTAACTTTAGGTTAATATTTAGCGCACTATGGAAAAGATAAAAGTTTTGTAGCCAACTACTCCATGCATTCTCACTAACTTTAGGTTAATATTTTAATACTATATTTTGTTTTTTTTTTTTTTTTTTTACTTTTAATTTATGTGCTTATGAGCATATAGAGTAATTAAATTCATTCATGATATATGTTCAATTATGATAAAATGAAGGCTAAGACTATTATCGTCCAACTTGTGCATGCAACAAGTTTGATGAATGGTAACATTTTTGCTGAATTCGTATATCTGTGTTAATTTAATGATTGTCTTGCTCCTATGAACTAAAGTTATATTTTTTGCTCTAAATAGTTAGTTTTGTTATGATAATGTATATATTGTATTCATGTACATGAATAAACAACCTATATATATATATATATATATATATATATATATATATATATATATATATATATAGTAGATATATATATATATATATATATATATATTAAGAACGATCGATGATCGAGACGACGCATCACCTCTGTAGTTTGAGCTGCAGGGCGGACTCGCCGTCGTCGTGTGACATTCGATATACTCGATAGAGGTGGGATATGATATGATCAGTAGTATGCGATGCATATCATGAGTCGAGGCTCATATGTATGCGCATACTCATATATATATATACACACGGATAAAACAAGGAAAGAAAAAAAAGGCACATTATTATTATGGCACCGTCAGAAAAAAAGAAAGGGTGTGAGCCTTGCTCCCTTGATTGATCATCTAAGCTCTAATCAATTTATTTTTCCACTACGTTCCAAAAAGTCATACCAGAAAAAATAAAAACACACACAGAGACAAATAAGCTTTAAATGAAAAAATGATACCAGACGAATAATAATAATAATAATAATAATAATAATATATTGTTATTATTATCATCATTATTATTATTATAATGATGATGATGATGATGATGAAAAAGCTATTATAGCTCTTATTGATTTTATGTTTCATGGAGTAATGATATTAATTTTTTTAAATGAAATACATGCCAAAATAGTAGCTGTCGTTTTAGTACTAGAACTTACAGAAGATCCAAAATGATCCCCTGATGCTTTTAATTGGGACTGAAATAATTTATATTGAAGAATATTAGAGCTCAATTTTAGAATAATTTATGATTACTATGGCATATTTATAAACTAAGAGACTAAAATAGTCCCACATAGTAAATTGGTGACTATTTTGGTACTCATATATTTTTATATGATTATGAGATAAAGTGTTATGTACTTAAAATTAAATTTTATGAGCTAGATATACAAATAGAGAAGAATTATGTGATATGAGCATAAACTCCTCTTAAATAAAATATATATTTCATTTATTTCAACAAAATATTTGAGCATTTAGAATTCATCTTAACTAAATTTGAAAGGGGATTAGATCTAAGTTTTGTCTAATTTAATTCATCATATTTAGCATGCACACCATGTGAAAAGAAACTCTCTTATGTATATAACCAAATTTGACATTCTTTGTACTTCATTGAAACTTAGCTTAATATTATCATAATAGAATATATGTAAGAAGAAATTCAAAATATCAAAATAAGAATGAAAATTAGGGGGTAATATTAAACATAGTATGGTCAGCATATCAATAAGATTTTTGTTCGATTTAAAGGAGAACTTATTTGAAGTGATGAAGATCGACGTTCTACTGCTCCATTCGCATCTATCGACAATATGTGCTAGGGATTTCATCGCCTCTCTATTTATATATTTTTTGTTTCAATGTAATTACAATTATGTCATTAGTTGGTCTATAAATATGTGTACTTTGTATTGCAAACATTATGTGCGGAAACATTAATGATAGAAAACTTATTTTTTCTCCTGGCTTATCCCTTGCTTTAGCTCCTTTGATATCTTCTCTGCTTCTACCTTCAAGAATAGCTTTTATGGTGTCAGAGCCATAAAGCTTACAAACTCTGATCCTCTTTGTTTCTTCATCGTGATTTACATGGTGAACTTCTTTCCTGTCTCACATGGACTCGGCATCCACCTCTCAACTATCTTCACATGGATCTCTCAAAAGGATTAAATTAATCAATATACCGAACTCCACTCTTAAGTTCTTTGATGTCCCACATCAAGACCATGACAAATCAACAACTATCTTACGAGAATTATCGGGTATGGAAAATGTAAATCCATAAACTTCTCTCAGCAAATGGTTCTGAAAAAATTTTGGATCCCACTTCTATTATTCCTCCAGGATTCGATCCATCTACCAGTGACTCTCAAGAAGAAATTGAAGATTATTGTCTATGGAAACTCATTGACAACAATCTAGCTACTGCTCTCATTTCCACAATTTCTCCTTCAATATTATCACATATCAGCCACTTAAGTATAGCACGACTTAAATTTGGGTTAGATTGTAAAGAAGATTTCAATCCACCAATCAGTCTCGTCTAATTTAGTTAAATAATGAATTACACAATATTTTCATGGGTGCAAACACTATGATTCAATACCTTACTCAAGTCAAGACGATGGTCTTCAACATCGTTGTTGTAGGATCCATTGTTAATAATGAAGATATTATTTTATACATATTAAACTTTCTCGCACATAGATTTCAAGACCTCAATATTGCAATCAGGACACAAGTAAACCCTATCAATCTTGAAACCTTATACTCGGTTCTTTACAATAAAGAGTGCAATCTTGCCAGTGAAACCAACAAAATTTCTCCTCCCACTGCTTTACTTACTCAAAAGAACATAGGGACTTGTTCTAGCTCAAGAACCGAGAGTAAGAATCCTAACTCCTCATGAAAAATCAATGCTAGTTATCAATCAAAGAGAAAATCTTATTTATATATGTCAAATATGTTACAAGAAAGGTCACACGGCTGCCACTTGCTAGCATTGAAGTAACCTTCAATACAAACGGCAATCCCCACCTCTGTATATGGCTCTTCACATTAACATTCAATCTCCTAAACAAGATTTGATATTAAATACTAGTGCCACAACCCACTTCACTCCCCATAGTGAAAATCTACAACAGTCCATTCTATATCAAGGAACTGACACAATTACGGTTGGCAATGGGAAAACTACAAACATTTCTCATACTAGTAAGTGTATTTTACCCACTCCTACTCGAATGTTACTTCTATCACCTCTTCTCTGTGCTCCTAATCTTTCTCACAATCTTATCTCGTTTAACAAACTTACAAAAGGTGATAATTGTCAAGTTACTTTGATGTTAACAGTTTTTGTATCTAGGATAGTCAAAGCAAGAAAACCTTACTGATTGGTCCAGCTAATCAAGGACTTATCAACTTACTTCATTTAATCATCACCATACCACTTCACGAGACATATGGCACAATAAACTCGGCCACCCTCATCAAAAAGTCATGAAGCTCATCTCCCATAACAATTCGCAGTTGTTGATATCTAAGATTACCACATCTGTTACTGAATGCTTCAAAAATAAGAGTCACGGTCTCTCTTTCACATCTAGTACTACTGTTTACAATAAGTTTGATATGTTATATTCAGATGTAAGTGGTCATTTTCCTTTAACAATAATGTCAATTTTCTTCGCACTAACGATGGAGGAGATTACAAATCCCATGCCCTTCAGACATATCTAAACAAAAATGATATCATTCATCAATTTAGATGTCCCTATACGCCACTGAATGCATGCACTGTCATCTTATCGAAATTGCTCGAATTCTTCTAAACGCAACACCTTCCCCGCAAATTATGAATTGAAGCCCTTCTCGCTGCTAACTACCTAATCAGACATCTTCCCTCAACTAACACTCAAAATAAATCCCCCTATTAAATTTTATATAACAAACCTTTCGGAATATCAACACCTTCAGACATTTGGATGTATTTGTTTTCACTAGTATTTACCTCTAGCCCACCATAAATTTAGTCTAAAGGCTCCTACGTGTGTCTTTTCTTGGATACAACACACATCACAAAGGCTACAAATGTCTTGATATTACAAATCAAAAATTCATTGTCTCACATCATGTCAATTTTATTGAACATTAATTTCCTTATCAACACTGCTCTGAAAATTCTTTCTCTATCCCGCCAACCTCTTTTATTCCTCCTTACTTCTCATACCAATCTTTATTTCTCTTCCCAGTTAAGTACCTCCCACAGTTAACACCTCCTCCTCATTGTCAACTCCTCTTACATTTATACCCCCTACTGTTCCTTCCCAAACCGATGCTTCATCCGCACCAGATTCCTCTCTGAATTACTTCCTCCTCCATATCCACCTTAACACTCCATGGTACTCGTTCCCAAATAGGTTCCCATCGACCCACCGAACTTCTAAATCTAAATCATAGCCTAAAACAATGACACTCCTCTCACCTTCACCCAAGCCATCAATATTCTGCACTGGCGTAAGGCTATGTTTGATGAGTTTATCGTCTTGCAATAACAAGGTACCTAGGATCTTGTACCTCCTCCTTCCAACCAGCATGTTATGGGATCCAAATAGACCTTCAGAACAAAATATCACACAAATGGTTATATTGCTTGATATAAAGCACGCTTAGTAGCTCAAGGCAACTCTCAACAACCAGGAATTGTTTACAATGAAATTTTCATTCACGTTGCAAAATTTCAAACCATTACAATACTTATTGTTCTTGCAACTTATGAGCATTGGGATATTCAACAATTAGATATTTTTTATGCATTTCTTCATATTACGTTAGAGATATAATTTATATGAAAAAACCCCATGGGTTTATTGACTCTCAGCACCCTAATTATGTTTGCAAGCTTCAGAATACTATCTACGGCTTAAAACAAGCTGCTAGATAGTGGTATTCTACTTTTTGTCATTTTCTACCTACCAAAAATTTCAGTCTTAGTAAAGTCGACTCGTTCTACTCTTATATCATTATAATAATATCAATATATATCTCTTAGTATATGTTGATGACATTCTCATAACAAATAACTCTAAAACCAAAATTAACAATCTCATTGACAGTCTTGGCTATCATTTTAACCTGAAATAGCTTAGTACCATATCTCAATTTCTAAGGCTACAAGTGCACAAGACATTCAATGATTATTTTTTGCATCAAAGTAAGTATTTCAATGATCTTCTCGAAACTATTGGCATGCAGAATTCCAACTCTGTTCTTACTCCTCTTCCAATTCATCCTCACCACCACACTACAACGCCACTTCCATTATCTGGCTCTCATGAGTATCGATGCAATATTGGAACATTATAATATTTAACTATAACGCGACCTGATATTGCGTTGACTGTAAATTTTTTAAGTTGGCAAATGCATAGCCCAAACTCACTACATTTTCAACATTTAAAACGACTGTTCATATAACTTAAAATGCATAGCCCTAACACATATGGCTTGCCCATACAATCAAGTACTCTTACCTTACAGGCTTATACTGACATAGACTGGGCAAGAGAGAACACGGATAGAAAAATTCACTACAGGTTTTTACATCTATTTTGGCTCCAACCTCATATCCTGGTCAACAAAGAAACGAACAAGTGTAGCAAAATTCTCCACCGAATTGAACTACAGGGCGTTAGCAACTACAACCACTGAGACTATTTGGCTTCAAAGGCTCTTACAAGAGCTCACCGGTCAACATCTCGCTCCCACCACCATCTACTATGATAGCACCTCGGCAATTGCACTTGCTCACAACCCCGTATTCCACGCCAGGGCTAGACTCATAGAAGTTGACTACCATTTCATCTGTGAACACCTTAAACTTCACCATATCGAGATTCAACACGTAAAAGTTAATAGATCAGCACGTAAAAGTAAATTTTTCGACTTATCGCGGTTATAAGTAAATCGAGTTTCCGCGAATTTCACAAGACTTAAAGTGGAACTCATCACGGGAAGATTTTTAATATTTTAAAATTTAATATTTTATATATAAAAAACATTCATTTTAATCTCATAAATTCTAAATATTTATTTTAAAAAAAAGAAAAATTTGCCTACATATTATACAACTTTTATGTATTTACATATCTTGACACCGAATTTAGCATTTATACTCATAACACATTGTTTGTCATAAACATATGCATAGTAAGTTAAATAGATAGTGATGATTGTATTTATGATGTGATGATAAATATTTGTGTGGTTAATATGTAAATACCCCTTTAAAAATTTTGGATTAATTCTTATGTATTTACATATCTAAACTCTTAACAACTTTTACAACAATTTTATTATTAGTTATACAGAGAAAAAAATATATAATTAGAACGCAATTATAATAAGATAATCATCCATCGCTCTAATTATAAAATTTTCTTAATCATATATAGTATCTTTTCAAAAGTTCTAACAAAAATAAAGTCATCAATGTAAATCCCAAACTCGAATAAAAATTATTTAGAAAATTTTTTAAGCAAAGTCGAATATGATTATATCAGACTAATAAAAAGTTTGGCCAGCCCATAATATTGACTGATTTTGGACCTTAAAAGTGAGAAATGAGCCCATAATTCATTAGCGACAACTGGGCCCAAATCATTGTAGTTAAACCCACTCATATAAATACTAGTAATCTTCAATATCTCAAATTAGTCTTCAAAAAGTAGAATATTTTTAAGTTCTTTTTAATTCTATAAAAATTCGAGTTAAAATTTTAATATAACTTTTAGTAGAATAAATATATGTTATTTTAATTAGATTATAATGATTAGCAGATTAAAATTTATACCAAAAGTTGAAATTGACCTTTATTATTTTTTTTTTTTTTCCAATGAAAAATAGTTAGGTGTGTGAAATGAGGATCATAAGCCGAGTTCTATACAAAATTGTATCGACTTGTAATGACTTAGTCTAATTCTAAACCAAATGGTAAATGAGCACAAATGTTTAATCAAAATCAAACTTATCTTTAAACCAAATGAACCCAACTCAAACTGAGTAACCCGTTTAATAGATGCATAGCAGTTGTTCGCTTCAAATTGTAGCCAATTTCGAGCTAAGTTCGATACATCTTTGGGCGGTCTGATTAACCAGAAGTTGGCCCAAACACTTAAACGTATTTGAATTTTTGAACTGAAAATTAATCAAGTTATTCTGTATCGAAAATTTTTCTATTGATCTCAAATCAACTTGGCAAACTAGTAGAGCTATAAATGAGCCGAGCTTGAGCTAGCTCAGGCTTAGCTCGTGTTCAACTCGTTGAAATCAATTATGATTGAAATTGGCTCTTGTTTTTGAAACTTCACGTGAACAGTCATGTGTTCATATTTGGTTCGTGTTCATCTCAAAATTGATTGTTTATATAAAAAATTTCATTTTTTATCTTAAATATATTTACAAAAATATTTTATTGGGTTATAAATCTATATAAAATAATCCATAAGGAAATATTTTTTTATTTTAATTATTTACGTACGTGTCCATGCACAACCCATCAGAATTATTATTTTTGGCCTGTACAAGTTTAAGTACAAATGCTTTTTAATAATTTATTTTATATTTTAGGCTTCCACGTGTTCTAGCATAAGTCCTTAAACATATTTTACGATTATACACCGTATTTCTTTCTATTTTAGGTCGATTCATAAATGTGTACAAACCTTGAGTCATTTTCAGAATTAATGTACACCAATTTACTGATATTTTCTAATATATATATATATATATATATATATATATATATATATATATATATATATATATATATATATTAAAATTTATAAACTAATATGTACAAATTCTTATGAGATTATATTTTAGATATGCCTCTTTAGAATCACTCAATCTTAGGGTTGTATATGCATAAATATTTTATTACAACTTTCTTCTACAGTAGGGTTGTACACTTTTATCTTCACATTCCTACCCCTTATCCACGATAAGTACGTTGACGTAAAATTAGAATTTAATATCAGAATGAAAAAATTATCATAAATAAGAACTCGTATAATATGTGTACGCACCCGTGCACGCATGAGTATATATCTGTATGTATGTAGACTTTCCATTATGTGCGTGTTCCGAGGCATGCTAGTCGTAAGTCCTCTCAGGTCATATGTTTGAATCCCTTGCTGGCACAGTGTCACCTTAAAGCAGGTGGTACTCGAGTTCTAGCGCACTGTGTCAAACGCCAAAAGCTAGCAGGGTTTAGCGCAAAAGGGTTGTAAACAGTTCCGCAGGTCGAACAATCTATATATATATATATATATATATATATATATATATATATATATATATAGAGAGAGAGAGAGAGAGAGAGAGAGAGAGAGAGAGAGAGAGAGAGAGAATGTAGACTTTTCATTGTCATTTTATCATCCATCATACTCATTGAAGTTTCTAAATGTATAGCTTCAATTGGATGAGAAAGTGATTATGAAGTAATTATAAATATGTTGCGATCAGATGCTTGAGTTTATTATTATATTTAATATATATTGGATGATAATGATTGACAGAAATACAAGGATTAAACTAAACTTCTAGGAAAATTAACATAACTAATATGAAAGGAAGATTTACATGCACACAAGTCTATTCCCATCTATTTACAAATCCAACACCTAAACTTCAATTTTTTACATATATGTCATCTTACCTACGCATGAAAAGACCAATTGCACATTATAAAAGTGAAAATAGTGATATTGTTCTGCGATTGAATAAGACTCCAATGATAATTCATAGTTTACATATCTATTTTGCTAGGATTTCATTGTTTAAATAAGTCATGAGCAATTGCCTTCATCTCAAGAATTACTTCTCAATAAGAAAAGAAACGCAAAATAATAATAATGAAAGGGGCTCAACTTTCACTAATAATATAAAAATTTTCAAATATGATTACAAACAAGACACTTACAGAAGGAGATGAAGACCATAAACAAGCAGTGCGATGACTTGAAATGGCTTTAATGGCTTGACCTTTCTTACAACACAACATGAACCCAATATATATGGGATGAATTTTGAACATTTGAGATATTAATTACTTAAACAATGAAGACTTTTCAAACATAGAGAATGCATAAATGACTCAATTTTCCAAACTCAAATCATCAGTCTAGAAGATTTTAGACAATCTACAAAGGACTTGGACTTTCTAACCTCAAAAAATGAATCTAGAAGAGTTCAAATAGTGCATAATTAGCTTCGTATAGTCAATTATGAACTTAATATATTCCATAGGATGAAGCTTTTAATCACTCCCAATTCAAATTAGAGCCTAATATTTTTCAAATTTGCTTGAATGGAAAAAATTCAATTTTGATTTGTATATAAGTTCAGTCTATTCAATTAGATGTCAAGTAGGGATCAAATGTTCCAATTTTGGATGCAATTTTCAACTCTATAAACACCTTAAAAACTCCTAAAAGTAAAGATTTCCTTTTCTCACTCAAAAAAATTGCAGAAGAGAGCGAGAGAGAGAGAGAGACGGTCTTTTGAAAACAACTTTTTCTCTTACAAGCAACCGAATTGCTATTTGTGTTGTCTTTCGGTTCTCCATATCTACAAGAAAACATGAAATACAGGCTAAATAAGCTTGACTATGGACCACGTATGATTAATAATTCACAATGAGGTCAGGGATTGCATTGTCTTAAATTATTATGTTTATCTACCCACTTCATTATTCGATGGTACATAGGAGAATTACAATATAAAAAAAGTACAAAAAAATTTCATATTTATTAGCTTAACACCTAAATAACACTTAAAAATTTATGAAAAATGTATAAATGTAAAATTTTGAGTGCTATATATATATATATATATATATATATATATATATATATATATATATATATATATATATATATATATATATTATCACTATGACAATATTTCATTTCATTCAAAAAATTTAGTAAACTTATTAACAAATTGTGAGCAGTATGATACTTGTCATCATTGCTCACTATTGAGAAGTAATGTAAACTAAGCATTAGGTTTGTGAAGAAGCCTATTTCACGAGCGTCACATCGCAGCTCTGTGTCATCTCAAATTCATTCGACTGTGTTTCTAAATAAGTGAACCCCAGTCATACGTTTGCTCGATAATATTTCGATTTTAGTCGAGGTTGTTTATTTTGCAAACTCGCTTAATCTATGTGAAAAATTAATTCATTTTCAATAAATTTAAGATTAAAAAAATTACAAAATCATGTGATAAAATCTTTAGAGTTGATAGGTCTAATAGCACACTCTACCCCACTAGGATGGAGATGCCTTAACTACAATTGTCTTTTTTATTCCTTCAATTATTTTTATGTCTTTTTTGTAAATAAATTATTTCCTATATTTATGAATGTGAAAATATCATGACCCTATTTGGCCTAACTATGCTTATAGGTATACCTTTCAACAGAAAATATTAATGATATTTGGTCACCCTCAAGACCAACATTTATGTAGAACTTCATAAAAAATTTTCATTAAATATATAACACATTTAGATTCATATAATAATTAATAAATATTTTACAATATAGTTTTTTTTTAGGTTTTGTTTTGCACTAAAGATAGATCTAGAGGAAAATATACGTGATTTGAACTAACGAGATCATCATGAGGAACAATACTTCGAACTGTTGTGTCACGGATAAGTCCTTAATAATATCGAGATTTATTGTGAATGTTTTTTTTATGAAATTAATAATAGGAGGGCATTTACATACATGCCACCCAATTCCTATATAATTATATATGTAATAATTGAATTTTATTTTTTATATTTATATAAAAATATCATCATTTTAATTATAATAAAAAACAAAGAAAAGAAAAGGCGAGATACACATGCATAGATAAAAGTGGCATTTTTGTAAAAAACAAAGTATAGTTGTTGGATGTATATTTATGGCAATTGCGTGGTATCTACGTAAGCCTTTTTTAATATTATTTAATATTATATTAAGAAATACTTTATATAGCAAAGTTTTATGGCAGGCTAAAGGACAAGTACAAGATGAATATTAGTCGTTCAAATTTTATAATTTTAAAATTCAATCCACAGCTTCTTCTTTTCCTTTTTTTTTTTTTTTCTTTTTTTTTTTTAATTTTATTTTATTTTTTGAACATAATAAGGAAGACTCGTTCAAAAAATATTTCTATAAGAAAATAATAAATTAACTTTTTAAAATTTTTGTGATAATGTTATTTTTTTCTTTTTTTTAGTTTGATATTATTTTGAATGGCTCTAATAATGCCACTTATTGTCATTATTATTTTGTATCAACTCATACTTTTATAAAATGTGTGCATGTGACTGGTAGGACTCGAGGGTCCGCCATACATTATTGTAAAAGTCATTTATCCGTCGTTAGTATGACTCTATTAATAAATAAGGGCGGAAAAATGTTATATCATGGGGGCAATTTAGTAATTTGGATATAAAATAATTTTTGTATTATTTAAAATTTTGATATTTCACTTTAAAAAATAATTTCCTTATCATATTTTTAAATAAAATTTCATAGGTAGCTAAGGAATCACATGTTTATGAGCCTATAGGGTGATATTATCTGAAACGTGTCCTCTTTTGGTCCACAGAGTTTGTAGGCAGTTAGATTGCCAAAAATTATTTCCTAAAATAGTAAAATGAAGCTATGAATCATGTGGTTATATTATTTTAATAACTTCCTTTTAATCAAATTTTGAATGCAGGACCATATAGTCGTTTTATTTAATTTATATTTTTTTATTTTATTTTTAATTCCAAGTGGATCCACTTGACTCAGCAGTTAACATTGTTCTTTCCTTAGCTGTTCTTCACGATCTCAACCAAGATTTTGACCTCATGTAATTAGCTTAATTTATTAAAAAGCCTAAATTTGGTTAATTATGTGATTTAAAAAGTTGTTATTGTAAATAATCATGTGATTACAAAAATATTATTGCAAATAAAGCTCATGATTCATTGTAGTTATATACTTAGATCCAAAATTAATAGAAGCTACAAGAAAAAGTACTCTATTTTGATTTTAGCTCCCAATAAGGCTATTGAATTGGCTTTGAATAATACAATTAATTATATTTGTCTTTCTTTTATGATTTGTGGTTGTGGATAATACCTTTGAAAAGTAGTTTAATAACTACTTTTAGGATATGATCAATTCTTTTGGTTGATATCAGTTAGTACGGCACCTGTAATTTCAAAAGAAGTTTTAAATTATAATCAATTGTTTAAACGTGCTTTGACCGATTGCTTGAGGGGCATACTGCTATGTGTGAATGAATACTATTCTGAGTTTCAACTATTAGATAAATAATCCTACAGATAAAACGTGTCATGATGAGACGAGAATTCTTTCACAATAAGGGTGTCCTATTTGGACAGTTCAATGTAAAAATATACGTTATGAAATAATAATTTTGTTAGAGTACTTTAAAAATGAGAATAAGCAGGTTCCAGACTTAAATTTAACTTTGATTAAATTAACTTGAAATTTACTTAAATTAAAATTAAATTCTATGTAAAAATATACATACCATTGGAGATCCATATATCTAGATACTTTCAATAATATTTATATGTCATTAGGCATGAACATAAATGTCATTTATGATAAGTTTATTTGAAGATATGAGTGGACCAAACAATTTATACACATTGATAATATGATATAAAATAATAAATGTCATTTCTGGTGTCATCACTGTTTATCTGTTTTTTTTTTTTTATCTAAGTGTGTGTTGAATTCTCATGCAACATAAGACAATAATCATTACTCTATTTACATGAAATTTCTATGCCTCTTTGAAAATGCAAGTAAAAGTAAAAATTTACATTAAATCTTAAAATTTTCAGTAATTTCAAAAATGTATTTAAATTAAATATATTTTATGTGAAATATATACATAGAATGCCGCTACCATTTAAAGCAATTTAACCCATCAACCAACCCAATGGCATAATCGTAAATGTGACGTTAGGTGCGGGATGGAGATTCAGATGCGTCGTTATCGATGAGCTGTCAGGTCGGGGGGGTCGCAACCTTCGAATAAATTAATAAAATATTTGCTGATTTCGACGGTGGTGGGGCCCACACTCCCCTCCCATTTTTGGCAAAGCCTCGGACGGCCCTCTCCGCCGGCACGTAACCGTGCTTCTCTCTCCTCGTGCCGACACCTCGACAGAAGCGGAAAATTAACAAAAATAGAAATATTTATTCGGTCCCTTTACTTTTACTTTAAGATTGGGTTTTTATATAAATACCACATAATTAGGACGTTGGGTTATCACTGTCAAAAAAAAGCTTGTTATTTGGGAACAATTCGAGTTCGATTCGTCAATGAGTTCGTGTTCGATTTGTTCGATAAGTAAACGAGAAGAACACCAACAATTTTTTTCATTCGGTTAGTTAAACGAACCAAACACGAATAATGATTCGTTCGTTCGTGTTCGAATTATTATTGTTCGAAATATAAAATAATTTAAAATAATTATATGTATATATATATATATATATATATATATATATATATATATATATATATATATATATATATATATATTAATATTTTAAAAAATTAAATTTTATGAATTATAATATATAATAAATTAATAATAATAATATATTAATATAGATATTATATATTTATAAAATATAAGTTATATAATTAATATAATATATTATTTATATATATTAATATTAGGGCTGTCAAACTGACTCGTCGTTTGCGAACAGCTCGTGTTCGACTCGAACAAGAACAGTGACTTCACAAACAACTTCAAACACGAGCTTATTTCAAACAAACTAAATTTCAAACAAACAGAACACGAACACAAGCTTTGTTCGTTCATGTTCGGTTCGTTTACACCCCTTGTTGGGGTCGTCTCAAAATTAGCTTCATAAAAAAAAAACGATCCAAGATTTCTCTTCATTGCTAAGCTCATTTATTTTGATCTGACCTCCATTCGAGCCACAATTCTAATCAATTTTCCACCAATTAATTATTTTTAACTAAATTCAATAAATTCACAACTCCAACATTGCTCGGGATGTTAATCATTCGATTTCGAGTCGAGCTCAGATTGGCTCGAAAAAGATTTGGTCCAAAATTTTGACTCTCAGTCAGGCTCATTTGTTTCGAAACGAGCCAAATTTTGAATTAATTTTCGAGCTCTTAACATGCTAAATTCACAACATATTTACATATTAAACAACTATAATTTTATATTTACAGACGCGCACCCAAATCTACGACATCAACTCAAATAAATAACATAAATTTGCAAAAGTGAAATGCAACTTTTAAGCCATAATTTTCTTGTTTAGCCAAAGTGATATAAATTTACATAAATACCAGATAGTTTCCTTTTTTGGTTAAAGAAAAAAAATAAGTAGGTGTTATCATATCATTAAAATGTGGGGCATAGATCATTTTGATTTAATTAATGATAGTTATGGGTGTCATTTTTATTTGATTATTGAGAGCAAATGTGCATGATATCATCCAATGACAATTATTGCTTTAGTTGGTAATTATGGAAAAGTTATAAAATTATTATTTTATAGTTTTATGGATTGATTATGACCCTTCATAGAATCCATGTATATGATATTTTAATTTCTCATGAATATATTGTAATAATAAAACTTAAACCTTTTTTTTGAATTTTTAAGGTAATTTAATAATTTTGACAAATATATATATATATACATTTAACCTGAATTATTTGTAGCACAAATCTAAAAGCAGAAATAAACAGCTTAGATCCACTTCCCATAACCTTTTCTATCAACAAATAGTGCCATAAAATTTTTGTCTCTTCAACAACTAGTGATATCATTGATGATGTCCATTATCTACTTTATTCAACAATAAATTTTGTTTGAATCTTATTACAAAAACAATTTTATAATTGCAAGTTGTAGATGATAAATATAAAATATTTACATATCTAAATTTAATTTTTTACATATATGGATTGTAAATGTCCCAAAAAATAATTATGATGAAATTATTTTTAAAATATTTTATTATATTAATTATTTGTGAATATACTCATAGACGTGGAATTATAGGTATGTGGGGCCACTGCCTAATAGGCCAACTTTCTCGTATGTAGTTATATAAATTAATAGTAATGTGGAGAATAAAGTTATGGAGAGTCAAATCCCATAGGATCTCTATGTGAATATAATATGTTAGCACATTGTCATGATTAATATTAGTTGTTGCGTGTGAGACAAGATTCCATTCATCATTCAGATTAGAATAATATGAACATCCCAAAGTGGCTAAAAAATGAAATGCAAATGTGGGAGGAATATTTTGCATATCTTAAAATTATAATTTTTTTTGTATAAGTATAGTTATGATTGTATTTGATACGCCTCCATCAAATTTTCATCATTGGGCAAGAATTTTGAGGTATGATACGAATCTCGAGGTAATTTTTGGAGCAAGAAATATTTGATAAAAAGTCATCAAAAACTCTGATTTAAGCAAACTAGCAGTCAAACTGACAAGCACCACAATAACAAACCAATGTTACCAAAATTGCTCTAAAACAAACCAAAACGAACCCAGATGAAGTAAGTAAATCGCTTTTAGATGTATTTTGGACATATTTGGAATGTCAAACGAATGTGATTCTGAAGAGTTTATAGTCAAATCGAGCCTCTTGAAATGACAAATCCAACGATCACAAGATCACTCAATTCTAACATCATTAAGACACTCAAATGTTCATCTAACGTCATTTAATAAGGGAAAATTCTTTGAGCCTCATGATCAAAGTTATTTATGTTCTTGAATTAATTGAACCTAGAACTATATAAAAAAAAACCCCATTTGTTTTCACGAGTAAGGGAGGAGAGCTCTAGGCTTAAGAGAAAACTTAAAGCTTTGAGAAGGAGTATTTATCATTGCCACTGTCGTCGATCGCACTTGAAACTTGTCAACCGCAATCAACCACCCTTACATGTTGTTGACCGCTGGTGACCGCTGCTGACTACCACCTACCGGTTGTCGCCAATCGTCAGTAATCGCTGGTCGTTCAAACAATAAACTTATATGTACATAAGATTGTAACTTGGGATGCTTAGAAATCATTTGTCTCATGGTAACTATTTATTACCTATGAGACAAATTGTTGCAACTGTAATTATTTTTTTAATAGTGGAACATTTCAACTGGGCCACTGTTTCTTAGTTTATTTCTTTTCAGATTTTCCATGTAAAAGCCTCTGTTGTCAGTACTAATTTTATTCTCTCTTTTGGGTGTGTGTTGAATGTACATAACATGCTAAAACGATAATCCACAACTCTACTGCCGCAAAATTTCTAACACGCATCGGTACTACAGTATATTCACTTTCATAAATCGACCTAATCAGAGTGATTATGAGAATCTAAAATGTATTCAATAAGTCATAAATATTAAATTGATTTGAATCATTTATAATTCAGAAATTAATCGGATCTTAAGCCGCCAAATAGTTTGAGCCGACTCACCAACTGAGTGAGACGCGTCTGATGTCTATGGTTTACTGTCATTATCGTCATGCCTATATCAGTGCATACTTGCTTACTACACATCAAATAATGTTGAGCCAAAAATTATATATTTTCTTATCACCAAGGTCATCTTGCTTTAGCTCTTGTGAATGATTTTCTTCTTGATGAGAGTCAAATAAAGGCACCATTTCCTCATCACATTTGTCAAATATTTGAATGAACATATCTTTTGAATAAATGAAATAAATGTTGTTTATTATCAACATTTTTACATGATGACACCAAAATTGATTAGATTTGAGTCCAAATAAACATTGATCAAGCACATAGTATAATTAGAAGTTTTAAAACATTAATTAAAATAATTTAACAATTTATAATTTTGACAAGTTTATTGTTAATATGAGTAACTCGTTGAGAAGAATATAATGAGCCTAAGATTATCTAATTTTGAGATCATTAAGATATTTAAATGCAAATAGAATAATTTATAATCGGAGAAATCAACATAGACCGACTTATAGTGTTTGGGAATTTTGGTCAAATTTATCATAATATCTCCCTAAAAAACTATTAATAAGCTCTCATTTTTTTAAAGAATATTGAAAGTGAGCTAAGAATTAAATATGAACTAAGGAAGTGGGCTTGATTCCAATTTTTTCGGTCAAGTTCAGGTTGACCGACCAACTTGAATTTGACTTGAATCTGACCTGCAAACCCAAAATTGACTTGATATCCACCACAAACTAATAATCGGCTCGAATTTAACCAAAACTTGACTCAAAATCGACGCAAATAGTTGTTATGTCTTACGTTAAATAGTTGATATGTGTTGTGTTTAGGTTGTCAAGATGATGACAAGTTGAGTAAAATTTTTGTACCCATTTAATAATTGGTTCATGTTTAAATCAACAGTTTTAGGTATTTTCGTTTTTAACTCAAACCCGAACCTGACTCATGAGCCCAGTATGACATTCCTAGATTAATAGTACGGTTAATTCTCCATAGGATACAAAGTTAAAAGGCATATAATTTTATTGAATGTGGAAATAATTGATCTAACATAAAATAGGAGCGGATAACATGACCGGCCGGTGATCGGGCATTTACCCAAGAAAAATAAATATATAAATAAAAAACTTTTTTTAAATGGAATTTTTATTATTATCTAGAGGTAGGGCATTTTCTAGCTCCCGCTTGAGCATTCTCTCATATGATTATATATATATATATATATATATATATATATATATATATATATATATATATATATATATATATATATATATATATATATATATATATATATCATTTAGATTTTCATAGGACACTTTTGAAAAAAAGAAACAAGCTTATCACAAAAATTATTAGTATGGCCCAAATGATGAAGTTGCACAATTGTTAAAATACAACACATGAATAAATAATTAGATGGAAATCATTACATATTGCTAGAAGTTGATAATTGAATTGCATTAATACTTCTAAAATGAAGCCATTGGATTGTTAATCAATGATGAAAATGACAAACCCTAAAATTATTGTTGCCAATAAATTAGACGCAGTAATTAAAATATATTTGAAGATAAATAATATCAGTAACAAATATGTGAATAACTCAACAATATTAATTATGTAGATTATCAAATATATAAAGTTAGAATTTTTAAAATCATTTATTTAAATTACGTATATTATTTAAAAATTAAAATTTAGTTTTTTCTTATTTATTTAATAATTTTAGTTCGGCAAAAATTTCAACGAATCATACAACAGCTACGTGGCCTGAGACAGAAAAAGGCCGTAATTATAAATTATGTAAATTTACTATTTTAGCCCTTGATATTTCTTTTTGATACCAGGATTAAGATGCTCGTTAGCCATAAACGGGATTATAGTCGATATCCTTTTCATGTTTACAAACCTCGTGATTACCAAATTAAACCTACCCGGGCCCACCTCCAATTTCCTCGGGTCCCACCCGCCGCAACCTTTCCATTTATCCCATCCGCTGCATACCTCGTAACAAAATTTCACCAATTTCTCCACTCGTCTCACGACTGTCGAGATCGTCGTCGTTCTCTCCCCACAACGCTCTCCCCACCATGTACTAGCCCCGCAGCAGATTGGTTCAAATTATCAGCACAGTGAAAGTGACCTGTAAGGACCAAAAGCTCGACCCCACCTCCACAATCAGGGAACGGGCGGGTGGGAAAACGGGTGCCGCATTTCAAATGCTTACCAGAAGAGCTCGGTGTCCACAACTTTAGGAGAGGGATGAAACATTAAAAAATTCGAGTGGGTCGTGGGTGACCGGCAGCAGCCGGTGGAGGTGGGCCCATTGCCAGAATAGGAAAGAATAGGGGGTTGCCGTAATGGGAAAGGCTGGATGCGGGCGGTTGCTTTTTGGGTAATTATGCGGTTTTCGTGTCACGCTGTCACCATCCACCCGCTGGCTTAATTAACGATCCACGTTTACTTTGCTTTTTTTATTTTAATCTTATTTTATTTTTATGATTTTGTCGCTTTTTATAATTATTGTTCATATTTTACTCTTAGAGTCAGTTTGAGGCAGCTGCAGCTTCTCAATTTTACAATTGCAGCTGCGTTGTACCAGAAAATTATTGCGGGGAATTGTAAATATTCCACGTAATTAACGAATACTTCCAAATAAATATTTTTAAGACTAGGTGTGGTAGCTGCAACTTATTGAATAATTTGTTGATCTGCTGATAAGTTAGATGTGGTAGCTATTACAAATGTTTGTTTTTTTGAAAAAATATACTGCAGCTAGAAAGCTCTCACCGCGCTTAGGTAGGTGCGGTGTGAAAACGTTGTTTTCAGCATTTTAAATATAGAATAGGATAATAAATATTAAACTATTAGGAAAATTTTGCCATAACGGGACTTTAATAAAAATGAAAAATAAGCCATGAATTTTAGTATTTGAGTGGCAATTTGAAAAATAGATGAAAGTGGGTGGTCAATTTGTAAATAGTAAGTTCCGTGTGGTCCGCACGTAATAATTGCCCCTTTAAAATTTCGACAGATATGAAGAGTTGAAGTTTCATGATCAGTAAACAGGCAAAGTAATGTCATTATACTAATTGTTTGGACCTTAGAGCCAATTAAATTTTAATTTATGGTAACCTTTAAGTGTCACAGGTCTGAAGTTGGATAGGGGTGGACTTACCTTCCGCCTCATCCACTCGCACAAAATAAGGAAGAAAAATGGCATTCTAGGTAGGCAAGATTTGACAGGAAGGTTAGGGTAGATCTATTTTCTGTATTCATAATTCATCTATATAGTTATCGTTTAGCAAGACATTAGCATGAATTTCAAAGTATTTTTTAATAAAAATATTTAAATGTTAATTGGAAATTATATAGAATACCGATTTCGATAAAGTTACGGTTAAGCTGATTGGTTCAACTCCAGACTATCTGCTCTGCCTACGCGCTATGGACGCGAATCTCGGTTCACATTCTAGCACGTATTTGAGCAACTGCAATCGAACTGATTCCATGAGCTTGCCTGCACCTCATAACGTCCATCTATGAGGCCCACAAACTTTATCACTTCTAATGCACTTTTCAACTCCTACCACTTCGGGCTATTGACGCTATCACTGTTTGTGCATCTCCTAAATCTAACCATCTCCAACCTATGGATGTCATCGCAGCTCACAATAATAGATGATCTGACCGACTATGATTTACGTGGCTCACAACTCTTGTAGTTTCTGACTCCAACCACTAGGACCCACTAATGTCATCACTGCTAACTATTACAGCCTACGTGACGACTACGCCCTACATGACTTATAGCTCGTGCTGCTCCCGACTCCTACCCCCACGACCTACAGAAATCATCACGACTAAATCATTCTAATTCTGGCCTATACAAAAAATTACAGTCCACCTGACCAACTATAGTCGACGTGCCTTACAACTCATGTAGCTCCCATCCTTCCTTCGATAATCTTTCTGATTATGAATAATTTCTTATTTAAAATTTTATCTCGAAAATCATACTTAATAATATTTATTTTTTATGAAGTAAAAATTTTAAAAATAATAAAATTTTAATTAATCACACAAAACAGAGAAATGGTAGAATCAAAATTAGCAAAAAAAAATTATATAAATTCATAAATAACTAATTAATATCACATATTATTACATTAAAAAAAAATCTAAACAAAAATAAGCTCATAGGTCCTCAGAATATTTTACTCCGCATAAAAACAACTGTCATTAAAAATATTCCACCCCCATTACGTTCCCAATCATACATTATATGTGGGTCCATGCACAGCACACTGACCAATTACGTATCACCAGTAGCATCCTTCGATTACGAAATCTGAGATGATAATAATAGTATTATATTTTTTTTCAAAATTATTATTAAATAATAAAAATAATAATTAATATATATTTATATATTTATTTATTTTATCTGCGATCTGCACGAAACTTACATTGATCCATAATTGTAGGATTAGCAAAGTACTAAGAAATTTCGCATGCAATCTCACAGCACGGACGTGTACTCCTCCGGACCATTTGTCAGTGGGGTCCACTTATATATCTATGTAATTTATCTGTATTTATAATGTCGATAATACCCCCCTTAAATTAAGGAAATATCGGCCATTTAACCTTTTAATATATGTAACATCTAATAAATTTGGTAACATTTGTACTTCTATCTCTTTTATATATATATATATATATATATATATATATATATATATATATATATATATAATTCATAACAGATTATTTGGAAGGCTACAAAATAAGCACACTTTATATTTTATAGAAAATTTAAAATACAATACTAAATAGAAATAATTTTATGATTGCGGATTTGTTTGGTGCAACTTTGACTTATTAAAAAACTGTTGTGAAGCAGTTGAAAAATTATTTAGTCTTTGATAAGTGAGGTGGTTATTGCCGCAATTGAAAATGCTAGCACTAGCGCTGTACGAGGCAGGTGAGAAAATACAGATTTCGATTGTAGCGTTTTGAAAAAAGCTGTCAAAGCTCGAGTTCTTAAGCAACAAAACTGTGGTGTTGTCAAAACACAATTCATCAAAAAGAAAAATAAAGAAGCATGTTTATTTTACGGTATATTAAATATCTTAAACATGGCTGGTACATTCATTCTACATTGCAACTAGATTACCTCTTAAATATTTACGTAATTAGCAACTAACACTTGATTTTTATATCTAATATTCTAATGTCAAACTATGCATGAAAATTGTTCTTTTTAAAATAATAATAATAATAATAATTTTTTATATAGTATTAAAAAGTTTTGTATTTTTAGTATTAAAAGGAAAGTTTAGCTGGCATCCGGAAGATGGACGGAATAATTTTTTTCCAAATAGATGAGCTTCAGAAGACTCAAATAATTGGCAGAAAATTTTAAAAAGTTATAATTTCAAATAAATACTTATTATTTACATTTTGAACTCTATGAAAAAATTGTTATAATGAGTATTTAATAAATAATTTAATATAATGAGTACTATAATTTTTTATAATATTTTATATCGTCTTAAAACTGGATAATTAATCAGAAGAAAATGAAAGCTCGGACAAAGTCCAAATGGGTGAGCTATATATATATATATATATATATATATATATATATATATATATATATATATATATATCCATGTGTGCATGTGTGCATGTGTGCATATGTGCTCGCGTGCGCGTGTTCTGTTGCATGTTAGTAGAGTAGTCTTTTTTAATGTCGTAAGTCTTCTCAGGTCACGGGTTTGAATCACCTAGTGGCGTAAAGTCGCCTTATGCCAGGTGATACTCGACTTTTTGTGCACACTGGATCGCTCCAGGACCTAAGCACGGGTCGAGCAAATAGGGTGGGTTGAGGACCTTAAGACTCGGCCCATTATTTATTATATATATAAGATATCAAGTTATATCTTCAAATAAAATTTTAAAATTTAGCCCTTTAGATGGTTATAGAATAAATATTAAATTTAATGTAAATCCGTAAAAGTTAAAGTTCTTATTATAATAATAAATACAAGAGCAAAATTGTATTAACTGTTATATATATATATATATATATATATATATATATATATATATATATATATATATATATATCTATATTTCTCTTGTTTTATCTCTAGGTTTCGTAAACAATTTAGAGCTTTAAGTATTCAAGCCACTAAAATCTCAGCCATCCACCATATCCGTCTGATTTGATTCAACGGCTATGATTGAATTTCGCATAATAAAAATATTTTTTTCTCATTTTGTTTTCAAAATTTCGCGCCTGGCAGATGGAGTCCTTTTTTTTATTTTTTTGGGCAATTACATATAGGTACCCGAAATATTGCTATTTACCAAAAAAGCACCCCCTTTTCATCCATTTTCAAATTCTCACTGCAGATTGAGAATGTTCGTTGATCCTATATATATGCAGCTCACATATCCTGTAAAATTGATCAGAGGAAAAAAAAGAATTTTATGGTAATTATTCAGAGCATGATATTTACCAAAATTTTTCATGCTAAAGTTTGACGAGTTTTCGGTAGATTTCAATTATCCGGCATGAATCTCAAGAAATGTATAGTTCTCGAGACAGTTTTTTGAGCAAGAAATATTCAGACCTCGATAATAACTCATCCAAACTATGATTTCAATTACTGATCAACCGACGAGTTAGACAAGAAAAACCTCTAGTAATCAATATCTTAGTCTAATCAAAATCAAATCAAGCTCAGATCAAGTCATTAAACCATTATTGAAAGTTCTCATGACACATTTGGAAGGTTAAAAGTATGTAGAATCTAACAAGCCTATAATCAAATAAAGCGTCTCGATAAGACAAATCCAACGAGCTCAATTTTGCTCAATTCCGACATTGATAAGAATCCCCATCAAACGCTATCTCATCGAATAAAACTCTCTGGACCGTCTGATCAATGTGGTTCATATTCCTGCATTAATTGCAATCAGAACATTATAAATAGTCTCACCCCTCTCATGAGAGGAAGACTTGAGACTTGAGAGTGAACTTGAAGTTTTGAGAAATAGCTGAAGTCCAGCAACACCCCAGTCGTCGTCGACCGCCGTTGACACCCGTCGACCAAAGTCTATACCCATCGACCGACGTCGACACTTGCCTAGCGCCATCGATCTTGTCAACCACTGCTGACCGTTATCAACAACCAGCGACTGTCGTCTAGCACTACTATCGTTGACGTTGTAACATGAAAAACCTAGAAACTCTTTCCCGTCCGTGGGATGATGAGTCTCTGTAATCATCAACTAATAGTGAATTTTTACAATCAGGTCTGCCACTGTGATTATTTCCTTTTATGGGTGTTCTGCGTAAAAAACTTATGGTCTCATTAATGATTGTTTTTTTTTTACATGAGTATATCCTAAATTCTCATGTAATGCTGAGACAAAAATCCATTACTCGACAACGAATTTTCTAGCCCGCATCAAAATTAATTAATATTTTGGCAAAAAAAATTATGAATTGATTTAACGCTTATCAAAGCTTTAATTTGTGTGTGTGTGTGTGTAATCACACTCAAAGAATTGAACATTAAAAAGAAAAGAGAAATAAAGCACAACAATGAAAATTAGAGTGAGAGAATTGCGTTCTCATATATTTTTGAAATGATCCCTTATTTATAGGCAAAAGAGGCACAACTTCTAAAGCTACACTTATGCCCACACATGTAGAGATTGTACATGTTATTCTACATATTTTACCCTTGTGGGCCTGGGGTCTTGCTGCTCTCTTGCACGACCAGCTGGACTTGGCAGGAACTCGACGAGTCATGCTGGCTAGCTGATTCTAATGGTGCCGCCGATCGGATAAATAGATCACTGTTAGCCGGCTTGCTGGCAGCGGGGCGGTAGGACTAGTCAGATTGGCTGAATTTTGTTGATATAAGGCAAGGTCTAGTCATTGACCCACTATCTCCTCCAATGAGTTTTTATTGACATGTTGAAGTTAGGTCATCGGGTAGAGGTTAATCACTGTCATCCGACAAGTAGACTTCCCTGAAACGATAGAATCCTAGTGGGATGGTTGGGACTTCTTATATTCTCTTGATGTTATTGGGGAAGATGAGTGAGTGATCATGATATGATAGTCATGTGGATCAACTTCTCCCTCATATTTACTTCATCATGAAGGCACGCTTGGAAGATGCTTTGCCTGTCATAAGATTGAGTTGCTCAGACTGACAACACTTCGACCGCCCTTGTGCTTTAGGCAACCTCGAGTTTGCCATATCTGGTCAGATATATGGTTTGCCGGTTCGCCTTTTGCTGGCCCCCTTGGTATTAGACCATTTTTTTTCTTCGACCATTAGATCTCCTCGAGTTTCGTGTTAGCATATATATAATGCATCATAAAAAAGTTTTTTATTATTTTATATGAAGTTTGGGGCATTTTCACAAAAAAAAAAGAAATTTCCATATTAAAATTTAAGTATATCAAATTCTTTAATTTCAGCAAGTTTATAATCAAACTAATTGTCTCAGCAAGACAAACCCAATGGTAACAAAATTGGCCCAAACCAAGTCCATATCAAACTATTAAGGTACATTCAGAGACTTCATATCATTCATTGGATGGTTAAGTGAACTCCCAATTTGATATACCTCTCGTTAAATAGAATATTTTGACGAGAGGAGTCCAATGAGCTCAACATCACTTAATTTTGAGGTCATTATGACCCTCAAATTATAAAAAAAAATCTTCAATGATCAAGGGAAATCAATAGAAATTGTTCGTTCAAGTAGTTAGTGAATTATTTGTCAAATGAGCAACCTGCCACTACCTTAGTGCTTATACACAAAACTCTCCCATCACTTGAGGGGGCGGAGAATTTCCAGTGTTTTTTTAGATTGAAGATCAGATAAAAACTTTTGTAGTTATCATCATTGTCAATTGCCACATGTTGACTATCATTGCAGCCCTACTCGTGTTTATTAGTGAACCACATGATGTAATGAAGTATCTCAAATACGGTGTACCAAAGTTTCTTGGACACAATATAACAAAGTACTCCAAATATGGTCAAGTGATGTACTCCGAATATGGTGCAATGAAGTTCCTCAAGAACGGTGTAATAAAGTAACTTGAATACAATACATCGAGTACCCCAAAAATAGTGCAATGCAATATCCTGAACATAGTGTAGTGAAGCATGATAAATATTGGGTAACGTGCCTTGAATACGATGTAATGAATAACACTATAATAAATACCCGAAAATATATCCTAAAACAAATGCTTACAACCTTCGTTTTTGGAATAATATTACTTTTCTCTAAACTTTTAAATTTTTATCTTTATGTCCTAAACCAACAAGTAATGCTTAAGGTAAGAAATGATAACCTGTTACAAGTCCAACCGGAGTTGTCCAACAAATGACGAACTAATGCGACTGCAACTCTCTAATACATCCTATGTGACAAAATATGACTTATGTGGCTCACTTATATTGCAACTTATAACTACGACCTTTGTAACAAATTGGCGCTATTAAGGTTTCTCACAAACACTTATGTGACTAAATTATACCTATGTCGTTCATTGTTACTGTAGCTTCCAACTATGACATTTATGATCAATGACGCTATTAAAGCCCCTCACTATAACATTTGAGACCTATTGCTGCTACATCTTCCAACTATAGCCTTTATGGCTAACTGACGCTACTGAATCTCCTCACTACCGCCTACGTGATCAACTACGATCTATATGGCTCATAAGTACGACAACTTCTAAAGATGAGCATTGTGGCCAACTACACCCTGTGTGACCAATTGACGTTATTGCATCTTCTCACACCTACACTGTCAATGCGGTTCATTGCCATTATAGCTTTCAACTATGGCCTTTGTGGCCATCTGAAGATGCTGCAACTCTCCACTATAGCCTATATGATCAACTATAACATCTGTGATAAAATTGCTACCATGACTTTCAAATACAATCTCCATGGCCAATAAACGCTCATGCAGCTACCAACTATAGCCTATATGACTAACTACTATTAAAACATTCCACCACAACCTTTACTACAAACTAACGCTATTATAGTCACTTACGAAAACATTTAAAACAAACCACTCCTTTTGTAGCAATTAAGTACATCTTTGCAGCCTAACTATGCTTACTACCGCCAAGCAAAACAGTTTATTGTAACCTGATTATGGCTATGCAAACTAAATTAGTATTCTACATTTGTACTAATGAACTTCATAATTATATCTTCCCTAATTCAACAGAAGCGTAGACATATATACTTACAATCACATAATTGACTACTTTGACGGGGCACGACCCAGCGAACTTTTCGCTTTCCAGGGTGTTCCCACGTAAAAATTTTGTTGGCTCCTTTTACTACATTACAATTATAAGTGTGTGTTGAATTTTTGCACAAAGTTGATATGTTATATTATCACACTAATGTCATGAATTTTCCGGCGTGCAACATTGTATATAACGAAATAAAGGAAATTATTTAAACTAACATTCTTTCGTGTGATAAATATGACTCAAATGACCTTACCACAAATGTATAAGCAAGTTTTCTTTAAGCACAAATACAAATGATTTTGAATTGAGAGATCTACATGTTAATCACCACCCATCTTGTATCATCATTTAACACTATCAAATGTTAATATCACGAACATAGACAAATATCAATGTTCGCTTGAATTTTTGCTTGCAATGGTGCACAACTCGAGAACTTTTTCCTAATTAAAGAGTTATTTTCACTCTTTGTAGCACAATGTAGAATGAAATAAAATTTTAGCATAGTGTCTTTAAACATAGCTATACGAAAGTACAAGTCTAATCAATGTAAGGATCATCTGGACAAACATCTTAAAAGCTAAAAATCTTTAGTGTTGTTTAATATTGCTCTTTAGATAGAAATCTCCTTAGCCAACAGGATTATAAAATGCCAATCAATAAATAAAGAAAACAAGAAAGCATAACGCACAAAAAATTTTTAAGTGAGGGAGTCATTGAGTGTTGTAGTTCCATACAAAGAACAATATTTCAAAGCATCATTATTATTCATAACAGTGGAACTCAAATGTCATCTGTGGTATTTTCAAAGTTCATGATATGTTGTAGTTAATCTCTTTTTGAACCACCTTAGGATGAGCTTGATTTTGTTTAAAAAATTACCATGTTTGTTTAAATGCATATAATATTTCAACCAAATTTATCTTACTCGATGATTTAATGTACCTTGGTTGCCAGTGATGACCTCGACCCGTAACTATGCCTACAATTTATCCTTTAATTTATATTTCAAAGGGTAGTATGCAAAAACAAATATATAATTTTAGAAAATAATTTGCATACCAGAGGTACTACGCAAGTATACGTATCGTATCCAATAAAACAATGCTCTATTGTAGTCTTGGTTATCGATCCCACGGGGAAGATTAATTTTAGAAATTAATAGATTTTCAAATTAAAAGTAAACATAATTTTTATTTCTTTTCAAAGATCAGATTTTAAGTTCTATGAAATTTTTACTAGAAGTAAATAAAGTAGCAATAAATTAAAGGTTGATGCAAGTTTAAATAAAACAACTTTCTTCTTTTCAACTAATCCAAGATTTTTCAGAAAAATTATCATTCGTGGAGAACTTGAAATTATGGTATTGCACTAAATAGAAGCATTCATATTCTTTACATTCGCTCGATAGTATAAAGAACATTGGTTAATCTATAGATTGGTTGAGAATATATTATTAGTAGAATGGATTAATCTAGACTCACACTTCAAGATGTCTAAGGGTGGCTATGATTGGCCCTACTAGTGACCCGTTCACTTTCTATAAACCAAATTAATAGAATTTAGTCTGTCACTCTAAAAACTAATTAATTCTACGCCCAATAAATAATATTTTCTTATTTATTTGCACTTCACATTGAATAACCCGCACATGGCCTTCAATTACCCAAGGATTCATGTGATATCTACTTGTTAAGAATTCATCTCCGGATAGTTCTCAGAGTTCTTCAGCAGATTTTAACATTTCAAATGACAGTTTAAAAAGTAAATTAAGAACGGGTATGAATATCATCACAATAATTTTTAAAATTAAGTTTAAGTTCTCCAACGAAATTAAATTATTTTTATTATCTTTTCATGGTTGAAAGGAGAAAGAAAAGTAACTACTTAGTACACATTGAATTCACACAACAAAACATATTTATAAAACTTTGAACTAAGTTACAAATACTTATCTAGAATGTTCATTCAAGTGATCATTTGATTCCTACTTACTCTAATACAATGTACAAGACTTCAACAACACCAACTCTTACAAACTCTCACTTTCTACTCAAGGAATTGAGTAGTAACACTCAAAGTAACTAAATATAAACTAAAATAAACTCATTAAAAGTATTTGCTGGCTCTCTAGAACTATTTCCGGGCGCGGGAGAGCACTCCTTTCTATAGAATTGTCTCATATTTATAGAGCTTCAAAAATGACCAGGGGTTGCTTAAGGCACCTCTTCAAAATTCATCCAAATTCAATGAATCTTTTAGAAAGTAACTGTGGCGCCTAGGCGCCAAACTCCGTGACCAGATCTTCGCACCCCTTCACTTTGGATCGCACCTCTTCGTGATTAAAACCGTTCCCTTGCGTCCAGATGCATTGTATCACATATCCTATGTATCAGGAGTAACTTACAGTCTTCTAGAAGGTCTGATAACAGCTTAACGCCGTCAAATAACTGCCCAAAGTTGTCAAAAATCTTAACTGCTTCAGTATTGAACTGGAGCCTAGGCGCTGGATTTTGGCGCCTAGGCGCCAGACCTATAATTTTGGCAACTTTATTTTTTAGCTCTATTTTTGCTCCTTTTTGTTCATTTTTCCTTCTTGAACTCTTTTTTTCATCACCTATATCCAAAAACATAAAAATATCTTTCATTAAAGCATAATATCCTTAAAAATTGAATCGTAAATAAGACATAAAAATATGTACTTTTTAAGTGGATCAGCCAGCATATGGATTATTCAATCATTTTGCAAGTTACTTTCTCATTCAACAAACATGACTTGTTAGCTCATATCAAGCCCATTATGTCATATACTGACCTATCAACCTTATTTAACTTATTGA
This sequence comes from Papilionanthe hookeriana x Papilionanthe teres, assembly GCA_022702705.1. Classification (NCBI taxonomy): domain Eukaryota; kingdom Viridiplantae; phylum Streptophyta; class Magnoliopsida; order Asparagales; family Orchidaceae; genus Papilionanthe; species Papilionanthe hookeriana x Papilionanthe teres. The sequence continues at coordinate 67,134,022 of CM040437.1, forward strand.
CTAGCCTCTTTTGTTAGCGACTAGTTTCCCCTTCTTTTGAGGAGACTGCCGAAATCTTATTTATTCTTAACTACAAAAGAACGATATCAACAACATTTTTGTCATTATTTTTTATTCATAGTTATCCAATTTATTATTTCGTGAGAGAAAAAAAGTACAACTAATCTCATACATATTATCTCCATCACTATCAATATCTTCCTATTCTTCTCTTTTCCATATATGGAGGACTTTCTTTATTGGCCAAGTCTTTACATTATATTGATATTTTGATAAGAACAACAACTCATACTTCAAGACTAAACTAATAAAGTTAAAAAGAAAACTTTTTTAAAGACTTTTCTTTTCTATTTAGGCATAGTCCAATTGATTTTCTTTACCATAATTTTTCATATTAAAATTTAGATTTTACCTTTTTGAAACTTTTTTCTAATAGCACATAAATATTTATTTACAAAAAAGACATTAAATACTTTAATTCTCAAATACTATAAATTATTGTTCTAATTTACAATTTTGTAACTTTCTATATTTTTATCATAAATAATTAAATTATTGTTCTAAAGATGCTCACCGGCTACTGCCGGTACACCACCACGGAGCTAAATATTTAATTACCCTAACCCTTCATCCCTCTCAATTAAATATTAATATTAATTATTATATATCTAATTATTTTGGGGGCGAGCTATCATCTTTAAGCGCATCTCTGCTTTCGCTCATCCCATCAGCTCCCTTTTCTCTTCGGCTGCCCCTTCTTTCGATTCCGACACGATCCATCGCCGCCGGCGAACTACACTTTGACGGAGATACGCAAAATTACTGCGACCTCCACTTATTACCTGCAAGCTTCTTTGATTCCCCTTTGTCTTTCTTCTTAGTCGGCGATCACTGATCGGAGAGGAATTTAATCTATTCATTTCCCTTTTTGCTGATTGATGTAGTAGAGAAGCAAATAGAGGTAATAACGGAGAAGAGTAAGGTCGACAGGGGAGGGAGGAGGCATATCACATCTCTGCAATAAATGCGCGGAGATGTAAAGGCCAATGTTCCGTAAGAACGATTCGGCTTTGTCTTGCTTCTATCTCTACCTGCTGTGGCTTTTTTTCCGAAAATAGACGAGGAAACCCTATCAGGCAACGTTGAGGGAGGTTTTATTAAGCTCAGTTTGATTGCATAAAAGTTTCGGACGTTTACGTTTCAAAGATGGTGCTAGATCTTAACGTGGCTTCTGGTTCTGAATCGTCGTCGGTACCGGAGAAACTCCTTTCAGAAGGATCTGGAGGAGTTCAAATGACTGATTCAGGGACATCTAACTCCTCTGTTCTCAATGCTGAGGATTTAAGTAACATCGGTGACGAGGATTCTTGCTCCACTCGCCCGGCTTTCAGGTTCAGTATCTTGAAGGACGCAGAGGAGGTAGAGGAGTGCGGCGATGATATCCGCGTTGCTTCGGATGCTGGCCCGATCACTCATCAGCTGTTTCCACAGCAGGCGCAGGTTATTTTAGATGGTCTGGCGACGGGAACCACGTTGGCGTCATCGTCGTCTAGGCCGCATTTGATAGACCTCGGTTTCTACCAGGCTGATGTGATGGCAACTGCGGAAGGTAAGCTTCTTCACCCCCTACAACAGCAGCCTCAGGTGAAGAAGAGCAGGAGGGGACCAAGATCGCGAAGCTCTCAGTATCGCGGAGTGACGTTCTACAGGAGAACCGGAAGATGGGAATCTCACATCTGGTATGTATTGGCTTGCCCTCCATTCATTCTTGGTTTATTATGGAAGTTCTTACACGGAGTTTTTTCTTTTTTTTCTATCCTTTTTCTTATCTCAGGGATTGTGGGAAGCAAGTCTATTTAGGTACGATTAATTGTTTATTTTGTTCTCTTGAATTGAATTTTGGATAATTATAAGCTCGTTTATTTTACCGGGCATCATATATTCTCTTTAAGCTCACCTCACTCTCTCTCTCTCTCTCTTCTCTTTTTTTTCCTTTCTTTTTTTGATGTTTTTATTGGTATTGCAGGTGGTTTTGATACTGCTCATGCTGCGGCCAGGTAATTTTCCCTTTAATGTTTCTGTGGCTTGTTTCATGGAAATGAAACCTAATTTTGTGCGTGTGTTTTGTTATTGCAGAGCATATGATCGGGCTGCCATCAAATTTCGTGGAGTTGATGCTGACATCAATTTCAATCTCAGCGATTATGATGATGATTTGAGGCAGGCAAGAGTTAGACGCTTTTCTTACTTTTGGCAGGATTGAACTGAGATTTACCTTAATGATTGCTAACTGTATTTTATAGATTTTAAATTATTTATTAAATTTAGGATTTGTTAAATTCCACCAATCACAGGAGTCTTTCATAAATTTGAAATCTTGAAACAAGTAGTTAGACAATTTATCTGGATTCAACAAGATTTTAAGGGATATTTTTGCTGAACAGTTTTCAGGTTTTAGTCTCCTCAAGGTTTGCTAGATCTTCATTTATAAGATTTTGTAAATTTTGATTTACTGGATTTACTAAATCCCAATTGTAGTCTAACTGGATCTCCTCAAGGATTGTATACTAATTTTTATCTCTGCTTAAAATTTCTCAGATGAGAAATCTGACCAAGGAGGAATTTGTGCATATACTTCGTCGCCAAAGTACTGGATTCTCAAGAGGAAGCTCAAAATATAGGGGAGTGACTCTTCACAAATGTGGTCGATGGGAAGCTCGCATGGGACAGTTACTTGGCAAGAAGTATGGGACTTCACTTCACCTTAATATTTTGGAAAATTTACATATTTTGCACACAATTATCATGTATTTACATATCTCACGCCTAAGCCTTCATATTTACATATACATGGCAGTTTGCCGCTTTAAAACTATGCATAAAAGTTATATTTCACTTTTTAGAAATTGTAATAGTGTATTTTTGTTGTGATATTGAAGATTTGAGTGCTATGGTGTAAACATGAAAGTTTAGGCGTGAGATATGGAAATTAATAAGAATTGTGAGCTGTGTATGTAAACGCCCCTTACAATATCTTGACCCTTATTTTAATTTATAGAACTTGGCTTTTTACCTGCTTTTCTTGACATGATTGCCTTAATTTCATTTGTTGATTTGTTGAATTCATATATAAATCATGGAACGTTGAATTATCACTTCTGATCAAATACTTATCAGCCTTCTCCATATTAAATCTCAGGATTATTTTGAGAACGGAAAAGTTTTAACCATACCTTTTCTTCACTGTTTGCATGCAGGTATATATATCTCGGGTTATATGACAGTGAAGTAGATGCTGCAAGGTTAGATTGAGTTTGGAATTTTATCAATCACTGGCATTCTTAGGGGCTTTCTGATAACAACTTTAGTAAATTCTGTATATCCGGATTTAATAAATCCTGCCAACACCAAGATTTAGTAAATCTGGTATTTTGACTCGAGATGGAACTTGATTTACTAAATCCAGGATTCAAAATTTGCCCTTGATTTAATTAAATCCCACTTAAATCCGTCACCAAACAGCCCCTTAATATAAATCTTAGCTTCTGCCAGGTTGTTTGGATAAAATTGTTACCTGGTTACTGTTTTTGACATCAGGGCCTATGATAAAGCGGCCATTAAATGCAATGGAAGGGAAGCTGTCACAAATTTTGAGCCAAGTACTTATGAAGGAGAACTTCTTTCCAAGGATGATGTTGAAGGTATTAACATAGTTTGGTTTTTATTTCCTTGTTGACTTGAGCATTTGTATTTCCTTGTTAGAAGGTTTACATACATGCCACTTAATGCGTATTTATTTCCATATCTAACACCCCAACTTCAATTTTTACATACATGCCAGCTATCTATGAATGAAAAGTTTGTATTTCACATTTGCAATCTAAAATGGTGGGTTTTTTGATGTAATATGAAGTATTTGGGCGTTAGATATGTAAAAAAGCAAAATTTAGCCGTTAGATATGTAAATATATGGGAATTGGGTGGAATGTATGTAAGTACCCCTTGTTTCTACATATCCTATTGTTGGCTGATCCATTGTTTATGATTTGACTCTTTCAAACAGCCTTCGGCAATGACATTGATTTGAACTTGAGTATTTCTCAGCCTTCTGTCTGCAATTTGAAAAGAAATATTAATCAGGTTGGCTTACAATTCCAATATGGCCCTTTTGAAGCTTCTGATGTCAAGAAGATGAAGGTAATTTTATTTTTCAGTCTCGTTTATGTGTTCCACTTTAATTAACACAAAGTTAGTTAGAAGTTTCTTTCGCTATCTAGCTAAAACTCTGGCTCTCTAAATGTCTTTTAAGGGCACTGAATGCTTTGATCAATAAATTCAGTAACACTTTTCTTTATTCTTGTTATCCCCTTCTCTGCCTAATGTTAATAATGTTAATTGTCAGGGAAATTTATATACATACCACAATTTTTTCGTATTCATGTATCTAAAAGCCGTAGTTTGATATTATTAAAACTTATAACACCTTGTTATAAACCTATACTTGAAAAGATGTATTTAACTTTTAAAAGATAATGATTGTGATATTTTTATGTAATATTATATGTTCTTGTGGTATGCTTGCAAATATGAATGTTTAGGCGTTAGATATGTAAATTCATAAAAACTTTTTTGGTTGATATGTAAATGTCCCTTATTATTACTAGTGTTATTATTAGGATAGTTGCTTCTTAGTTAGCCCTTGACATAAAGATAATAGTGCTTGCTTGATTTTGTTGTCCAACAGATTGACCAGACTTCTTCCAATTCAGTACTTCAAACTCAACACCTGGCTATGGCACCTGAACATCCTCGAGCCTGGAGCACTGTATACCCAGGATTCATCCCCATCAGTGAGGTAATTTCACTCCTACTTTACAGGCTTTATTTAACATTTACTGTCATGATTTTCCTCTTCAGTAGTTTCTGTTCTACAACCTGAAAATATAAGTTTCTTATAATTCCTAGGTTTTTGCTTTAGAGCAAACTATATTAAAGCCTATCTGCCAAACCAAAGCCCATTTAATTCTTGTCTGTTGATCTTTTCCTCTTGTTCATACTTAACTGCCTAGTCATTTGAGTGAAAAATAGTCTTACATCGAAGTTAAAATGTGGACTTAAAGAGTTTGTAATATACTATTCATTTTTCTTGTTCTTTCACTTCACTTTTGGGATGATGGGTGTCTATCTACACGTATATTGGACTAGGAGTACATCTGAGCAAAATTAAAGAGTTCGTGATATTTACAAAAGCTTCATGTGACTGATAGAGCTCTTTGTGCATGAAACTTGATGTTATTATAAAATACTATGACTATATTAAATAATAACCAATGTGGATGACCCTCTTGTCTGTGGGAGATTGTAGATCTACACATTACTGTGCGCTTTACCTCTTACATTAATATTTTGATAATAAGAGTCAAGTTTTTTATATGGGGCATTTACGTACATACCATCCGATGCATAAACATTTACATATCTAAAATGTAAACTCACCATTTTAACTTTAAAATGTAAAGTACACGATGCATAGTTAAGGTGGCATGCATGTGAAGATTAAAGTTTAAGTGATAGATGTAAATAGATGGGAATTGAGTGGAATATATGTAAATCTCCCTATATATAAATATATATATATATATATATATATCTTTGTGCACGCGCACACGCAACCTTGTTCTGTTTGATGGCAACTTTGGCACAAGTCTCCTCTGCCCCGAGTTTGAATCTCAGCTGGGTCGAATTATCACATATGAGGGATCGGTATCTAGGGTATAGTCCTTCATAAATACCAACAACAACAACAACAAAGCCTTAATCCCACTAAGTGGGGTCGGCTACATGAATCCTTTTTCTCCATTGCGTCCTATTTAGTGTCAAATTTTCGTTTAATTCTAATAGATTAAGATCATTTTTTATGCAATAAGCCCAAGTTTTCCTAGGTCTGCTCTCGCCTTTCTTAACATAAGTTGTATTTAAAACATCTACTCTCCTAATCGGATCATCAGGTGGTCGACGTTTAATGTGACCAAACCATCTAAGGCGACTCTCTCTAATTTTATCCGACAACGGTGCAACTCCAACCCTATTACGGATATATTCATTTCGCATTTTGTCTCTAAGTGTAAAGCCACTCATCCATCTAATCATTCTCATCTCGGCAACACTTAACTTAACATTATGCTTCTCTTTTAAAGGCCAACATTCAGCACCATAGAGCATTGAAGGTCTCACCACCATCTTATAAAATTTTCCTTTCGAGTCTAAGCGGTACTTTTCTATCACACAATAGGCCGGACGCATTCCTCCACTTCAACCAACCAACCTGAATTCTACTATTAACATCCCCATCTATATCACCATCGCTTTGAACAATGGACCCAAGATATCTAAATCGTTCACACCTTTTAATAATTTGATCACCCAAAGTTACACTTCGTCACTAGACCTACTATTACTAAAATTACATTCCATGTATTCAGTTTTAGTTCTACTCAAACGAAGACCTTTAGACTCCAATGTAGACCTCCATAATTCAAGTTTTTCCTGGACTTTTTCTCTTGTCTTATCCACCAGGAGGATATCATCAGCAAAAAGCATACACCAAGGTACATCCTCTTGTAAATGGCTAGTAAGACCATCCATAAATAAAGCAAAAAGATATGGGCTTAAAGCCGATCCTTGATGTAAACCAACAGAAATAGTAAAATACTTGGTCAATCCTCCTTCAGTTCGAACACATGTAACAGCTCTAGCATACATATCTTTAATGACTTGAATATAAGTCAAATCAACACCTTTCTTCTCAAGGACTCTCCAAAGAACATCTCTAGGAACCTTATCGTAAGCTTTTTCTAAATCAATAAAAATCAAATGTAGATCCTCCTTATTATCTCTGTACCTCTCCATCAAACCTCTTAATAAATGTATAGCTTCCATGGTAGACCTGCCCGGCATAAATCCAAATTGATTATGAGAAATCTTCGTAATACGTCTTAACCTATGTTCAATTACCCTCTCCCATAACTTTAAAGTATGACACATCAATTTAATTCCTCTATAATTTGCACACTCTTGTGCATCTCCTTTATTCTTAAAAATGGGGACCAAAATGCTCTTTCTCCACTCCTCAGGCATCTTTTTTGTTTTTAAAATAATATTAAAAAGTTTAGTAAGCCAGGAAACCCCCAAATCACCTAAACATTTCCACACTTCAAAATAAATACAATATATATATATATATATATATAGGTCCTTTTTAAATGTCTTAAATGTGTGAGTTTTGGTGGTGTCCACTTATTAATATATAAAATTTAGGCCACTATGCTCCACTCTTCAAATATTGGTTCCTGGCATCCGGATTGCCAACTTTATGCGCCTCTTTAACAGCAATGCATTTTCTATGCTTATCTGAAATGAGTCAAGTTGAGTGGGTGAAAGTAACAGTGAACTTATAATATTATCTGAACAGCGGAAAAGACTTTCAAGGGAAAGGAAGAACATATAATAATTTTAATTGGAGCCCTTGCTGCAGACTGTGATTGTCCATGTGGTCATTTTTATCTATGTGTCTCCCCATTCATAAGAAACCTAACGCCATAATAAACAAGAAAAACATGATAATTAGGGATCTTTAAGCTTTACCGTAAACTGCAAAGTTGATTAGGGAGGAAGAGAGGGGCAATGAACCATTAAGAGTGAGTATTTGTACAATCTAATTATATATAATAGCTCATTATCATCTAATAACAATCTACTTGGCACTATCAAACTCAAAATAATTCATCAGATCAATCTTAATTATTTTAACACACACACACACACACAGCCATATATACATATATACACACATACATACATATATACACACATACATACATACATACATATATATATATATATATATATATATATCAGTGTCAAATTGATCGCTTGATTCTTTGCAGAATGTCTATTTAGTCTCATAGTTTATAAAGTATCGATTTAGTCCCGAAATTTTCTTAATATAGGTTGAAATAGTCCCCACTTATAAGTGTAGAGGATCAAATTTAGCATTTTTATAAATTTTGAGATTAAAATGGCCTCATATAGTTACTCATGGGACTATTTTAACATTATATATATTTTGTCCTAGTAAAGCGCCCAATTAATCTCCTCACTAATTCTACTGGGTCATTCTTAGTCTCAGTCTATAAAAATATCAAATTAGTCAACTTAATTTTTTAATATGAACTGAAATAGTCCGTGTGAAGGACTATTTTATCTCAATTAAAAGGGTTTGGGGATTAAATTAGCATTTTTTAATACCCGCAAAACTAAAATAGCTTCCTACAAATAATCACAGGATGGTTTTTACATTCTTATCATATTTTTTCCTTGCAAGTAATTTCTCTCATATAATTCTATCTAAACAGGAAAATGCATTGAACAAGAGGACTGAGTCAGGCTCAACTAGCTGGCCATGGAAATACCATACTCTCTCCCATCTCCCACTATTCTCTTCTGCAGCATCATCAGGATTCTCTGCCTCAAATGAGATAACTAACCCTTCGATCCAGCCGTCACAATCGCCGTCGACCACTCACCTCTATCATCCTCACCTCCATCCTCCGCCGCCAGCCATGGCTTCTTCCAGGGCTGACTTCCACGGCAAATCACAGGTACTATTGAACTAGCACATATCCAGTGCGTTAAGTCGTCAGCTAAATATCAATATCAATGAAAGCCAGCGCTTTTTAAATTGTAGTGCTTTTTTTTTATTATTATTGGGCAGAATAAATTGGTGCTTGTTTTGGGTATTGTATTTACGCTACCAGTTATAAATATAGGCGCATGTATCTGAGATTTTTTGCAAAGATATCGTTGATTATTATCATATGTGTATTTAAAAGGGCCACGCAATTTCATTATTCTGGAAAAATATTGGTCTGTCAGAGATGCGGAATGTCATGCGAAATTGGAAGATTGAATAAAAATGTTTGCTATTTTGTCACTGTAAATATCGAAATTTACAATCTGATACTCCAATATATTACATCTGGATCTATTTGGCTTTAAATGTTAAATGTCATTCCTTTTGACACGAATGGGTAGAAGAAAGCTTTATGAGTATGTTCTAAACTTTTTGATGTTAATCTCATCGGCTTGAATTGATGCCAAATTTGATTGATCTTAAATGTTCAAAATTAATCTTATGAAAAGTTTCTTGATTATTATCCAAAGAAGTCGCAGTGTAGGATCAAAATTGATTCATATTTGATTAAAATGAATAAACTTTAATGGGCATTTATGTAGAACGCATCCGAATTTTTCTATTTATAAATTAGTCATCCTTTTGCATTCTTTTTATTTCAAATTGTCACTCAAATATCTAAATTTCACAATTAAACCTCAACACATTTTTGGGTTTTAATTGTATTCCCATTTGTCACATAAATACGTATAATTGGTATTTCAAACAATTAATCAGGGCGGTCATTTTGTAAATAGTAATGTTTTGACTACTATGTGGTGTGTGTGTGTGTGTGTGTGTGTGTGTGTGTGTGTGTGTGTGTGTGTGTGTGTGTAAAAAGGAAATGGTCGAATGACAGAACTGCTGACCACTTGTAAGCTCTAACCCCCGTCAGATCTTGAGGACCGATGTGGTGTGCAAGGAATTTGAATACCTTCCGGTTTAAGGTGACATTGCACCATCAGAGAATTTGAATCTGTGATCTGAGAGGACCGGCTGTTCTACCAACAGACCACGGAACGCTTACATATACCCTAATACAAGTTAAAAACAATATTATCTTAAATTATTAAAAATAATTCTCATCATTAATGCTTCTTAAAATAATTATATTATATAATTACCGAAATTATCGAGGAATTACCAATCAGATTAATTGCTAGCAAATAAAATATTAATAAAATCACGATTCAAACTACATCTAACAGTTGGCTAGCAAATAGACAAGAAACACTAGGACGGGAAACAGAGCATAAAGACAGGCCCCCACTTTTTGTATGCTGGGTGGCTTTCTGCCATCAGAACCCCCCCATCTCCATCTCTCCAGGTTTGTTTCTCTATTTATGCATATTATTGTACCATCGTGAAAAAAGAAAGCAGGTAAAAAAAGGCCATATCTGTAATATTTTAATTTGTTTCAGCAGTTCTGATAACTTTTTATTTTCATAAAACCATCGCTGTCTTCTTTACTGTTGAAACTGAGGCCCTCTCCTTTATTCGGAAATATTGGAATTTTCAATCCTAAGTTTCCGATTTGATTCTCGAGTGAAAATGGCAAACTCTCACTGTGGGGCAGCGAATGGCCATTTTATAATTATTTATTTATTTTTTTTCTTTTTAAATTTCAAAAGTGTAATTTTGCGTGATTCCTTCCGATTTTCCGGTCTTGTAGTGTCGGCTGACTCTTCAAGCAGCAGTAATGGACCGAGAATTTGCTTTAATTGATGCTGGTGTTGAAATGGCGCAATCCGGACCGTTCATCCCGCAAAACATCAACAGCCGTTGATTGACGTGACCCCTGGGAACAGCTGTCCTTACCCCAAACCTCTCACGTGACGTAACGCCAAAGTCATTTATCAAGAATAATATTTTTTTTTGTGTGCAGTTATATGGCACTTTTAAAGCATATGTTTGATTTAAATTTTATATAAAATGTTGTGAAGTATCGTTTAAAATGATACTTTACATGCCGTTGATTAAAAGAAGTGGGTTATATATATGTAAAACCTAAACATGTATATTCTGTTTGGGACAGTTTATTTGATGCGGTAGCGTTTTGAAAAAGCACATATTCTGTTTGGGTAAAGTGCGTTTTGGCAGCTTATGCATTTTCAAAATGCTGAAAACAGTGTTTTCACATCGCACCTACCTAGGTGCGGTAGGAGTCTTCTGGCTGCGGCCTGTCTTTTCTAAAAAAATAAAAATTTATAATAGCCACCGTATCTAGCTTATCAGCGGATTATTTTTAATTAGCTTATCAACAGATTATTCAATAAGCTACAGCTACACCAAACATACCCTTACATAGCTCAAAGTTCTAACATCACATCAAAAATATCATTATTATTAGTTTTTAAAATGTGAAATATATCTTTTAATACATAAATTGTACTATCAAATTTTAGCTTTTTTTGTCATTTACATGCATACAACACAATTCTTAGGAATTTACATATCTAACATCTAGATTTTGATTAATACGTCAATGACATGATATAGTTCGTATAGGTATAAATGTAAATGTCGAAGTTTAGGTGTTTGTTGTGTAAATACATATAAATTGTGTGGCTTGCATGTAAATCTTCCTTTTTTTTTCTTATTATACATTTCCCAATGCAAATAAAGTATTTGTGGTAGTCTTTGTAGTTAGCATTAATTTAAGAGGGTGCCCTTTGTAACATTGAGGAGAAATACATCTTTTATATCATTACATTATGATGGAGACAACAGAAGGAGCATATCCAAGTTTCAATATAATAGCCAATATCCGATTCACAATAATATATGCTGTTAACACTGTAGAAAGATTGTTCAGATGAAAAGGGCTAGTCCATGAAGAAAGGGTGAACAAAGTTTAATTCAGAAGTAAGAATTTGGGAGCAACACGAGTAAAAGAGATCTGTAATACATTGTTCCATATTGGAGATGGATAATCTTCTAAGTTGGACTTGAATATATTCCTATGCCAAATTTTAGGTTTATGGCTGCCTCCTCGGACTTATGGCAATAATCAATATTATATGAATTTCTAAGAGATTGTCCCATCAATTTTTCATTAAGTAGATTGTGCTTTTGTTGGGAGATGAATACCACAGCCTTTTAAGTGAGCCCCATTTATCAGATATTACATGCATTTTTATGTCTCTTCGCTTATGTATCAAGAATATTTTGGGTTATAAAAGTGGAGATTGTACCTTCATTATGTGGTGGTAGATCTTACACAAATTCAGACAGCCAAGCGTGCTTAGGCTTATGATTTAATTCTTTTCTTCTTCTTTTAAGTATATATGCATTGTCAATTGTGGTTCATTAGGCTAGGATTTGTGAAGGAAGGTCAAATCTAGCTAAAGAGTAAGGGTTTAATTTTTTGGGCTAATTGAAGCCGATTTGTTAGTAGTTGAGAGAGATCTAGGTTCAGAAAAATAAATTTCTTTGAGTCGACAAATTTCTAAGAATGATACATTTAAGGGCTCTTGAATCAAAATCATAGTGTTTTAATGGGTTATTGGATAAGGAAATAGCCAATGCTCCAAATGGTTTTTAGTGGAAGTCGTGATCGTTTTGTATAGTGAAACTATTATCTCAAGATTTCAATGGTTAATTTTTTTTTTTATATAACATTATTTTGAGTACAATCTATTAGAAAGTTGATAATTAATGCCTTCCTCTAATGAAATTTTGAAACATCCTTTCCAAAAGGAATGTATTTCTTTTGCTACAACATTTTTTTGTGAAATCTAAGTTCAAGAGAAGATAATATTTTTTGGGGAATTTAGAAAAATGCACTCAATTCTTATGTATTTATGTATTTGGCACCTATACTTTACTTTTTATATGTATACCACCCAAATGTCTTATATCACTTGAAAAATATCATTACTTTTGTTTATGGTAAAAATATCAACACGAATCTTCAAGCGATCAGGAGGCTAAGATGGAGTCTCAAACTATTGAAGTTTTGAGCCAAAAGGCGTAATGCAAATTGGCTAAGCAGTCGAATGAATGCACAACAAGTTTGACCGACGCATTATTGAGCGATGGACCTAGCTGGCAGATCTAATAAATAGATCTGTCAACTGACTGGCCTCTCAACAAAATCAAACAAATACCTATGATCAATCAAATGATTCCCTCAGTAAGAATGATTTCGCACGCGACCGACTAACGTAATCATTCCTTTTCAAAAGTTTTAGTCTAAATAAATTTCTTGCTGACTTAGATATCAGTTCATCATTGTGGCATGGTTGACCTAACTTAAACAATTTTGACATAGTCTACATTATTTTGACTATACAAAAGTCATGATGAGAAGCTATATGTGATTTGTTGTAAGTTTACTTCACTCAATTACTAATTAAAGCACTCGAAAGAGACTCACAGTTACAGCTCAACAAGTCACTAAAATAAATTTAATTTTGAGTTATTATTTGTCTTTAAGCAAAATTTATAACTATATTAATTATTTATGCATAAAAAAAATTGAATAAGTATTTCCTATTGATTATAAAATTACGTGGATATATTACAATTGTAGCTCTGATGAATGCATTATTTAAAGAGGATATAACAAAATATAAGTTCCTAACAATCAGTAAGGGGATGTAGCTCAGATGGTAGAGCGCTCGCTTAGCATGCGAGAGGTACGGGGATCGATACCCCGCATCTCCATTAACTCTTTTGGTTTTTCTTAATATGAATTAATGCTTTCATACTATAACCTTTATTCCCGTTGGATGTGCTTTGAGATGTGCATATCAAAGTGCTGATATTAGGAGCTGTTATTTTATAAAAAAGCGAAATTCAAACAAATCTAAAATCTATGATTTTTATTTTTTAGTTCTTTTTATTTTAATTATATTTTAACCCTGACATCCGAAGCTATGATGGCACAGATAAAAAGTATGGACTTGAATATTGTTGGCATAACTTTAAATATAATCAATCTATACTGCTCTTATAAACAATAATTTACTTTTTTTGATGTTGCATCATTTTAGCATTCTTTATGAAATTTTGACACATCTTTTGAGCAATCAATGTTTTGAATTTAAATTTTAGATCAACCAGAGCCCCGATTTATGCAACTTTATAGTGAAACTTATCGTCTCGACAAGTCCAGCCAAATGATATCAAAATTGGTTCGATCTGAGTACAATCAAGTTCATAGCAAATCATTAAAACACATTTAGAGGTTTTGGATCATTAATCTCATAGTTAAATGAACTCTAAATTTTATGTAGTCAAATCAAAGTTATGTTATGAGATCTCATAGAGCCAAGGATAATAACATATCATCTATTGATTATGCATCATATCAAGATGAATGTGACAAGATTTGATGAAAAAGAAAACTTTAGCATGTGATGATACGAGGTAATAGATGCATAGTGCTCTTTAAATTTTTAGTAAGTTTCATTATGGCAATGTAAATCTTGATACTACGCCAGAAAGTGATCGGTTGAAGATGAATCAGAGAGTTCTTTGATTGATCCAAAATTACTTATACTAATACATCAAATATGGGGTGATGATGTAGTCATTTGCAGGAATGTTATAGAGAAAGTTTGAGAAGAAATATCTCACGAAGAGCCTGAAAAATTGTATTTATATTAACTATCAATTCTACAAGTTTCAGATGAGATACGAGGATACTATTGATGAACGCTTAAATAATTTTATAAAGTTTTGACAAATTTATTAAATTTGGATGAAGAGATTAGAGATGAATACAATGCTTTTCTTCTATCAAATTTACTCCGTGAGTACACAAACTTCACAATAACACTGTCTTAAATTATGAGAATGTGACTATGCCATTGTTGTACCATGAGTTCCCTTAAAGATACAAGGAGTCTGCAGGGATGGAGTTGGTCGAGGCACTTACACTCCAACACGACGGATATGTGAAGAATAATAATTAAGTAATGAAGGGTGGTAGTGTTGATACTTCTCATAAGCGAGAAAAGTCTCGTGAACACAGTCTTAGAAAAAATCAATGTACTTTTTCTTTAGATGGTAACCATTGGAAGCAAAATTATCTGAACCTAAATGAGAAGGGAAAGAGAGTTTTCTCTATGACAAAAAACCAATCTTCTTGTAGAGAAGAGTGATGAGGCGGATTCAAATATATCATCATATATAATCCCTCACACTTTTTATACATATCATTCATGTTGGATTCTGGACGTAGGTGCTGCCTGTCACTTTTATTCACATTAGTAATGCTTGTGTACGTACCTGAAATTTAATAATGGTGTAGTGATCATGGGCAAAGATTAAGTTTTTCGTAGTATTGATGTAATGAGCATCTTTATCAATATGAATAATTTATAATATTTATTTATTTATATATAATATTTTTAAGTCACATGAGGGCTTGAAGCCAACCTTATATATATATATTGCATAACTGGGAAAAAATTTGTAAGTTCGATAGTATAGGAAAATCTCTGAGAAAATCCCCCTTCTTTGTAGCATATCGCTTCATTTCGATCTCAGACTTCTCCCGCCAAACTCTTCCCATGAACTCCGTCTCCTCCGCCTTCAGATGCAAACTGCGCCTATTTCCGGCAAATTTTAAGTTAATCTGTACCGCTGCTCTTGATTCCAGGCATTCTCCACGCAACTTTCGTTGCAGAAAGCCCGCAGCGCTCACTGGAACATCTAGGGTTAGGATTAACAGTGCTGAGCTCAAGGAGAACTGGCTGGATTCACTCTCTTTCCCCTTTTGTGAAATGGGAAGGCTTACTATTGAGGAAACAGAACAGCCGGACGGGGTTTCTAGCCCTAAGTGGGTCATTGGGATTGATCCGGATGTTTCGGGGGCTTTAGCTCTAGTGAAAGAAGATTCTTCCGGTTGCACAGCTCAGGTTAGCAGCTTTTGTTTTTTTCTCTTTTGCATTTTATTTTGTATTTTTTTTCCCCCTTCTATGGCTTGTTTTGGGGTTTGAAAGAAAATGAAGATTTTGTTTTTAATAGTTTTGTTTGTGAAGATGAAATCATTTCACATGACATCAACGTTGGTGTTCAAATGTCGAAACAAAATGGTGAATTTAACTATTTTTTATAATTTTTGAAGCCTGCTTTTTGCCTTCAAGTAAATATACGAGGCCATCACTAGTTTTTATGTCTTGCAAATGTTGAAGTTGAGAGTGGCTTGCATTGTCTGGTTTCGGTTTTCATCAAAGTGGAGCATGCCTCACCAGCAGAAACAAATCAATGTCTATGTATTCACATATTTAACACCTAAACTTCAATTTCTACATACATACAACCTTACCTATGCGTGAAAAGTGTATTCCACTTTTTGAAAGTTAAATAGTGGCTTCTTATGTGACATGAAAGATTTGGGTGATATGAAAATAAATAAGAATTGGGTGGTATGTATGTACATGTCCTTTTATTTTTTCGATTACATATCCACAGAAGAGTCCATTTTGCAATCTTACAGTTAGTTTTAAAGTTTGTCTACCAAATTCTTTTCATAATTTGTTGTCTGTTATTGGCACATGTCTTGTTCAAATTTTGGTTTTTTTGTAACGTTCTGATACCCTGTCATATTGCCATCAAACTATGGCACATCTAACTTAGCATTTTGCTGGGGCAATTATGTACATAACACTCAAAAATTGCTATTTATAATTCTGGCACCATCTTTCATCCATTTTTTAAATTCTCACAATCTCACTCCAATATCAAAGTCCACAATAAAATCCCAACTCATATTTTTCATTGTTATCAAATTCTCAAAGGTTTGATCCGTGTAAATGCATTGTTTCGGTGGTTCAAAAAAAAATCACATTGATGCTAGTTTTGTGAATAACATTGTTCTGAGTGTCGTTTATGTAATTACCCATTTGTTTTATTTACGGTCTGTTTTGGGCAGCTGCCGCTATTTGAAGAGGTAGTTGTTTCTGTAGAAGAACTTGTTGTTCAAAAAGCTATAGTGGCTATCACAAATTATTATTATTTATTTATGTTGATAAAATCATACTACAGTTTTATAGCAACCACTGCAGGTAGCCAGATCTGGTTGCAAAATGCAGCTTTCAACTGTAGTTTTTTGAAAAAATAGGCAAAATTGCGTTTTGCAAAATAGAAAAAACTGCAGTGCAGCATCGTGATGCACCGCCGCCCCAAACACATCTTTAGTTTCTTCAAAGAGATATTTATCATGGTAGTATTCATATTCTAATTGCTTCAGCGATTAATGCAGTACTTATCAATCAAGCTTGCAGGTGTTTGACACCCCCTACTTGCAAGTCTTGGTTGGAAAAAGAACTCGAAAGCGCATAGATGTGAGGTCTATTGTCCAGTTGCTTCATAGTATTGGTGCTCCACCTGGTATGATATCTCAAAATAAGAAAACATATATATAGGAAGTTTTACATACAAACAACTCAATTCTTATGTATTTAAACCTCAGATTTTACATAAATACCACCTTACATATGCATGAAAAGGTGTATTTCTCTTTTTAAAATTTACAATGGTGTTAATTTTTATGCTATAAGAAAGATTTGGGTGGTATTATATTATTTTTTTCGTTTTGTTCATCTTTGGCAAGTCGAAAGTTTTCAATTTGTTAAATTTATTTAGATTGCTCGCTGATTTTATGTGATTCTAAATCTTTGCTGAATTTCATGGATTATTTTTATCATTTTGTTATTGATTATTATTTTAGTTCAAGTGCTGTCTCTTTATATTTATTGGTGGCAAGCTGAATTTAATTTTAGCCTGTGAATCCACAAGTTCTTTTGCATGAATGCTTATTGTGCGTTATATTTTTTGCATTAAGAAATTATAATTTTGGATAATCTTGTTTGAAATTGGTATCAAATTTATCATCACATCATCATGCCAACTACTGGTTGGACATGAACTTGATCAAAGAAATTTTTTAATTAATTATGCAATCTAAACTCAAGTTGGTAGGTTATGTCTCTAGCCAGCAATAACATAAGTTACATAACTATGGTAGGGTTTAAAACTGCATCTCGAAAATTGATCGAAGATGGTGCTTTTTGAAAATTTTCAGGTTGGATCAATGATTTTAAAGATTCCTTTTGAAATATATAAGTATCTGATTTTCAAATAGTCAAATGCGTAAATCAAAATTGATTGTACATGCTTAATATTTTGGAGAAATTTTATTGAATAATCATAAGTTGATATGAAACATAAGATTAAAGAGAAATAATTTTCATTTAATGAATATATGAATCAACTATATGATCAAAATCAAATTAAGGATTATTTATAAGATAACTATGATATGCATTAGCTTTTTGCAAAGTTACAGGTCTTTAAGGTAAACAATATTTTGCCTTTAGAGTATTTTATTTCTAACATTTGTTTCATTAAAATTCATAGCGAGATATTTGGGATGAAGTAAGCTATAACTGAAAAAACATACGTAAACTTTTACACAGTTGATTAATTAGGAGTATTATAGTCAGTCTAATTGGATTATTACGCCAATGGTTAATGTTCTTCAAGCAAAAATCAATAAAATCCCTTTTAATTTATAGAATGAATCTTCAGACAAAAGCTAACTGGTGTCAAGGTTTTAGGTGATTAATTAATGTTTTTTGCCTTAAAATAAGCCTCAATCTCATCATTATCAACAACAACAACAATCCTTAAATGGGGTTGGCTACATGAGTCCTTTTTCTCCGTTGCGTCCTATTGAGTGTCATATTTTCATTTAATCCTAATAAATTAAGATCTTTTTCTATACAATATGCCCAAGTTTTTCTAGGTCTACTTCTGCCTATCTTAACATAAGTCGAATCTAAAACATCAACTCTCTTATCCGGATCTTCAGATGGTCGACGTTTAATGCGACCGAATCATCTAAGACGACTCTAATTTTGTCTACTACTGGAGCTACACCAGCCCTATCACGAATGTATTCATTTCGTATTTTATCTCTAAGTAAAGCTACTCATCAACCCAAGCATTGTCATCTCGGCAACACTTAATTTAGTTTTATGCTTCTCTTTTAAAGGCCAAAAATTTGCGTCATTGAGCATTGCAGGTCTCACCACAATCTTATAAAATATTTCTTTCAGTCCAAGTGGTACTTTTATATCACGTCAATGGTGCTCATAAGGATCATGCATGAACTGATTGATTATCCCTACAACTTGGCATATGTCGGGGCATGTACGGTCAAGATAGATGATTTTGGCCCAAGGCACTAGTAGTGAGTTTTATTTACAGAAACAACATTGGGAACATCAGGAAGTTTTTCATTTGGATCCATTGGGACAATCATCAGTTTGCACATGAGAAGATTGTTCTCTGTCAAAAAGTCAATCACATATTTTCACTGAGACAGACAAATACCTTGAGATGCTCGAGCAACTTCTATGTCTAAGAAGTACGGGAGAGATCTCGAGGCCTTCATTTCAAAGGAAGCAGTAAGAATGTCTTTCAAGGTCTCCAATGTTGGTAGATCATTACCTGTGAGAAGAGTATCATCAACATAGATAATAATGATAGTTACCCGCCCGCTGGAGAAATGTCGGAAGAAGAGAGTGTAGTCCAATTGAGCCTAAGTGAATCCATGGCTGACCACCACTTTTGTGAAATTGTCAAACCATGCCCTTGGTGATTGCTTCAATCCATAAAGAGATTTTCACAGTCTCCAAACCTGCCCTTGGGAGGCAGTGGAGTCAAAACCTGGATGGAGGGGTCATGTATACCTCTGTAAGATCACCATTCAGCAATACATTCTTGACATCAAGATGGAATAAGGACCAATCCAGATTCACTGCAAGAGATAAGAGGACCTGAATGGTTTTACTTTAACAACTATATTAAATGATTCCTCATAATCAACTCTGTAGGTCTGTGAGTACTCTTCGACAACCATCCGTACTTTGTTGTGTTCAAATGATCTATCAAATTTAATCTTGATGCTAAAAATTCATTGACAGCTTACAACTTTCTTGCCCTGAAGAAGATCAACAATATCCCAAGTACGGTTCTGTTGATGACCATTCATCTCCTCAATGAATGCAGCTTTCCAGGCTGTGTCTGCTAAGCAGCCTCAATAGTAGATGCAAGTTGATGATTAGTCAAAGCCGTAGCAAATGCTTTATATGTTGGTGATAATATGTGAAAAGAGACGTAGTTTGCCATGGGATAGAGAGAGTTTTTGATTCCATACCTTACTAGAGGAACTGACTTCCTGATTTGGAGTTGGCGCAGTGCTGAAATGGTCCAGAGGAGATTCGGGGTCTAGCAAGGGGTTAACAAACTCCAAAGTATGTGCATCATAACGGGTATGTCAAGTATAGGCATTGAGAGTGGGAGGAGGTGTGGGTGGGACCAAGGGACAGAGGGCTCTTTGGTGGTAATAGACGTGGGTGGAGTCAAAGAAACAGAGGGTTCCTCGATTGTAGGTGACGTGGATGGGACATTCACAGGCGTACGGTAAGGAATAATATCCAAGAACTCAAGCTCCCCCTCATTGGAGTCCAATTTACGAAAGTTTGGAACAATTTCAAAAAAAGAGTCATCAACAACACTCACGTAAACCTTATTTGTGGCAGAGTAAAGGCACTGATACCCCTTTTGAGTGGCAGAGTACCCGAGGTAATCACATTTATGGACCTGGGATCAAGTTTACTCCGCGTAAGTGATGTGTTCTGAAACAAGGCTACGCATCCAAAAAATTTGGGATATGAAGTGGAAAATGTCTAATTGTTAGAAAAGCACAATCTCAAGACGACTAAATGAGTGCAAAAGTTGTGAATTTTTTAGGGGATTTTATTGATGATATGAGTGGCGGTAAGAATGACATCATTCTAGAAAGAACGTTAGAGTGAAACACAATGGAGCGAGTAACATCAATGAGATTGTCGGCGTTGTTTTGTGCCGGTGAAGTGCCCGTAAGAAGCTGTCGGTCGCCGGAATCGGAATCCCGTCGCCCGCTTCGGAAGGATCCTTTAACGAAAAGAAGGAAGTCAACCGACCTCATATTTTTCATAGTTTGAATGAAAGAAGCCTACACCTCAAGTCATGCACTCATCCCGAAAGACAAACACAAGACTTAAGGGTGAGGCTCGATCAAACAAACTAAGAAATATATGACGTCCGTTTTGTCTGCGAAACCAATTTATTCGTTGATAAATTCACCTATTTAATATAAGGAATTAAATAGGGTTTATTTTAAATTTGGTTCGGAAATGCTTCTATAAAGTGAGCACTTATAGTTAATTACATCTTAAATGACCGAAATCACTTAAGAAAACTCTCGATAAAAATCAGGAAATATTATCTTCAAGGAGGTCAAAAGGATAGGACTTTTCAACGTAATTGGACAAAGAGGTGTGAAAGGGGGATTGGCTCAAATTTAGAACATTTTATTGTAGAATCCAAAGGAGGAAGAACTAGGGGATGTCGGAGATCCGGAGGCGAACCTCGGTGACTTCCCAAGCTATCCTATGGTTTGGCTTCGATTTAGGAGATATTAATCAAGTGTTTCATCCTGCCAATTTTATTAAATTAGGACTACATTTGTGTGAAACGATCACACGAATAAATCTGAAGATGTGAGGATTTAGGTCGTAACGAACGACAACCCTGAATCCTAAAACGAGTTGGGGTTTATATCAGACAGCAGAGCTATAGAAAGACCCAACAAGATGTTGAGGATTTATGTCGCACTAGGCGGACAACCTCGAAATCCTGTGGATTGTTGTTTAATCACTAAGGAGTGGTTTAATTTAGTGAAGACATGTTTTGTTGTTGAAGATGATCGTGCTGCCCACCGTGTTAGCTCCAAGCTCCTTGTCGCGAAGAGGTTGAGTTTTCTAAGGTGACAAGTCATAATGTCAAATCAGGTGGCCCTATGGTCGAGTTCTCCTAAACATCCTATGCAAGTATGTTTAAGTGTTGTACAGTTTATAGCAGGATATGTATATAGCACAGGAGTAACAGTAGAAGCATGCAACAGTATATAATGTAACGTGCTAAACGGGATAACGTACGATAGCAGTACGAAAGCATGTATACGCTGCAAATGTAAACAAACTCGTATATCCTGAGAGCCCGTTATTTTCTTTCGTCTAGCCAGAAGTGTCGTGCATATGAAAGCCAAGCAAGCAAAATAAAAGCGTCGTCGAAAAACTCAAGAAAACAAAGTGACTAACCCACAACGTGAAAGTCTCGAGAAAAATAAGTAAAAGTCACCAAAACTCCGAGAAAATCCTAAAAAAGACCACGAGTGCTCTATCAAAAATCAAATGAAAACCCGAAGAAAACCGCAAGCACTCGGGTCGAGGCTAGGCTCGGAACCGCAGTAATGATCGCTCGAAGGGTCGTCGAAGCGCTACTTCGGTCACACGAGTGTATAGAGCCCGCCACTCGACGAAGGCGTGTCCAACTAAACCCGACTCGGAGAGTGTTCCCTACCCAAGATCGACAATCAACGAGTGGACGATATAGTTTTGAAATTTATATTTTAGCATGCACATGGATTTCGATACGCAAAAGAAAGTTTATATATTTTGATTGTGGTAGGGATATATTTTTTTATTGCGAAACGTAGTATCATATTCTTATCGGATTTTGAAAGATATAATTGTCCACGAGTCGATCATTTCGTCGGGTAAGTGATCGCTAACAATCCTGAGAATGTACGGTGCCTCGCTCGCTCAGTAGTGATGAATGATACCGTCATCCTACGGTTCACCGGCGCCTAGAGCGAGTCCCGATGTCGTAGGATGGGATATCATTCTACTTCTATCACCTGCGCGCCTTTGCATCATCGCCGTCATCGCCCCAAAACAAAACAAAACAAAACCGACTCCGAGTGAAGCGAAACACGTGTAAGTCAATAAGGAAGGAAGAAGAGGAGATTAACCCACCTCCATACCCGAAAAGACTAAAACGGGAGGAAGGTTAATCCACTCACCCCTAAAACATGTAACAACGAACAGCTGAAAGCGGGCCGAGAGTCCTTGAATCGGTCCCGAGGACGTCATTTTCTTACTCGGGCACGGTTGGATTATCCCCGAAATGGATATCCTCGCATTCGAATAAGACCAAACGAAAAGCAGTGACCTTCGAGAATCGTTTAAAAATCGATAAATCAAACGAGAAAAGAAGAGTAAAGTGACTCCGAGAAAACCGACTAAAGCCCCAGACTCATACTAAAATCCAGATTTCCCGACCCTCAATTGATTCTTTTCATTTGAAGTATAATTCTTGCAAATAGGACTACTCTCGGACTCGGATTAAGCTCACAACAAAGAATAGGAGAATCGTGAAAACTTCCAATACATATGAAAGTGAGTGTACAAGTCCAAAACCTCAAAACTAGCACCAATCCCACCAAATAAAATCTTTAAGAAAGTGCCTTAAGTATCGATGCTCAATTCACTCCCATAAGCAAATGAGAAATGACTCTGAATTCATTTCCATCAACTCCAAGTTCAAACATAGCAATAAGCCAAGCCATCACCACATCAATCACCACCATGAGGCTCTCTGCTAAGGCCACAACAAAGGGGCAGCAATAAGTAAAGCCCCCATCCAGCCTCAAAATCACAAATCAACATCAAGAGGCTCACGATCAAGGCAAATCAGACGAGGAGGAGGCTCACAAGTAAGGCTACAAGCAATGGGAGGGACTCACGGCAATCCCGTAGCAAGGAGCAGCAAAAAGTAAGGCCCTTCCCCTAAATTCCAAATTTCCACAATGAAGCTCACAGCTAAATCCCAATGAGAAGACAAGCCCCATAAAATCAATTCGATCCCAAGTTCACCACAAAACGTATAAAGGTATTTATCAAATAGCCATGGAGTTTAAATTCTCCCAACTCCAAATTGAAACATCCACCAACATCAAATCAAACCCGAAGAGCACCAAAATCCTAACCCGAGCCAAGAGCTGGGCTCGAAATAGCATAAAATCAAGTCACAGCGTTCCCCACTCCGAGCCAAAGCAAAAGAGGAGTTAAATGAGCCAAACCCGAGCCCATATAGGGTCGAACCCGAGCCATGGCTGGGCTGGAATGAAGCCAGCTTCAATTCGAAAGCAAAATACTGCAATGCCAAATGAAAACCGAGCCATATGAGGCCAAAATCCGGCTAGGATCAAGCTTAAAACAAAGAGTATAGCAAAGTCTCAACAAAGCCCGATATAAGAATAAATCCAGAATACCAAAGTAAGCCCTCAAATAAGGAACAAATCAAATCAGCCAAGCTCCCAAACAAAGCCAAAATAAATTTCTCAAAGCATTGAAATAAGAGCAGCAAATATAAATCGAAATAGCCTCTCGGGTAAGGGTTAGGATAAGCCAACCGAGCCTCCAGGTGAGGCTATGACGAGCCACAATAAAGTTGGAACCAAACTTAGCATGAGGCCAAAACAAATACCTCCACATACTCAACATATCAAAATATAGAGCCACTACCTATTTATCATGAGAGTGAGCATGGGGCTCTTTCAAATTAAATTAAAACTCCACCCTAGCATGCTCTTTGATAAAGAAATGAAAGGAGTAGGCAATGAGTTTCACATGCATATAAAATTGAATAAATCCTTCCATGCTTCATATCCAGCTAAAGTGAGTAAGGAATATCTCAATGCCTATGTTAACATGCTTTGTATTTGCTTCAAATAAGAACTTCACATAGAATCCTTCCTCACTATCTCTTACATGTATTTTTGTTTGATAAAGAAGAGATAGAAGCAAGGAATAAATTTCCACATGTATGTAGCCTTCAAATAAAACTTTCCATACTTCCATAAAGGGGCAAAAATGCAAGAAGCCCGATAACTAACCCCCCCAAGCATTCAAAGCTTTGAAGCCATAAAATACCTTGCATGGGAAAAGTATAAATACTTCCAAATTGAGCTTAACACTCCCCTAGCATGTTCTCTAACGGATGAGAAATAGGAGGAGCAAAGAGACAAGCTCCATAAATATATAAAGCTGAATAAAACTTTCCATTCTTCATATCAAGTTAAAATATGCAAGAGACTTCCAAATTTCCACCTAAACATGCTTGCAAGCAAGGATAAGCATAAAGACTTTTCACATTCATTTAACATGCTTTTATAAAGGGATAAGGTACAAGGAACCCAAGAACCAAGCTTCCATATATTCAAAATGTAGAACCACCATATGCTTCATGTAAGGAAAAGTGTGAAACTTCTCAAACTAAAATAAGCCTCTTCTTAGCATGCAATCTTTGTGAGGGAAAGGTATAGAGAGCAAGGAACAAGCCCCCACATGTATATTGAAAAAGCCAAATAAATCTTTCCATGATTCATGCCAAGCAAAAGTGAGCAAGGGACATCTCGATACCCATCTTATCATGCTTGCAAAAGAGGAGCCAATGTCATGCTATACTTCCACCATATTAAACAAATAAAGCAAAGGAAGGAACTAGTGTCATACCACATTCCCTACTCCTACACATGCTTCATGTAATAAAGCCCCTCAAATTAAACATAACAACCTACTAGCATGCCACTATGGGGGAAAAGCAAGGAATCATCATTTAAGCAATCAAGTAAAAAAACATTCCATGGCATGTAGGTTCCCGAATGAAACAATGAACAGGGAGAACCAAATCAGCAGCACAAAATACGACTCTCCCTAGGCCAAACCGAGAAGAATAGAGGGGAGGAAGGAGGTTACCGGACAATGTAGAGCATACAAACAAAGCAAGGATTCGAGTACCAAGCACTTCCCTCCAAGATGAAAATTCGGCCAGCCCTAAACTCATCTCAGAATGGAGTTTATATAGGCAAAGGAGAAGGATTCAAGGCAGCCACAAAATCACAAAAAAAAATGATATCAAAACCCACTTGGCTGTCATGGATAAGAAGAAAGCATGGATGAGATCATCCACTTGCATCTCACGCAAGGAAGGAGAGCAGGAAGATGGCTGCGGCAGATAAGCATCGGGAGGGGAGAGGTATGGAGGAGACGGTGCTCCCGTCCTCGTGCCGCTCGAGGAGACTCGTAGGATCGAGAGGAAGATGCGATAAGGCTCGCGGCGAGAGGATGGAGCGCCTGCTGCAGCGAAGGAGACGAGGGAGAGCTCGGTCGAAGCTTCTCTCGCGTGCGTGCGGGAGAGGCGACCCGAGCGGGAGAGGCGACTTGAGCGAAAGAGAGGAGCCGAAGAGTAGGCCGAGCCAAATGGGGGAATTTAGGGCTTAAGTTTTAATTTGTAAATGTATAAATATATAAGTTATAATTATTATTAAATTAAGCCCTAATTCACCAATTTCGCCCCCGACAGGCTATCGTCGCAAATTTAACGTCAATTTTAGGTAAAATTGACGTTCCGGACGCATCAGCGCAGTCCGTTTCGTCATCCGAGGTAGTCTGGGCAACCTTGACGACGGTCGAGTCAAAATCGTACCGAAATTTGGTATCGTCGCAAAATTCGACTCGAGCTCGATCAATCAGAATGGTGCGTGTAAGATGTGCACGAGGCTGTCCTAATGTCCAGGGTCCTATAGGGACTCAAGTTGAACTCCTGACATCAATTTCGACCGGCTATATACTAGTGGTACGGAATCTCGTACAAGATTTCAAAAAGTAACGAAGTGGCTTCCGTACACTCTAAAACGAGGTAGAGTCCCATCGCTAGGAATCTAGGATCGTCGGGGAAGCTCCCGAGGCTAGAATCCTAAATCTGGAGGAATACTAAACCTCGACAAAAAGTGAGGTCAACAGAGATGTCAGTTGTTTAGTTTTGGCTACCCATTTTGTTGAGGACTGTCGGTGCATAAGGTACGATGAAAGATACTCTTACTTACCAAGAATTCTTTTAATACAGAGTTAAAAAATTCACGACTATTGTCAGTCTGAAGGACTTAAATAAGAGTTTTGAATTTGGTCAAAATGAAGGTGTAGAAGTTTTTAAAAATGACAGTTGCTTCAGATTTATCTTTTAAAATAAAGACCTAGGTCATCTGAGTATGGTCATCAGTCAAAGAAAAGAACCACCATTTATTGGTGTAGCTATGAGTGTGAGAGGACCTCCATAAGTCACTGTCAATAAGAGAGAAATGAGGGGAACTTGTGTATTTGTGGGGTGAATAAGGAACATGATGATGTTTAGCTAACTGATAGGTTTTCCATTTGAAATTAGATGGTTTTTTATTAATAATCATCAACTGATATATTTGTTTTAGATATTGGAAACTCGGATGACCTAAACGACAGTGTAACAACATAATAGGACATTCAGTGGACTGAGATAAACTGCAACTACTAGGTGGAGTGTCCTAGTTTTTTTGTTTGAGCTCGAGTGGAGTGTCCTAGTTCTCCGTGTTTTTCTCTTGGAAGAAGTAAAGCCCGCCAACCCTTTTAGAAGTTTCAATCATCCTTCCCGAATAACAATCTTAAAAGACACAGGCACCAGTAAAAAAGTGAACAATGCAATCGATGTCATATGTCAGCTTACTGATAGAGAAAATGTTACACTTCAATAAAGGTACATGTAACACTGAGTCTAGAGTTAGACCTATTGTTAAACAATAGACCTTTTAACCAACAATGGAACTTTGGGACCCATTGGCACTTTTAACTGTATCTTTCCCTGAGCAATGATAATAGGTCGAGAATGCTTGATCCATGGACTAGAAGAGGCCAAAGAGGTGAGTGCTATAAGATTGGTACCTTGATGAACATGGAAGGTTGACGAGCAGGAAGAGAGTGGACTGGGTCGAAGTAGCTTGATTATGTGCTTCATTTGATTTTTAAGAGAACTGAAGTATCCTGGATTGTTTTGGGTAGAGGATGGTTGTACTGCGTTGGATTAGAAGTTGTAGCGAGAATCTTGGCAGCAAAATATTTTTCCGAAGGTTTGAACTGCTCTGTTGTTGGTTTGGCTTGGAAACCATCAGCCTTTGCCCGACCGGTAGCAGTTGCCAACACTTTGGTTTGCTGGAACTCATCGGCCACCGATTGGGGCAACTCGGGCGTCTTCTGGTCTTTCACATATACCTCCTTAATCTCGTTTGGCACATGCCGCTCCAACTCCTAGACCATACGATCAGTGAGCTCAAGGTTTGCTTTTGCAACCTCCAAATTTTCCGACCACCTGACCTTTGCTGATGCTCAGTTTCTGTTCGACCTTGTTCCTCTTCTTCATAATCTTAACAGTCATGTGAGTGAATACGAGGGGGTTGGAAAGGTTGAAGCCAAGAGAACAAAGGAGAATCCATGTTGGTATCGTTCTAGAGATGATGCAGATTTCCACGGATAGAGATACACAATTGCTGCCAATGAAGAATTAGCACAAACTGAAACAAGTGTAAAGTATGTTGGGAACATCTTGCTATGAAGGTTTCTAAACTCATGCCTTGGCAATTCCTTAAATATGATGGTGCCACCATGGGACGGTGCCGAACCGGGTCGCAAAGCAGAGAAGATGGACGCGCTTTGAAAGGGATATGGCTACTGGGGAAGTCTTCCACGATCCAAAGACTTCCGGTGTAAAGACCACCCCAGCCGTGAGGAATCACATCGACCATGCCATAGGAGACCACCAAATTTTCCAAGTGGCTGCGGTTACGACACTAGGAGGAAGGCGAAAAGCTTAGAGAAGACAATTTTTGGGTGACAAGTTCTGTGCACACTCGGACTGGAAACCTTCTTGAGCAGCAGCTCGAATTAGTGGAGATGGGATAGATTTGACAGGAGAATAGTGGCTCGAATTAGTGGAGAAGGGATAGATCTGACGCGAGAATAACGGCTCGAATTTGAGAAGGCGGGACCCGAGCAGGTTCGATCAGAGGAGACGGCCTGCTCGATTAGGGGAGAAGATAGTACCAGGACTGGCCAGCCAGCGGCAGCTTGGTTAGGGCCATGATACTATGTTAGAATAGAATCCCATGGTATTTCTTATTGATGCAACTAGTAAGGAAATAAATAAAAGCAGAATAAAGGAATAAAGGAAAGAAAATAAAAGCAAATTAATATAGAATTATGTATTAATAAATATCCTAATATTCTAATATAAACCATCATATTTTCTTTTTAACAAAAAAAATCTATTTAGTTATGATGCCTGTTGCAATTCATGTTCTTATTCTTTTGAATCCTTATGCTTTTGTTTGATTTTGCTGCATTTACATACACTCCGCCCAATTCTTATGTATTTACATACCTAACACCTAAACTTTTTATATGTATATCACCCAAATCTTTCTCATCACATAAATAATACCGCCATTTTTAAGTTTTAAAATTGAAATACACCTTTTCATGCATGGTTAAAGGTATGTTAAAATTGAAGTTTAGGTGTTAGATATGCAAGTACATGGGATTTGTGTGGTATGTAAATCTTTTATTTATTATTGCCATGTTACCATCGTCTATACTTGCTTGTAAGTTTTGAACTCCTCTGCGACTTAGCATTATGTGCTCCTTTTGTTCATGATTTACTTTTATTTTTTTTCTACTTTGCTCTCTTGGTGCAGTTTACCTTTCATTAAACTGAAAAAATGTTGGCTGATATATCAGGAACGAGAGCATATATTGAGCAGTCAACTCCATTTCCACAGGATGGGAAACAGGTCAGAAAGCGTTACTTTTTAGCTTTATACCCACTGAAATCTTTCATTTCACATAAAAAATACCACAAATTTCACTTTGTAAAAGTGAATTGCACCTTTTCATGCATATAGATAAGGTGGCATATATATGTAAATATTGAATTTTAGGTGTTAGATATTTAAATACATAAGAATTTGGTGGTATGTACGTATCTTCCTAATTTAAACTTTATTTAACAAGTTCCAATGTAGCATCACCATATCATTTTCTGTATTATGCAACCTTGATAAGATAATGTGATGGTTGATTTGTGCTGATTGGTTTTCCTAGATTCTTTGAAGCAAATCAAAATAAAAAGGGGCATTTACATAGGACACAATTCTTATGTGTTTACATATCTCACACCTAAACTTTCATATTTACATGCATAGCATTCAAATTTTTGATATCACATCAAAATAGCATAGCATGCAAATCATCTTTAAAAGTGAAATCCACCATCAAAGCGTACGTCCATATGAAAGTTTAGCTGTGAGATACGTAAACACATAAGAATTGTGTGCTAGATATGTAAACTTGACAAATAAAATTGGCAAAGATTTTTGGATTAGGCTGTAAACTTTTTTTTTTAAAGAGCCTTTTCTTCTGGGCTTCACTTCAGTTTATCCAGCAACATCAATGACTGTATCGGTGTATTACTGAAGTGCACTTTGCATGATTAATATGCACCAATTCAATGTTTTATGATTGAGCTGCAAAAATCAACAATTTCAATGTTTTATGATTGAATTACAAAATTAACAAGAGAACTATTAAACTCATCATAGTGTTGCTGTTATTGTTCGCTGTCAACTCGACGGAATACTTCTAATGAGAACTCCTTATTAAATGAGTATGTCAGACGAGTAGCTGAGATCTTCCGGGGTAAATGATTTTGTCGGAGAGAACATTTTGATTCTCTTAATCAAGCTCATTATTTTAAATACAGATGTCGAAACTGAACTTATCGTATCAGGCAACTCAGTGAGTTTCTAGTTCTGATGTTAAGGGCTGTAAGCAACTTAAGGCATTTTATAGCAAGCAAGTTGTAGAATTCGCTTTTGATTTATTTGTTGACTTCATTAACAAGGCTTAGATGAATATGGGTGTACAAGCTGAATATTTTCGTTGTATTTTATCGCTATGAAGTGAATTTGTTCTTTTGATTTTTCCTAATCAACTCCCATCTCATTCATGTTTATTCGCATTAGTATGCCGTCTTTACATTGAATGAGAGAAAACAAATCAAACTTTCACTAATTGTTACTTTTATGGGGCATTTACATACATATCACACAATTCTATGTATTTGCATATCTAACATCATATCTGAAGTACCACAATTACTATCTTTTTAAAGGTAAAGTACATATATTCATGCATAATTTTATGATACCAAGGTGTTATAAGTGTAAATACTAAATATTAAATATCAACTTTAGGCTCTAGACATGTAAATACATAAGAATTTTGTGATATATATATATATATTTACTTTTTTTATTGTGCTTTGAAGGGGTGGTGGAGTGGGGGATTCACATACGGATTGTGGATTGGGATTCTTGTGGCTTCAGGCTTCTCAGTTGTTCCCATTACTTCTCGTCTTTGGAAGGATCAGTTCCAAATTTATGGGAGCTCCTATAGCAAGGTTAGTGCACCCTCTGGTTACCACACCCCATCTTACAATTCTAACTCATTTTCTATTTTTTGAAAGCTAAGCATCATTTATATTTTTAATTAATAAATAAACAACCTTTTAACTTTGATTATGATGTTCAAAATGAGATTTTTACAATCATGCTCACCCCTTTGTTATTATTATTTTTTGCTTCTATTTTTTTGCTTTCATTTCTTTTTGGCCGACTGTTGTGAGTAGTGGTGTAAACAAACTGAATTTTAGCGAGCTCGGTGTTTATTTGTGTTCGGTTCTTTCGAAAATTTGTTTGTTCGTAATCAGCCTATGTTTGAAATACCTCTTGAATATCATGTAATTGTTCAGCTCGACTTTAATTCCTTTTTTTGTTTGCAACTCATGTTTGAATAAATTGTAATATTTTTTAATTAAAGCATAAAAGTTCAATATATAAAGGTTGTAGTAAATATCATTTATTTAATTATTTAGTTATTTTGAGCCAAAATTAGTGGAATAAGATTGAGCGAAGAAGGTATATTCATGTTCGGCTTGTTTCAAAATTGAGCTCAAAATAATTATTCTTGCTCTGCTTGCTTGATTAATAAACTAATCCAACATGGTGCCATTCACGAATCACAAACGAGCTTTTTCGATGGCCCTAGTTTTATTCGCAAACTCATAATTAACTCTTTTTATCAGGATGATAGCAGAAAAACTGCATCTCTTCTATTTCCATCAATGAGCTCCTTCTTGAAGAGGAAGAAAGATCATGGTATTTATTTTTTTATTTCATTTGAATTTATAGATTTATTATTATCGCATTAAAAAATAAATATTTATACAGGTCGTGCTGAGGCTCTTCTCATTGCTGCTTGTGGTAAGGGTCTAAAGCTGCAGTCAGAAGGTACCATTTCTTCAGATTTATGACTCCAAATAATTTCTGAACTTATGGAGAGATGAGGGTGGTTTTTTAATTTGAAGATTTACATACATACCATTCAATTCTTATGTATTTACACAGCTAACCTCAACTTCAGCTTTTACATTTACAAGTCAAGTTAGACATGTTGATGTGAGAAGGAAACCAAGGTAGGATGCTGAAATTGGTGCTATATATTCATGTAGGGAAGCATCAGGCCTTCATTAACTCACCCAACTGCAAACAAGATTATTTTTGCAATAACTAATACGTAAATATTTAAGTAAGATTTACATACATACCATTCATTTCTTTATGTATTTACATAGCTAATACATCAACTTTAATTTATTACATGTGTCACCTCACATAGGCATGAGAAAATGTATTTCATTTCGTTTTTAAAGTTAAAATAATGTTATTTTTTTTGTGATGTGAAAGATTTATGTGGTATAAATGTAAAAAGGCAAAGTCTGGATTTTAGATATGTAAATATATAGGAATTGTGTGCTTAGGCATGTAAATGCCAAATCACCATCGCCCGACTAACTTAGTCGAATTGCTACAAACCACCACCATCATCGAACAAGTATTAATTGAACCCCACCACCGAAGCTCTATCATTGAATAGCGAGTGCCGAACTTAGAACTGCTATAACCGGGCACTTATCATACCACAGTTGCCACTCGACCACCATTATCGGATTATCATCACTCAACGACAACTATCAATTGCAACTATCTAATCGCCCATCTTTCTTTTATTATCTTGCCATTATCTTTTGAAAAAATATTCTTTTTTAAAAAAAGACTAACAAAAAGAGGAATATGCATACTTACCACACAATTCATATGTATTTACACATGTAATACGTAAAGTTTAATATTTACATTAATAGCACCTTTGGTGTCATGGGACTACAAGTGGCATGATCTTCAACTTTCAAACGTGGATTTAAATCGATTGCATAATAATTTTTAATTAAATATTCATTAATTCTTACAAATATATATTTATATTTTTGTCTTATGCCTCGCGTATGTAACTTCATCTTCTACAAATATGTCTGTTCATATTTATATATAATTGAAAGAACCTTTAATCTGAGCTTGACATTTCTTTAAAGTACAATGTGGCGATGATGATGGAATTGGAGCATTATAAAAGCATGTTTAATATTTAAATTGAATATGTATATATATATATAACTTTTTCTTTAGAAAATTATAGTTCCTTCAATTTTTTCATTTGCCTTTTAATATTAAGTGCACTCAAATAGAGGCCATCACCAAAAAAAAAAAAAGAATACTAAATAAATAAATAACATTTTAATTTATACATTTTTTTGACAAAATTAATTTTCTACATTTAAATTTAACATAATAAGAATATCAATATTTTTAGCCAAATAAATATATTACTTTTAAGTTTTACTCATTTAAAGAAATAAATTTATTAAAAATTTACAATTTAGATACAAAAAAAAACACTAAAGAAAATCAATATTGCACGTTAACATGCACAAACACTTGTTATTTATACACCTAAAAAATACAAAAAAATATATAATAAATTTGAAGTCTGATTTTGAACTCATTCATCAATCTCAATCCATCGAGTAGTACTTAGTGAATGATGATAAACTAATGACAATCTTGAACTTGCAATTCTTAATTATTTATTAGAAACAAAAAAATGGAAACAAAAATAAAAATTAAGATGTAATTATTAATTGAAGCTTAGATTATACATTATGAACTCCTTTCATCACCTCCATATAAACCAACTATACAGTTACACGGTTTATGTGCCTTACAGGCATACTGAAATTGAACTCCATTATGATTTGTACAGGTGTTTGCCTTCCAAAGCGTAAAAGAATAAGAATATTTCTTACAAGAGAACAGAAATGCAAAAGATAATTGTAGAATGAAAGACACCTGGAATAGTTTAAACATAAAAGAAACTATAAGGAACCAGAAAGTGTTGTCTGGGAACGCCTTGGGAATCAACATTAGTCAACTAATTATAAAGCCCTTTTTTCTCAGACAGTATTTTAGTTGAAGATAGTATCGACTGAAACAACTCTAAAGCAGTTCGATTGACATTTCATGTAAAACCAGAACAACTACGTCACAAAAACACTGTTCCCAGATGCTATCCACCTTCAACACTTGAATTTATTTGAAATTTCTCCTTAAAAAAAAATATCAATCCATAGTAGCCAACAAGCAATTTAGTATTAGCAGTCACAAGGAAAACTAAACTTCAAAAGCCATAATATTGTTGTATTTATGGTGTAATTGTAAATTAGAATTTAATGGTTTGTATGTAAGAATTAAATGAAATGCTAAAGACTTTGGTAAACCATCCAAAGCAATAACTCAGAAATGAAATCTCTTCTCCGCCCATTAAGTACAACACAAGTAGCTGAACAAACCAACCATTGAATAATAATTGTAAAGTATTAAAATAAAGTGCATGCAATGAAAAATAAAAATGAAATTGTTTCTTCACATAGTAGTCAGCAGTAAGGCTGTCAAATTGGCTCGTCGTTCATGAACGACTTGTGTTCGGCTCGTTCGTTAAGCCTGCCGAGCCGAACACGAATATATTTTATATTTTTAAGCTTGAAATGTAAACAAGCCGAACACGAACAAAATTCGCTCGTTCGGCTCGAATTGGCTCAAATATATATATATATATATATATATATATATATATATATATATATATATATATATATATATATATATATATTCATAAAATTAAATATTATAAATTATAAATAATTAAAATTTTTTAAATAAAAAAAGTATCACATTTAAAAAAATTAAATCTTATAAATTATAATATATAAAAAATTGATGATAATGATCTATACTATATATAACGAAAAAACCGTAGGTCCCGGCCTCCCCTTCCGCTCTCAAAACCTTTCAGGTTCGGCCGCCTCTCCCTATTATGAGTCTTCTACTTTTCCTCTCAAAATCGCGAAAGGCTTTCGACTGCGAGAGCTTAGCATTTGTTGTTTGCGTTCATTTTCTAATCTCTACTTCTATTTGTCTGTGGCGAGTCAGCGTTGGCTTAGATTGCTTGGTATTCTTGCTTGGTTGCTCGATATTCTTACTTAGTTGCTTGTTTGGCTACCGAGGTGTTATTTTTTAGTATATTTTCTCTAATATTTCATATTTATCATCAGGTTTGCCTCTTAGCTTAGATTTTCTTAAATTTCTTTTAGATTTATTTAGACTTTTTGAGTGAAAACTAATTTTTGAAGGTTTTTGGGAGTTAAACCTCACATATTGCATCTAGATCTGATTCTTTTATGGATGAGATCTGATATAAGGGTTTTGTTTTGAAATTTGATTAGGCTATTGAGCATTTGTGCGGTGATTCATACAAGTTTAAGCATTTGTGTTGTGATTCAGCTATTGCCTCTAGATCTGATTTTTTTTTTTTTTTGGATGAGATCTGATATATGTTGTGAAAGTTGATTCAACTATTGTGCATTTGTGCTGTAATTCATACAGATTTAAGCGTTAATTTCATATAGGTTTAAGTATTAATTTCATACAGGTTTAAGAACTTATGTTGTGATTCGGCTATTGCTTCTAAATCTGATTATATTCTGATTTTTTTATGGATTAGATCTAATATAAGGGTTTTATTGTAAATTGTGATTCGACTACTGTGCTTTTATAAATTTCATATGGATGAGATCTTCTATAAATTTTTAATACACTACAGCTTTAACTGTTGAAACAATTTGGATGCTTCTCTTTATGTTCAAATAATTGGTGTATAGTATGCATGACTTACATTGAATGTCATGCTTATAGTGATCTGCTACTCTTATAGTTTGTGAATTGGATGTCACACTGTATAATGCATCACTTTACGTGACATACGCATGACTTACTTGACACATGATTTCATACGGTCTGTATACTGCATCACTTTAATTTGGTAAAGCATACGGTTTCTCTTCTTGCTTATGCAAATTAACAGAACTTGTAGTGAAATGTAAGAGAAATGAAGATGCATACCGTAAAACTTCATTTGTGAATGCCTCTTTCGCTTAAGTATTGGCCCAATTCAAAATATTTACATCAGTGATACTTTTTCCACAAGAATTGGATTTCAAGTTTATTTTGAAGTTGGAGGATGTTGTATCTCATTAATTGCCACAATAATGCTGGGAAAAAATATGATTAGGACATTAATGATAATTTCATGATCCATAGTAGGTGTTCGTATGCTGAGTTGGCTATTGTGCATTTTCAAAGTCAGTTGACATGGGTTATATTTCATTATTAGATAGCTGATTTGTTATTTCTCTTAGTTTTTATGTTACTATTTCCTAGTTCCTATGCCTAGGCTGGTTTATTATTCCCTCTCACATTTCACACATGTTACTTCCTTAGGTTTGGCTGAAATTCTTCTCCTTATTGGCATGTAGAAGTGTCATCCGGCTATGTGAGTCTTCTCTAGAAACTAGTTAGCAAATTGTTGGCCCCTTGTGCATCCAGCAATCATAAAAGAGAAAAATGTTTATATTTGCTTCATAAAAGAAGAAATTAGAGTAGAAAATATGTCAATTTTCTTTCAATAACAAAATATCTCGCCTATGAACAGCAGTTCATGTCATAACCATTATTCATGGTATTCTAACCAAATTCTTATGTGTTTAACTGCATTGAGATATATGGTGCCGAGTAGAACTGTAAATAGCCAAATTGTTTTCCTTACTATTTTTTTTCCATATTTTCTTATGCACACAATGTTAGTGGCAGCCATCATTTTATGTCAATCTTTCTGCATAATTAGTAAAAAAGCAAAATTCCTACCTATACTTGCGAAGAAGATTTCATGTTGCTTTAATTTCCTTGAAGTATTCAATAGTTTCTTCATGTTAATAGGCTACATAGACTGATAGCCAAATATGACAATATTTGTAGAAACAACACTTAAAATGGTCATAATTGTTTTCATTTGTTACTATGATTAGCTACTGTAACTCAACTGTTTTGTTTGTGCTGTGTTCATTCTTCTTTCAATATTTATTAGCCTATTCGTATTAATCCTGTTCTGCCTATTTAATTTAAAATGCTATTTATTCCCTACTTTTGATTTAAAGTAGTGAGCAAACATGTCTGAATTATATTTTTCACAATCTAAATCGTTCTGCAATAAGTTACAACCGGATATTTAGAGTAGCAATGAAAATGAGAATCTTAATTTACAAGATATAAAGCCGGAAGACATACCTGAAGTTTTGCCAGAAATTATCATTGATGATAGCAGTGAAGAAATCCTTGCTAAGAAAGTCAACAGTGGGGAAGTATTTTGTGGAGACAACATTTCCTATAAAGGCGAGCCCAATTTCCTTTTGGCAATGCATAATTTATTGAAAAATTTCACAAATCTAAAGCGAGAACAATTTCTCAACTACTACGACATATTGGAAAATGTGAACAAATAAAAGCTAAGACTAAGCAAACAATTAATATTCTAAAAAAGACAAATAATTGAATTTCATGTCACTTGATGTTAATGCAGATGTTGAGACCTCAATATTTCACGATCTAATGAGTTATGAACAACATATAGTTAGAGAGATAATTTCTAAAATGATTATAGTGCATGAGTATCCATTCAATATTCTTGAACATACATTAACGTTTTATTAAAAGTTTTTAATCCAAATTATGAGAAAGTTTGAAGAAACACAATAAAAAATGAATGAATGAAGATTTATGAGTTTGAAAAAAAAGTTGAAAAAGCAATTTAAGGATGTTCACGGAATTTCATTAACTTCTGAATGTTAGACTTTCAATCAAGCAATCGGATATATGTGTATAACTGTTTATTATATTAATCAATCTTGAAAGATTCAAAAACAAATCATTAATTTTATTAAATCAAATTCACCTCATACTGGTACATTCATTTGTGATGCTACATGTGATTGTTTGTTAAATTAGAAGATACAGGACAAAGTATTCGCTATCATTTTAGATAATGTTAGTAATAATGATGATACTAGTTTGCTCAAATCAAATTCTATGACAATAAAATTATATTTTAATGGACATTTCCTTCATGTTCGTTGTTGTGCTCATATATTAAATACTATCAATTAAGTTGGTTTGAAAAATATTCATAACATCATTCATAAAATCAGTCTCTTAAATATTAATAAAAAAATCACCTGTGGTATTGCATGTTTGTTGAGATATTTAGTCAATTAGCAATAACAACATCAAATGGCTTGTGTATTGATGCACCTACAAGGCGGGACTCTAACATAATATTTGAATATGCTCTTTTTTAAGGTGTTCACTCACTATGCATATTGAGATAATTGTCATCATATTTAAATTGAAAGAAGTGTGAGAAAATTAAAAAAAAATTATTGTGTAATAATGTAACAAAAATAATTTATGGTTCTTTTTACCCGATCTTAAATATTTTTTACTTGTTATACATACTAAAAAATTATTGTTGGATGAGTCAACTTCATATGATGAGTATAACAAAAACATGGCTATGGTCGTGATAAGTAAATTTGATAGATATTGCGGTGAATGCAATCTTTTAATGTCTTTTACAGCTGTTTTGAACACTCGAATGAAAATGAAGTTCATTTAGTTTTGTCAATATATATACATTCATTGAATTAAACAAAAAAATTAAACAAATTTCAAGATGTTATGTAAGAGCTCTATAATAATTATGCAAACTATATGACTAGCTCCAGTTCTACAAGCGATAATGTATCTTCAGAGTTGTCAAGCGACTTCATTAATCCATAAAAATTTAATTGTATTTTTACATTTACTGATTTTGTTGTTTCATCTCGTTCAATTCAACATTTAAAATCAGATTTATAAGTTCATCTTGAGAAGAGTTTATTTTTGACTCATAATAAACAATTTGATATTTTAAAGTGGTCGAAGTTGAATACTCTCAAGTATTCATGCTTATACAAAATGACTATGGATACATTGTCAATTTCAATAACAATAATTGCTTCATAACTTGTATTTTTTACAAGTGGAATATTTATTAATGATTATAAAATTTCACTCTCACAAAGACGGTGAATGTACTAATATGTTCATCTAGTTGAATTAGATTTTTCATGAGTTGTTCAAAAAATCTCTTCATAATCTCTCTTAAGAATTAATTTTTAAAGTATGTGTATTTTTTCATCTTATTACTAATATATATATCTTTCATAAAAACATAAATTATTGGAACAGGAACATCTTGGAGTGACTTTGCCTGTGTAAATAGAATGAAGGTTCAAATGTTGAAGCAGCAATTTCATATTTAATTTTCAATGCATGCATTTTATTTTAATTTTGGACACATATTATTCCATGGATGGTTATTCTCAGCTTATTGGGTTTTTCAATGATTGGTTATCTAATGATGTTGGGTTATTCTTAGCTTGCTGGATTATTATTCAAAGACTGGTTATCAACCTTTACATTCAAGCTACAATTGAAACTGCTGCAGGTGAAATGCAGTTTTATCCTCCTTGCATGTAATTACAATTTATTGCATTCAAACTAAAATTGAGCTGCTACGAGTGAAATGCATTTGAACTGTAATTAATCATTTTTATATGTTGTTAAGATTGGTCCAAGTAGCCAAATAACACAAACTTATGCATAGTAAGCATCGCATTTTTGTGTGATATCAATATATAGGGTTTCTCCGAGGTAGTATGAGCTCGCAGGCAATAGTGAATCGTACGTCTTAAAAGGATTCAACATGTTTGATTAGAAAAGTTGGGCTTGAATTCAAAATAATTACATCTTAACTTTTATTTTCATTTCTAATTTGCTATTTTTTTCTAATACATAACTAAGAATTGCAGGTACAAGATGATCATTGACTCGTCATTTTCACTAATCGCTACTTATTAGATCTTCAAACACAAAGATCGAGGAAATTTAAATTTTTTAGGTTTATACAAGTCATAAGAATATGTGTATTAAATGTAAATGTAATTTTCTAAATGAAATGTTTAGTAAGAATATTTTCTATGTTTTGATTTTTATTTGAGATTTTATTTGTATTTTTTGTATACTTGTTTAGTTTGTAAATTGTAAATTTATAATCAATTTGTTCTTAGTGTAAAATTTTATTAAATAATATAAATATTCTTAGTGTAAAATTTTGTACGTAATTTACACTATAAATTTTTTTTATTTAATCAAAATTTATGGTTTGAAAGTAAGTTATTAATACAAAATGTGTTTCTTTAAATAAAATTAATATTAAATTTTATTCAAAATTTTAATTATTATAATAATTTCATATTCTGACTAGTCAATTTCGAGTAAAACACGAACATGAATATGTTATTTGAATCGAGCACGAACATGTTGTTCACGAGCCATTTCGAACACGAGCCAATTTCGAATGAGGCGAACATTAGGCCAACCTTAACTCACTTAGGCTCTACTCATTCACAGCCATAGTTAGCAGGTTGGAACTAAAGAGAATGATTCAACCTTCCTTCTATTTACTGAGACAAATTCATTTCAAGATATTTATTTTCTAATATTTTTTGATTAAATGAAAGATATATGAGTATTGTCGATAAGATGAATAAGTAAACATATTCTAAAAACTCAATCTTAAGAGATATTACAAAAGAGTTTTTGAATTACTCGAGGAATATATAATTCAACTAGATTAATATATCATTGCATTCACTATCTTTGTAGAGAGTGAATTTTTATAATAATTAAGAACTCCCCCACAAATATTAAATGCATATTCTAAAATAATAATTGTCGTTGGAATTGACATTATAAACTTAAATATTTTGGATAAACAATGATACTTGAAATTATTCAACTTCCACCACTAAAAAATATCAAATTATTCATATTTAATCAAAAATAAACTCTCTTCAAGATAAACCTGTAAATCTGATTTTGAAAATTGAATTGAGCACGATAAAATAGCAAAATCAATAGATGCAATCATACAATCAAAATTTTGTGAATTAATTAAACCACTTGATAATTTTAAAGATACATTGTCACTTATAAAACTAGAGCTAACAATATCGCTAACATAATTATTATAAAGTTTTCACATAACATCTTTAACTTGATGAATTTTTAGTCTAACTCAATTAATGTGTATATATTGACAAAGCTAAAATGTATGAACTTTATTTTCAATTGATGGTCTAAAACATCTGCTATAGACATTAGTAGATTGTACTCACACCAATATTTATCAAATTGAGTTACCATGACGAAAATCATGTTCATGTTATACTCATCCAGTAAAATTGGCCCATCTAACAATAATTTTTTGATATAAATAATCATAAGTAAATAAAAATTGTTGTCGGGTAGAAAGAAACAAAAATCATTTATGTTACATTATTAAAAACATCAAAAAATTTCTTAGTTTCTCATATTTCACTTAATCTATATCTAATGACAATCAATTGAAATTGTTATCTCAATTTACATAGTAATTGAACACATTTTAAAAAACAAAAACACATTCAAGCATTAAGTATTTTGAGTTTCCCTTATAGGTACATCAATGCACAATCTTTTGATTTTGATATCACTAGTTGTTGAATAATCTCAACAAACTTATGTGAAATCTTCGCTAACTTCTTGAAATATTTGACTCTCAGACATTGTGAATTATATCAAGAATCTCTTTCAAATTAACTTGCAATATAATATCGAAAATGTGAGCATAGCAACAAATATGAAAGAAATGCCCCTCAAAATGCAATTTATTTCTTACCATAAAATTTGTTTTGAGCAAACTAACAACAATATCATTATTATTTGCATTATCTAAAGAGATAGTTGATATCTTGTCTCGTATATTTCAATCTAACTAGCAACCACAGAATAGTATCACAAATGAATGTACTGACGTGAGGTGGCTCTAATTTAATGAAGTTCCTGATTCTTTTGTAAATCTTCAAAATTTGATGCATATAATGAGCAATTAGACACATGTATTTAATTGTTTGACTGAAAGTCGAATAATCAAGAGTTAATGAAAACATGTGTACATACTTAAATTATTTTTCAGCTTTTCTTTTATAAATTCATAAATATTCATACAATCATTTTTTATTGTATTTCTTGAAATTTTCTCATAACTTCGATTTAAGGCTTTCAGTAACAAATTAAACCATGCATGCTCAACAATATTAAATGGATACATATGCACTATAATCATTTTAAGATTTATTTTTCTACCATTTTATTGATCATAACTATTTGAATCGTGAAACATTGGAATATCAACATCTGCATCAACATCAAGTGACATAAAATTCAATAGTTATTTGTCTTCTTTTAGAAAATTCAACTGTTGCTTTGTGCTTTTTTTTGTCCACATTTTCTCGCATATCTTAGAAATTGAGAAGTAGCTCATGTTTTAAATTTATGAAATTTTGTTAGACAATATATGCATTGCCAAAAACGAGTTAGCACCTTTTTAATAAGAAATGTTGTCCCACAAAATATTCTTACAGTGTTGATTTTCTCTTCCTACCTTGCTTAGCGATGACATCTTCATTGTTATCTTCAATCACAACTTCTAAAAGACTTCAGATACTACTTCTGGTTTTGTATTTTGTGAATTAAGATTCACATTTTCTTTGTTATTCTGAACTTCTGCTAGCAACTCATTGCAAGAGAATTCAGATTGTGAATAATTTAATGCGAACATTTTCGCACACTATATAAAATCAAAAATGGGGAATGAGTGTCACTTTAAAACGTATTAATATGCCAATAATAATTAAAGATTTAGCTCAAATCTTCGTCCTCGCCTTCAGTGTCATCTCGGGTATGGGAACCTATGGTATCGGTATAGTGAGTTGTGGCAGGTAGGATCGAGAGGAGAAGAATAGGACTCTTGCTAGTATCAGAATCGGAGAATTCAATAAGATCTGTTGTTCGATTTGCATTAGGAGGGGGCAATGAAACCAATAGGGTCTCGTTCATCTTCCTGTTCGAATAAAATATTTTGAAATATCGGGGCCGACAACAAATCACAAAGAAAAAAATGTGAAAAGACAAGTAGCAATAAAGAAGTTCACCTAGTTTTGTATCCCAACTAAACTAAGGAGAGAAAATGAAGGGGCTTTGTGGGTTATTTAAATGTAAGTAGTTTTGTTTTTCTTCCTATAGTATGTTAAAGTAGAGACAGTGTCAATAATCTATTTGCAAGGCTGCCACAGTAATTATAGCAGAGTGATAGTTGTCCAAAGCATGCAATGTATTACTGGGATAAATCAATATGAAAGCAGCATAGTGGCAAATTGAAAGAAAATTGAAAGCAATAAAATATCCAAGACTAATTCTCCTAGTTTCTTCTTTTTCTTTGCTCTTATTTTCTTTCCCAAATTTCATAAAGCACCCCCTTTAGCTCGCCAACCATCACTGCAAAACTAACTGACAATTTCCATTACATTATTTACCTCAACAAATGCTCGAGACATAACATGTATAGCTCAGTCTACTCAGTTCATTAATAATGACTATCCTAAACTCTAAATATAAATCAAATCAAAACAATTAATTTATGTAACATTAGAACCAACTCGAACTCAATTAAAAAAGAAAAAACAAAAAATACTGTACTTCTAATTTTTGGGGCAATTACATACATACCACCCGAAACTTCCTATTTACAAATCAACCACCCCATTTAATCTTTTGTTTTTTTCAAATTCTCATACAAATCTCAAAATGTATGGTAAAATCCCACCCCATATTTTTCATTTTTATCAAATTCTCAATAGTTTGATCGTGGCACACGTAAATACATCGGTTCTAT
This sequence comes from Papilionanthe hookeriana x Papilionanthe teres, assembly GCA_022702705.1. Taxonomy (NCBI): domain Eukaryota; kingdom Viridiplantae; phylum Streptophyta; class Magnoliopsida; order Asparagales; family Orchidaceae; genus Papilionanthe; species Papilionanthe hookeriana x Papilionanthe teres. Next base: position 67,177,741 of record CM040437.1, read on the forward strand.
AGTTTAAGAAAATCACCTCGGTTGTTAATTTGTAAATATCAATGTTTTGGTTGATGTGTATGTAATTATTTCTTAATTTTTCTAGAGGATTAATCTGTTCTTTGGCTAACTCTATGGGCATCCCTGATAAATCTCCCGAAGAAGGAAGATCATTCTTCTATATCCAAGTGAAAATAATATCTACCATTGAGAACTCAAGCCAAATGATTCTTATAGGCTCAGACAAATGCACTTTATAGGAAAATCCTTTACTGAATGGGACTAACGACTAGTGTAAGTAATCATACCACAAAAGAGATCTGATAAAGGCTACAATAACTCTCATTAAAAATTTCCAGCAGCTGTAAGATAATTTGTCTTAGATAAACCTGGTATAAGATCTCAAAGTTTTAAATAAATCAAAATCACAGTACAAATCACAATAAACCCTTTGCAAAACTTTTATATCAGATCTCAAAGCCATAAGAGAAATCAGATGTAGAGGTAATAGGGGAGATTTCACTCCCAAAAACTCTAAAAACAATATTTCACCCAAAAGAATTTAAATAAATCTAAAAGAAATTTAAGCTAAGAGGCGAACCTGAAGATACATATGAAATATTAGAGAAAAGATACTCAAAGAAAACACATCGGTAGCCTTACCAGGCTATTATAAAGACAGATGACTCAGAGGAGTAACAAAGCAAGAATGTTTATCAGTCGACCCAACGCGGAGGGCAAAGAGAACGCCGAAGACAAAACGAAGTAGAGAACGAACGCAAAACCTAAGCTCTCGCGGTCTAACCTCCGGCGTCTCAAAGCTAGCATTTTTTAGAGCGCGAGTTTGAGAGGAGAATGAAAAGATGGGGTGGCGGCCGAACTCGTTTCACGTTTTCGAGAGGAGGGGAAGGAGAGACCGGGCGGGTAGTGTTAGGGATTTAGGATTTTACTCTTTAATGAATAATATATATATATATATATATATATATATATATATATATATATATATATATATAGTTTATAGTATAACTTGTATTATATAAAAATATAACGTATTATTAATAATTTATTATAGATTATAGTATTTAATTTTTAAAACAGCATTTAATTTTTTTAAAATATCATAATTTTTTTTAAAGGATGTTAATTAATTATAATTTATAAATTTTAATTTTATGAATAAATAAAAATATATTTATTTATTTTTGAGCCAACACGGGTCAAACACGATCGAACAAATATTTGTTCATGTTTTACTCGTTTACATTTCGATCTTAAAATTTATTCATTTTCCGTTTTAACAAACGAGTCGAACACAAATTGCTCTGGACGATAAGATAATTTGACAGCCCTATGTAAAACATCTCATTATGGCCGTCAAACTAAAAGAAAGAGTGAAAAAGAAGGTAAAGATGGGAGGAATCATTCTTATCATGTAAGAGAAAAAATCGAGGAGAGATCATCAACATATTTTTGTCTTCATCTTCACAATTAGTGGTCTTCTTCACTTTTAATCATTAATATAAATAAAATAAGACAATATTATTGTCATAGAAAAGCACAATGAACAATAAAATAAATAAAAGAGCAATTGTGTGAAAACCCTAAGATACCAAAAATCACTTGGAGAGAAGAAGAATTCTATGTTAAAAAAGAAATTATAAATTTATCAATTAACATAAAATCAAATTTAAAAAAAATTTATGGATTTCTATAAGATCCCTTCTAAGAAAAATACTTAAAAAGGGAGACAATTGATGCGTGCTAGAAAATTCACAGCGGTAGAGTAACAAATTATTGTCTTAGCGTTGTACGAGAATTTAGCTTGCACGCAGATGAAAAAGAAATAAGCAGTGATGACTCTACAAGTTTTTACATGGAAAACCTGTAAATGGAAATACCACAGGGCTTGACCTAGTTGCGAAATTCACTATTTTTATTGATATTTACAGAAATCCCTTGTCCCACAGGTGGGAAAAGATAACTATATGTTTCAGACTACAACGTCGACTGATGGCGTCTGGTTGGTCATGATGGATGATGATTGGTAGTAACCTACGAAGGTCAACGGTAGTTGACAACGGTAGGCAGAGATCGACTGTGATTGACGGTGGTCAACGACGGTCGGCGGTAGTCGACGATAGTATGATCGAAAAATGTCGGCAATAGCTGGCAGTGATCTTCGGCGATTGACGATGGTCAGCGACGGTTGGCAATGATGCAAAACTGCAGCTTTTTCTCAAGGCCTCAGACTCTACGCTTAAGCTTCCCCTTGTGTGAGGGTTGGGGTTCTATTTATAGTATTCTGAGTGCATTTAATGCAGAAATATGAATCATTTTAATCAGACGATTCAGAGAGTTTCATTTAATCATATGACGTTTAATAAATATTTGAGTGTTTTAATAATGTCGAAATTAAGTAATCTTGAGCTCTTTGGATTCGTCTTGTCGAGACGCTCGATTCAAGTAAAGGTTTGCTACTGTAGGCATCTGTATGTGTCTGAAAATCTTTCAAGAGTGGTTTAATGCCTTGATTTGTGTTTGATTTGACTCAGATTTGACTAGTTTTTATATCATTAGATTTGTTTCATTGAGCTGGTCAATTTGACTATAAGTTTACTAAAATCAGGGCTCTATATGATTTTTCATCATGATTTGAACGTTTCTTGCTCGAAATATAACATTGAGATCCGTGACACGCCTCGAGATTCGTGCTTGATGATGAAAATTTGTTAGTGGTGTATCAACAATAAATTGCAAAAGTTCATGGATTACAATATAGAAATCATTATATGATTAATTCAGTGATAGTGGCTTTTAAGCTTTCTCGTTAGTTGTAATTCTTGTGCTCACAATTTTCTTATGGATGAGCGCGACCTTTAGAATTTAGGCCATACATATGGCATGTAAAGTATATATTCGCCATGCATCTCTTAATTTTTGGAACCCTAGCGAATAATTTATATGTATATGTGTGTATTTATATATAGCTATGAAAGTGGGTGAATATCATTGAATCACATAAATTTATTTATTATGTTTGAAGTTTATCATATTATATGTTGTAATTCTCAAGCATTCATTGAGTTTTTTGCTCAAAGACTTACGATTATCTTCAATTCATTATATTATAAATATTTAATTTTAAACAAGGTTCATAAATAAACTCAAAGCACTACTAAACTTTGCTGCTAAAGTTCTATATACACCGAAGGAGAAGCCCACAATTTGTTCTCTACAGAAGTAATATCAACATCGGAGGACTCTTTGTTATGTATATATATAATTATATGACTGAGTATTTTAGCCTGGATGCACTGACAACCGCAAGACTAAGCCTGGGCTTGGTGTAGCCATGCCCGAAACATGGGTAGCTACGCCGGGTGGCATAACTATAATAGATGTAGTCACACCACAAATGATCGCTCGTTCTTGTAGTTCTTCTTGAGCGGGAAAAGCAACTTTGACACTACTTAGCGTGACCTGCGTGACCATGTAGTCGAGCAATTCCTTTTGTTCAGTTCTTTAAAGTTCATGATTTCAAGTGACGAATTGCACACTCTCTCAAATGTGGTGTTTCAACGAGGTTTCCATAAAGTGAAGAATGGTCGAATAGGATGATTTAAGAGAGAAATTTCTCCCGTACGATCAAGAGAGAGATTTAAAGCAAATTCATTTAAGTTCTATTGATTGTAGATAAAAAATTTGAATGAGATAGCGTACATTTATGATTTTTCGTACTAAAAATTTATCGTTGGTTTTTTTGTTTTTTCAATTCTCGAGTTTTCCCATGTAAATCCTATTGTATCCTGTCTAGGATTGTCTTCTATCGAGCTTCCCTTCAAATATTATCCCCTTTTCCCAAATTCATTGTGAAGCTATTCTACAGTGCTCTTTTGATTCTAATTGATAGTAGCCCTAAATATATATATAATTTAATCCAAAAAAAAAAAAAAAAACAAGTGGTTGTACTGGGAACAAACTTTATTTAAAGTATTTAAAGTATATATAATTAATTGGATAATATAGTAAATTAATAAAGCAGTTTCGCTGCATACAGTTATTGATCTTCTATACGAAGCATTCTTCGAGAAGAGCTAACTGATCACCCACCTATATATCATATCACCTCTTTACTGTCATTTAAGGCATTGACCACATTAACCTCTCCTCTTTCCATCCATGGCTGCTTCAGTTTTCTCCTTTCCTTGACTTTGAAAGTCGTGCTTCATTTTAGCCATGGTGACATATATGTATAGAGTGAGTGAGAGAGAGAGAGATGCAGGCAAAAAAGGGAGCATTTACATGCATACCAGGCGCACATTACTCTTATATATTTACTCTAATTTTTAAAGTTGCATTCTTACTAACTCAGGTGTAAAATATATGCTTTTTATGCACAAATTGATGACACCATAATGTTATAAGTATAAATATTAAATCTTGGGTGTTGGATATATAAATATATAATTAAGAATTGTGTACTATGTATGTGAATCTTCCTAAAAAAATATTTTTATGAGTTTATTTCACTTGACAACCCGTTTATATTTGACTTAGGGTATGTTTGGGACAGCTGCAGCTTATTGAATAATATGCTGATAAGCTGATTAAAAATAATCTGCTAATAAGCTAGGTGCGGTGACTATTACAAATTTTTATTTTTTTGAAAAAGTCAGACCGCAGTCAGAAAACTTCCACCTCACCTAGGTAAGTGCGGTGTTAAAAAGCTGTTTTTAGCATTTGAAAACACATAAGCTGTCAAAACGCAGTTTACCCAAAAAGTCCAGGTGCATTTTCAAAACGCTACCGCACCAAATAAGCTGTCCCAAACGGACCCTTATTAGTTAAATAAATGTTATGTTTGAAGATTGTTATATGAATTGGTTAGTAGATGAGCCAGATTGGAGTAAGATTTTGCTCAATTATGTGTATATAAACATGATTGATTATAGTCCTGCATTTTGTTTATTGAAGTTACAAATTTTCTTCATTTACTCTTGTAGTTTTTCTCTTAAAAAATTTATTAAATATTTCTTACAAATCATGACAAATATGTATTGTATTTCAAAGGAAATTATACAACATTCACATATATAATGCACAATTTGTTCTTATGTGACATATCAAAATACCTAAACTTTTATATTTACATACATACATAACATACAAATCCTTAATATCATTCGTAATAAGTATTAGAAGCAAAACAAAACTTTGCATGCATAGATTAGAAATGCCTATATCAAACTTTAGGTATTAGAATTGTAAATACATAAGAATTGTGTGATATGTATGTAATATATATATATATATATATATATATATATATATATATATATATATAGATAATTGTGACTTGTTGGTGAGAGAGAGAGAGAGAGAAGTGTGTTAAATGAGGAGCTAGCTAGATAATGAGTCATCTGATATCCAACTTACCTAGTTCTCTTTGGTCTCTTACAAACACTGCAACGCCAATTTCAATTCAAATCACTCTCATCCATGGATTTTAATTTTATTTTTTATTCATTCACTGCTAAAGTTTATTCTTCATTTCACTTTTTCTCATTTTTTATTTGTGTTAGGTATGACTCATATACGAATAAATTTGGAGTTTTTTTGTGAAGAAGTGTGTCTCTTCATATCTAGTGGGTTGGCGGGAGCGAGGGCGTATTTGTAATTTATCCGTGGGTGTTTTATCTATAAATAGATGAGTAATCTTATGGGTATGTTTGAACCAAATTTGTAACTCCTCTGAAATAGTGAAATTTATTGCTCTGCACCCGAGGAAGCAGGCATATCTTTATGAAACCTAGTTAAATCTCTGTGTTCTTCTTCTTGATTTGCGTTTTGTTCGCCCTGAATTTCATAACACTCAGTATAATTATAAAATATGTATGTATCCCTCCCTCTCTCTCTCTCTCTCTCTCTCTCTCTCTCTCTCTCTCTCTCTCTACACTTTCCGAATCATCTTTGATGACAGAGTATCATAAGGGTATTGTTGTCGCAGAATATAGTTCTGTAGCTCCTGCTGGGTGGTATTTAAGGCTTCAATATTAGGTTTTTGCCTTGCATGCATGTTTAAATAAGAAAAAAATAATTTATTTTTAGCGCATATATATATATATATATATATATATATATATATATATATATATATATATATATATAGAAACAAATACCTAAGAATATGGGACTTATTATAGAGCTTGCAATTAATATAAGATCTATGAAAGTGAAGGTTTTCGTCAATGTATGACCTTTGAAGAAGTTTATTCCTCATCCATATAAGGTCATTTCAAAGTGTTGATGTATGCTGATGTATGCAGCTGCTTTAACCAAACAGCACCCAACCAAATTATTAATTATTAACATCAATTATCTCAATAAAATAAGATTTAATTATGTCAGCATTAGCAACAAATTGAACTTGGGGCCACCCAAACTGTAATAGATATGAAATCTGTATCTTTGTTAAGGAGTATTTAGTTAATCAGAGATAAAAATATGATTAAAATGTGGTTAATATTTTCTCTTATTTATAAAGTAGAAATGAAATCATTATATTTGTAGGAGTTTTGAGAGGATATAATACTACTTATTTTAATTTATGATATAATTATAATATTCATCTCAATACATATTCAGTAACTTTGAAACTCTTCATTCCAGCATGATCTTCATAACTTAAAGATACAGAAATTTGAAACAGATCATAGAGAAGAAAACATCAAGAAAGAACAGAACTTCAGAAGAACATAAATTTAATAAATATATAATAATAATAATGATAATAGTTCTTTCAATTGTGAAGAGGATTTGGTCCTGCGTATATTATCCTCTTCTCTTCATAAGACTGTTCTCCTGCTCCAACTCTTTCTCTTACAGCTGCTCTAACCTTCGATTTAGAAGAAGGGAAGCTGACTCCAAATCCTCCTCTCAATCTCTCAAATCCATCTCCATTAGACCTTCCAGCTTCAAGCTGACGCAGTAACAGAAGAAAAATGAAGAAGAAGAGAAAGAAGAAGATTCTATTCTTCTTCATCATCTCTCACTGATCTCTATCACTGTGCTCTCTCTATCTCTCTGCGTGTGTGTGTGTCTGTGTGTGCTTCTTTGTTGGGAGAGGAGGGGCTCTGCAACCCTAAAAATACAAAAAAAATGAGGGACTTATTTATTGCATTGCTGGGATTCTGAGATTTTGTTTTGGATAATTTGGTGAAGATTTATATTCAATGCAAGGAACATGATCTGTGTACTACTTTTGAAATAGAATTAATGTTAGCAGCTCCTTTTGATTATTTGGTTATGATGAATTTATCACTGTGTTTATGATAACAATATTGTTGCTTTTAATTCCCAACATAATATTTACATTTTATATATTTACATAATTAATATTTTTTTTTGTTAAGAAAAACGCAAAAATTAAGAGAGAATATTTGTTTATTAAACTTTTTATAATAATTGAGATTGATTAAATTTACATTAAATTAAATGAATTTCATTTTACAAACACGTCATTGTTTGAAGAACATTCCACAAGGGAATTTGTTAATCAACTTCTAATTAGTTACCTAATTAGTCATTACATTAGTCTTGATCTCAATTTATTGTACTTAAAAGTCAGATTAACTTGTTCAGCATTCGAGCCAAGTCTTATCTTATTAATTAGTTTCTTTCCGGGATTTTTATCTAAGTAAAAGATCTGCTAATTATTTCTTCATATTCTTATTCATGTTTATATACATGCAATCATACATAAACACAATGCATACATATATATATATATACATATATATATATATATATGTAGAATACAAATCTTAAGAATTAGCTCAGTGTAACACATTAATGAAATTATAAGAAAGCCGAAATTTTTATGTGAACAAATCCTAGAAAGAAAAAATCACAAGATTTGAGAAAGTCAAAGTAATTCATTAGAAATTTGAAAGTACACTTACTCATTCTTCTTTTGAATTAGAGACTGGAGTTACAAGATTATGTTGAAATCACAAATAACTTGAAATGACCTGACAAATAAAACTGTATAGGAGTATTAGGACTACGACAACTATCATTGGTGGCTATTATCACATACTTGGCTGACTACAAGAGACGTATTAAGGCTACAACAACTGTACTTACAGGCTACAATATTCGTAGGTGGCTGCAAAGGTTTTTTTTAGTGATTACAACTATAGTAGATGGCTGCAACAATTATTATTGATGATTGACACTGGCTAGTGGTTGTTTATCAGAAATTTCTTTAAGAATAATGCTTTCATTGTTAGCTAAGTCTTCTCTTATCCTCCCCCACAAGTGAATAATGGTGGGCTATTTTATAGTTTTTAGTGGGGCATTTTAGCAAACTTCGTGAAAATATCAACACACTATCAGATGGTCCACATTCATTCCCTTGATCACATGTTATATTTTCAACATTTAAGTGCCTCACCAATCTTAATATTAAATGATATTGACTCAATAGATTTTTCTTGTCGAGCTGCTTGATTTGACTATAAGTATGTCTCATTTTTTAGATTAATTGACCTTTCAATTAATACACAAAAATCCTTCACTATACTTCAAATGTTTGATTTAGGCTTATTTATACTCAGGTCGGATATCTTTCAGAGTCATTAGACTTGTATTCTTTAAATGCCTTGTTTAATTATAAATACTTTGAGATATGTACAGACATAGGAATAATGTGCTATATATGTATGTAAATGCCACAAAAAAATAAAAAATAAAAAAGTAAATCACATAAAGTGCAACATATTACTTTGGATAGCTCATATTGAATGCATATATGGTAAGAATATTTAATTTCGACCATGATGCCAAAAGTTGGTTATGCAGTTCAGTATAAAGTTCTGTTATAAAAACTCTGTAATAATTAAATGTAATTAATATTCTCCTGACAAGTTGTCAGCAAACAAACGTTATTAATTACTAGCAATAACTAACAAGTGTAGGCTTTTAACGTAAGTTTATAAAATTCATATAAAACCATAACATGAGCAATTAAAGGAGCATTATAGTTGATCCCTACAGAACATGCTGTTTATTTTCATTATGCGATGATGCATATGAAGATTGGTATCATAGTGATCATTGTGCTGTGTAGGGATGTCGATTTAGCTTAAAGATCGTTGAGCGTTTGAAAATTGATTTGGATTTTAACTTTGGATCGAACTCGGATCGAAATAAATGAGCAGAGTCAAAACTTTTCATCGAATATTTTTCGAGTCATACAGAGATCGGTTTGAATTGGCTCAAAATACTTTGAGCCGAAATCAGCTCGAGATTCAAAGTTTTGGCTCTATATCAGTTTGAAATATTCTTTAAAATTTAGTCCAAGAACAAATCAAAATCGAATCCAACAAGCAACGAGCCAATTTCAAGCAAAATTTGATCCAAGTTAGTCAATTTGATTCATCTTGTTATGTTTTCGAAATGAATCAAGCTGATTTTGACCTTAAACGGATCCAATTAACTCAAATTTGAGCCAACTCATTTCGATTTCGAGCTAGATCAAGCTTGATTCAATTTTGGTCAACCTGAATCGAAATCAAACATAACAACACACAAGCCGATTTCTTGGACTGTCAAAAAGGCTCGTTGCGCGACTACGTAGCTCGTTGTTTGTTTGTGTTCGATTCTTTGTTGCTCGAAATTACTTCAGGGTGGTGCGGGATAATCGGAGCTTGTATAATAGCCTCCAACTATTTCTTTTTAAAAAGAATTAAGAAAAAAAAAAATATATTAAATTAAATTTATAAATTAGAATTAGAAATTCGATTGATTTTGAGAGTGACATTATTCATAAATAATTTTGAGTGTGACATTATTCATAAATACCAAAATGAATTCAAACCACTTTATCAAACGATCTTCAGTGATTCACTTAGTCGGATGATATTTTGTATGCATTTGACTGCTTTCGCGATATCAGATTTCAACGATATTGGGCTCATTAGTTGAATCTCATTCAAACTCTCAATTTGGCTATAAGCTTTCGAACTTTGAAAATTACTTTGTTCTCCAAAATATATTCCAAAGTTTTTTTTATTATGCTTCAAGTGCGTGATCTATGATGACTTTGGCTCATATAAATTTTCTTTATAGGTTATTTTGATTTGTCTCACTGAGACACATCATTTGATCATAAATTTTAGTGTGCCTATATCTTGATTTGTTATCTCAAGCATCTAATCCAAATGCCAGTTTAAATTTGTGCCTAGCAGGTCTGCCCTGGCTATTCCATTGGCCCACAAACAGCAGCCTCCAGAGTCAAGCACCAAGCCGGGTGCCTTATATGGCTCTCGACTTATTAATGCATATCACACAAAATATGTCTTACTGTATCTACTTTACTAGAGGTACAATGGATAATTTAGTCATATCCTTATCTATAGATATGAGACTAAATTCATGAATAAAGTTTACACAAATTTTCTATTCATTATTGTGCGCTCTCTATTTTTCTCCCTTTATCCTATGCTCTAATCATTGGGTGTGTCTCCAAGGCAATTTAAAATTAAACATATATATATATATATTTTATCAAGGCCTTGAAAAATCTACATACATGTCACACAATTATTATGTATCTTATCTAATACCTAATCTTATGTTGAGAATTTTAGGGCAAAAAGACGTAAGAATTGACACAAATACAGAAGAAAACATAGAGATTTAACGAGGTTCGGAAAGATGCCTATGTCATCGAGAGCAGAGTGACAGTTTTTCTTTCAATTCCAGGAAAAAGAGTACAAAATAGGTTTAGGATTACAATACAACATATATTTAACCCCGGCGTATAATATGTAATTACAAAATTAACAGTATACCATACTGCGGGGGCGTTGCCCCCGCACCCCTAACCTACATAACAAAAAATTTTTTCGCTCACTCGCTTCATTCTGCTCTAATATCTGTCCATTATATATTATATCAGCCACACCTAACAACTGAAATATTTTATTTTATTACACTTAAGTGGCATAAAATTTTGCACGCCAATATGCTTTTCACTTTTAAAAAGTATTATAATAATATTTTTTAATGTGATATTTAAAATATGACTCTTAAGATTATTATTAAGAAAATTTGAAAATACATAGAATGGTGTGATTTATATGTAAATGCGCCTTATTTTGATTTTAGTTGCATGTCGAAAGATATTTTTACTTTCGTGGCCGGTGGGTAGCCGTCGCGGAAACCCACTCTTATCTTCTCCTCCTAAACCCTATTTCCCGACCTCGCCGGCGATGCACCCACTCTTCCACAACAGCGGCGCCTCCGCTGGGTCTTCCGTCATTCCCTTCCTCCCTAGAACTTCCTATTTCCCTTCTTCACCCTCACTCTCCCTCTCCCATTTTCCTTTCCACCAATCTCGCAGGGCTGCGCACATCGCGCTCGCGAGGAGGGGTCTCGCCTCGCGCACTCGTAGGCCTGAGAAACGCGGCAGAGACCGCGGGGATACAGAAGATGGAGTATTGGTGAAGGAGAAGGAGGAGATTGGGGTTTCTTCTACTGAGTTGGGAGGCGAAGGAGGAGGAGAAAATATAGTGTATTCGACGGATCCTCCGCCGGTGCTTCCCGGATTGGAGCAGGATTTCTGGGAGGGGCCTCAGTGGGATGCGCTAGGGTTCTTCGTCCAGTATTTGTGGGCTTTTGGTATCCTCTTCGGGGTAACTCTTCCTAACCTGTATGATTTTTTTCTTTTATGGTTGGCATGTTACGCGGTTAGATTATGGATTTCGCAAGGGTAATTGCGCCAAATTTGCTAGAGAAGCGGCTGGAATTAGACATACAGGTCTTGAAACTCATTGGATTCTTCTTTCTTTAAGGCTGCTTAGCAACATGTAGGATCTAATAAAATCCATAGACCTGGATTTACTAAGGCCATGTTTGGCAGCTTCTTTGATTTAAGTTAAATGGGATTTATCAATTCTAGGGCTGTCAAAACAGCTCTTTGTTTGCAATCAACTTGTGTTCAACCGATAAGTAGCCCGTGTTTGATTTGTTCGCTAAGCAAAAGAGCGAAACACTTAAAAATATATTCTTGTTTGTGTTCGGCTAATTTTAGTTTGAAATAATCATATTTATATATAATTGATGAGTATTATTTTTAAATAATTTAGTTTACTAGAAAGCTATAAAGATTTATAATTTATAAACAGTATTTATAAAAAAATAAAATAAAAATATATTAAATTCTATTTAAATGAATAATGTAATATAAATAATAAAATTTAAAATTTGCCTCTACTCCTAACATTATACGGCTGGATGACTGGAGTTGTCAAAACGATTTGTTATTTGCGAACAACTTGTGTTCGACTGGCTAAGAAAATGAGCTAAATATGAACAAATTGTTTCACCTGATATATAAACAAGCTGAATATGAAGAATGATACTTTTTAACGAGCTGAACATATGTTAAGCTTGGGCTTGCTCAAGCTCGGCTCGTTTACACCCCCAATCAAATCCAATAACTTTAGATTTAGGGTATGTTTGGGGCAGCTGCAGCTTATCCAGCTTATTCAGATGAACAACTTATTCTGATAAGCTCTGATAAGCAGTTGATCCGGATAAGTTGTCTGTCAGTTTGGTTTGAGAGTTTGGAAAACAACTGATTTGCAGCTGTTTGTGGATAAATGACTATTATGCCCCTGAAATAAATAAGTTCTTAAGCTGTTTGTTTATGCAGTTTGAAAACAGATTATTTGCAGCTGTTTGTCGAAAAATAACCGTTCTCACTCCTCTTTATTGCTAAAATTATTTTAAAATATAAAATCTTATTTTAAAATATAAAATTTTATTTTCAAAACAGAATTTATTTATTTATTTATCTTCAAGAGAATATTTAAATAATAAGAGTGTTTCCTTGGTTCAACAAACTCCTATAAAATGTTGGACCATTTATGTTCATACCACTTAATTTTATTGTATTTAAAAAACTATCACCCAAGCTTCACTTTAGGGGCGTTTAAACACATACCACACATTTCTTATGTATTATATATATAAACCAATTGCAAAAGCCGTGCTCGAGGCTAATTATACATGGAAGTTACGGATACATTCATTGAATATGATTAAACTCAGAAAGGAGAGGAAAATAAGCAATGTTCTAAGATAATGGGAACACATTCACTGGTTGGGCTTTATTCCAACATGGAAAAAAATTAGAAGCAAAGAAAAAAAAAAGAGTGCTGCACATTCGATATTTCATAACCAATAAAATTCATTCATAACAGTACATAAAAGGCGTACACCTCACCTGATAGAGAAATAACAAGTTAAAAGACAAATTTTGGTATAGACTAATATCAGTAGAACCTTCATTCTCCTCTGATTTCCACGACAACAGAAAAGTCGCAAGAGTGTTGGCAGAAATGGAACAATATGCAAGAACAAAAATGTAAGATGGATTGGGCATGTTTTCTTCTCCTAATAGTTGAACAATATTGCCTCACTATTGTGGTCGAATGAGGGAAGCAGTGAATGAATCGCTGCCTCATGCAAGGCCTTATCTTGATCCAAAACAATCAAATCCCTCCTTTATCATTTCAACTACAATAATTCTCAAGCTTATAGCAGGTATTGCAAAATCGATGAAAAAAATGAGGGAAATTAAAAAATCAAGCCTCAGATAGTGCAGAACAACAGATGCCTAGAGCCAACAACAACAAGCAAAATAACCTTCATCATTCCTGACAGCAAGCTGGATGTGTCTTGGAACTATCCTAGTCTTCTTATTGTCCCTAGCAGCATTACCAACAAGCTCTAGAACCTAAAAATCAAAACAAAAACCAAGTTATAACAGTAACTCACACCATCATTCAATTCCAAAAAAATCCAAATTTAAGGTCGAATTCATTAACCTTTGATACCAAATAGTCCAACTCGTCAGTCAGGCAAAATCATGGAAGACACTCAAAAATATATGAAATAAATCACAATCTATTTGCTTCACAGAATAATTAAATTCTAGGAACTTAACACAACACCAAAAATCCTCATTCCATTCAGAAAATTCCAAACAAAAAGACCAAATTCATTAAATTTGATACCAAATAATCTAACTCCTCAATCAAGCAAAATCAGAGAAGACAATCAAAAGCAAATGAAATAAATCACATTCTATTTATTTCACAGAATCACTATATTTAGGCAAGCATCCATTTGTTGTTTTCCTCAACCACTGCAAAACAAAATCCTTCTCCTCGCCTCGGCCGATGAGATCATTTTTAGGCAAGCATCCATTTTCAAGATCTTTGCACAGCTGAAGCTCCAGCTCCTGCTGCTCCTGCTTTTTATTTTAGATGAGATGATGGAAAGTACTGACCTCAGCTCAAACTTTATCAAGTTTCTTCACAACCTTCTCCAGTCTTTTCAAATAGGGATCTTGAGGTGTTTCCATCGCAGCCTTTTGAGGTCCTCCTTCATGCATGTCTGTCGTCTGAATTGATTTGCAGGTAATTAGAGCAAGCATTGATGCTCTTATCCATGATTCGACCAACAAAGCAGTCTGTCATGGCATAGATCAAGGTTAAGCAGAGACGGTGGAAGAGAGGAAGATCCGCTCTGCTTCACTTCTCCGCTCCTACTTGTTCACGCCATTCTCCGCGGGGAAGACGATGAGGGGATTGCGGCGAAGACGACGAGGGGATCGCGGGGTCACCCGGGTAATTAGATGAAAAAACGCGAACGAAAAAGCCGACCGCGGGGCTCCCCTTCCGTTTCGCGTCTAATACAAACTAAAAACAGAGTTTTCAAATAAGCTCCTGATAAGCGCAATCCAAACTTTACGACGACGTTTTTGAAAACGCCGCCGCACTTTTAAACTGTCCCAAACGGGCCCTTAATCAAATCCACCCTGTGAATGATTGCTAAATAAATCTGTCTCACATTTGGATTTACTAAATTTGGATTTTCTTTGTATAAGTGACGGTAGTAGGGAAGAAAAAAAAACGGAACGCGAGAAAGTTGGATTTAACTTTTATTCTTTTGGTGTTTAGCCGGATTTAAGTAAACTCCATGGCTAAATCCAATTAATAGAATGCTATTAAACACACCGCCTAAATCTTGAAAATTGTTAGGCATCATGACTATGAAATCTATCTAAATACTTCCAAGGTGTTGGGCTTTTTGGTTTAAGATTTAAGGATTTAATTGATTATAGATTTTACTAGGAATATATACAATTTGTGAGATCAGATGTCAAGCCTAAACTGGTCTCCAAAGTCACTAAAAAGGCATTATATATATATAAAAGCATAGCCTAAAAAATTATTGGTCAATTGCATACATATCACCCAATTCCTATACATTTACATATCAAACACCTAAACTTTATTTTTCTTACATTTATACCTCCCAATATAGAAAACATTATAATCAATAAAACACTAAAACCTAAAACAATGTTTAACAAATTCTTAGTAATCCGAAGCATAAAATATATAAATAATTAATTATCAATAAAAATAAATTGCCCAAGAGAACTCGTTGCTCGTCCTCCCATCTCTTTCACTTGGCTTGAAGATGGCACCCGAGTCTTGAGCCCTTCTGCTCTTACCTCGTCTTGCACTAAACTTGAAAATAAAGATGAAATATCGGGCTGCCAACTTCAGAACACTAAACCCAATGATTCAAATGTTCTAATGAGTCAAATATGCTATTTTTGGTTGAAGAGATAAATTATATAGGCATGTCAGGTATAAGAATATATTATTATTACATTATTTTTTAATGTAATAATATTTTTAATATGTAATTATTGATGTTTTACCTCAATCGCCTCGAGGTGCTTTTGTCCTCCTTAGCTTGAGTTGTGCCTTGATGTATATGTCTTAAATGTTCTCTTAAACCATGATTATTATGATTGCAATTTAATTCAAGATTAGGTGCATGAACTTGATTAGCTTTCAAAATCTATTTTTATGTTTTTGAGCATATTAATGTCATCACACATTTGATTTTAATTGGTTCAAAATTCAACCAATTGATTTTACAAATGGTGTGAATCTTATTTCATTCACCATCTGCTATGTTATCTTGATGTTAAGCCCCCAAGTCATTGGCAAAACTTAAAGCTTTAATATCAAATTGCTGTTGAATGCTTAAGAATTTATGGTTTCTAATTCAATTGAGATGATGTTGTGAACGTTGATCACATAAAAGAAAGAAGGAGTCACAATCCAATGGCCATTAATTATACACAGTTTTGAATTCTTAAGTGGTAAACTTGAGGATACATGAAGGTTAAAGAAAATGATAGTGCAATGAAAATTTTATTTGAAAAAATTAACTGAGACCTTTGGATCACAGAAATTGACAAGAATTGAATTTAATTGACGCAATTGAGAATCCAGTTGCACCAAATTTGACCAAATTACAAGCTCTTGTAAAATAATAACAAAATATTTGAAAGAAAATAACAAAAGGAAATAAATTACCAATGTGAAGAAAATTTAGGTTTAATCAATGTATGAGATAACATTCCCTCAAGGTTGCTCGTCGTTGCACTTGCATTTTAATTCAAGGAATTCCACGTCTAGCTTGCACACAAGAGTGAATCTGAAAAATAGAAATTTAACTGAATAAAAGCTAACCAATTTACATGCCTTGAGTAATTAGTATAGATTTATGAGCACAAGGGAATTCGTATGGTTAGCGAAAAATCAGCCTAGTTTGATTCAAAGTAAAATCCTAAATTTTGTTCTTGATTATCTTTGGTAAATTATAAAGCCATAGACCGAGCAAATCACAAAATAATTGTTGCTTGAGCTCCAATAAACCCAGAAGGAGAAATCTCAGATGTATAACCGTAATTTATGTGGTATTAACAATATAGCTAGGAGCCAATATCCCAAAAACTCAGAACCTTTAACAAGCTTATAAAACATATTAATCCATAGTTATGCCAGATCATATAAATTGAACAACAATTGCATAATATTTTTCTTAATAAGGATTGTTGAATGCTTACTCAATTTCAGAATGATTGCTATTATTTTCTCTATTTAATATTGATCATGTGTATTTAATTCTGAAATCCATATTTTATGTTATCTTATGCTTCATTTTTATGTTCTTCACTATTATTCATGTACTTTGTTGAAGCAAATGAGCAAATACCCTAACTTTGCACTCGGTCAAGCTTAGTATATCAATTCAGATCCTGTTTGATTCTTATCTATTGGTTTACTTGTGGTTTCTAAATGTTGGAATCAAACATCAATTGGTTTGGGTTTTAATTTCATCTTGGACTGAACCCAATGCTTAGGAAATGTCTCTGCTATTTGGGCGTGTGCCCAGCTTTTTTAACCTGCTTCCTTATATAACAAACAAGCTCGTGTTCCTCCCTTCAGGTCATAGCTTGTGGGATTGCAGTTGCAACCTATAATGAAGGAGCTACAGATTTTAAGCAAACCACTGTCTATAAGGAGTCGGTCCAATCTCGAGACTTACTCGAACAGCCAGACGGATCGAACGGCGATGTATTTGAGGGAAATCCAACAGAGGTTGCGCCAAGTTTGGAGTAATTCGAATTTGCTTGTTGTAAGGTGGTCACATTGTTGGTGTATCCAAGTTACTCTCCTTTTCTTGACTACACTCTATTGTATATATTTTGAAAGTTACTGCTTCTATTTTGTTTGAATGAGATTTGAGCTTATTTGGTCTTTACATTGACTTGTATGGTGTTAAATTGTATAATATAGGTGATTGCATGTAAATCCTACACACCCGCTTGCATGCAAACAAAGAATTTAGGCCAATATATTTTGGTATTTGAGAAATGAATATATATATATATATATATATATATATATATATATAGAGATATATTATTGTAAATGTTTTAGGTTGTGAGCATTAGTATCTTAGACTAATACAAAATTATTTAATTGGTTACTGTAGCTTTGGTAATTAACATACAACAACAATTAAGCTTTTTATTCGACTAATTAGGGTTAGCTGAATGAATGATTTTTTTTATATTATATCATATTGTGTGTCACATTTTTATTTAATTCTAATAAGTTAAGATTATTTTTTTTATACAAAACTTCCAAGTCTTTTTAGGTCTATCTTTACCTTTCATAAGTCAAATCTAAACATATAATGTCTTAACAAGGTCATCAAATGGTTGACCAAACCGTCTAACGCAACTCTTTAATTTTGTCTTTCATTGAAGTTATTGCAATCATTTAATATATATATTTGCTTCACATTTTGTCTCTAAATGTAAAGCAACTTATTCATTTGAGTATTCTCACCTCTTACATGCCGACATTTTGCACCTTAACTTCAATTCCAAGCAATACTTTTCTATCAGACAATAGGCTTGATTTATTGCTCAACTTCAACCATTCAACTTGAATTCTACTAGCAACATTCTAATCAATATCACCATTACTTTGAACAATAGAGCCAAGATAGTTAGAATGTTCACTCCCTTAAATGATTTGATAATCAATTATTGCAATCATGCTATTAGATCTACTAATATTAAATTTATATTCCCTATATTCAGTTTTAGACCTACTCAGACGAAAGTCTTTTAATTCTAAAACTGACCTCCATAAATCAAATTTTTCCTGAACTATCTCTCTAGTCTTATCCACAATCAGGAAAAACATACGCCAATGTACATTCTCTTATAAATGTCCAGAAGGAACATCTATAACTAATGCGAAAAGGATATGAGATAAAACACGTTTTTTGGTATAATCCAACTAAAATAGAAAAATACTTGATCAATCATTATTGTGTTTGAACAAAAATAACAGCTATAGTATACATCTTTTAAATGACTTGAATATAAGTAATGACAACACATTCCTTTTCTAGAGCTATCTAAAGTACTTCTTTTGACCGTATCATAAGCATTTTCTAAATCAACAACAATCTTGTGTGCATCCTTTTTATTCTCTATATTTCTCCATCAAATTTCTCAATAAATATATAGCTCTGAAATTAAGAAAATAAAAAATAAAGAAATAAATTTATAGCATAGCATTATGTTTAGTTGCTTTTGGTAACTAAATTATTGGTCTGTTTGGGTAGCTTATTTGGTGCGCTAGTGTTTTGAAAATGCACCTGACTTGTTTGGGTAAATTGTGTTTTGGCAGCGTATGCGTTTTCAAAACGTTGAAAACAGAGTTTTCACACCTCACCTACCCAAGTGCGGTGGGAGCTTTCTATATGTGGTCTGGCTTTTCCAAAAATATAAAAAAATTGTAATAGCTACTGCACCTAGTTTATCAACAGATTATTCAATAAGCTGGAGTTGCCCCAAACAAACTCTTTATCATGCACCCTTTGTTATCGTGTGACAAGGAGAGATTAAATGTAATGCATTGAATGAGATCATTATTTATTTATTTATTTATATTCAAATATAAAATAAGATATAAGGGCACTTACATACACAAGGAAATCTGTCGATTTCTTGTAGTCTTCACTCTATGGGTCAGTCGACTTGATTAACCAATATGTAAAAGAGTTTCACCGACATACATACCATCACACACAAACATACGATATTTTTCACAAGTATAATATATTGTAAATACGCTACTTTGTACATACTAGTTATATGGCATAAATTTAAATGCAATTTTTATTAATGTAGAAGGGCAATAACAGAAAAACATTAAAAGTTTGAATTTAATATGTAAAAAAAAATTGCAACAATAAAAATATGAATGCGCCGAACTCAATATTTATACTGTCTAATACCCCGTTAAACTGCATTAGATGATCTTTTCGTGGGAAACACATGCGCCGAACTCGTTTGCAGCTAAAATCTTCCTTTATTTGTAGTCGAGCTGATGGGGTTCCCCTTGCCTACGGGTGCGGTATATTTCAGGTGTTATGGGCCTAAACATTAAAATTTGGGTGTGATGTGTGCAATCTTAGTAGTCTTGAGTGTTATGTATGCGAATCCTATCATATAACACCAAAACATGTTCCTGTTAGAAATACCAAGTGGGTTTATATTCATCAATACACTTACAAATAGTGCATGACAAAATGAATTCAAGTTTTGCCATATGGACAACGTTAGCCTTCTTTCGGTTCACTTTCGATGTATTTACATACCATGCAAGTCGAAATCAACTTTTGCCATTTGGACAACTTTGGCCCTCTTTCGGTTTACTTTCTATGTATTTGCATGCCATGCAAGTACTATGCATACTTTTTACATTTATGCCACCCAAATCTCTTATTTCTCATCAAAACAACACAATTTTAACTTCTAAAAAGTAAAATATACTTTTTCATGCGTAGATAAGCTGCAGCATTATTCTTTTAAAAACTTAAATCAATAATAATATTTCTTTTCAATTTTTTTCAAAAAAGAAGTTATGAAATTAATTATATCATTGAAAGCAATATATGGAAAAAAATAATTCACCCAATAGGTTGAGCATATTAGGTGCAACATTTCAAGGAAGTTGAGCCTACTTCACATTATTTTAATCAAATATGGGCTATTAGTTGTTGGGTGGTCTGATTAACTTAAAAATTTTGGAATTTATTAGGATTGGAGGAGACCTTGAGTGCCTTATATAAATTTTACCTAATTATTCATGCTTTCATTTCTTTATTATTATTATTATTATTTTATATCCAAATTTGTGTATGCTTCACTCTTTGTGAACCCTCCTATGTTATTATATGAATTTTCTCCATCTAAGTTGTTGTACATAGAAATTGATCAATTATTATTTAATATTAATTTTAACATTATATTTCAAAAAAAAAATAATTCTTTAAAATTAAGATTTCCACTTTAATATATCTAACCCCAATCTTTTATTATTATTATTAAATAGTTTATGACAACTATTCATATATCAACGCAATTATATTTTTCTTTCTCACCATAATCCATTGGCTGCCACATGTGACCGGTCGATAAAACAACCCCTTTGATGATTATAAGTCCTTTCAGGTCACATGTTCGAATCTTTATCTAACCAATTTGTCGATTGTGAGGGATGCCCTCGAACAGTTAAGACACATGAGCATGATTGAAAGCTCATATAATAGTCTGCAACTATTCTTTATAAGTATATATGTATGTATAATAAAATTTATACATCTCTAAGCTCAAATTAAATTCACAAATTCATATTTTTCACTTTCACTATATTAATTACCGATATTTTGATATTATCCATAAATTAATATATCAGATAAATAAATATCAAAAAATACACATTAAATATATAAACATTTAAAAAAAATCTAAAAAAAGAAACCCAATATTAAAAAAAATGAATTAAATATTTTTCTGAGATCTTAATAATCTGTTCTTAAGAATTGCCTTGGCCCGGCGAACAACCTTCCCAAACCTCTGTAAATCCAAATCCACATCTTGCTTGTCCATATAAACCCTCTTCGTCTCCGCCCACCCTTTCTTCGTCACAAGATTAGGGTTTACCAGAACCGGATCATCCTTCCCGTACTCCTTCGACAACGAACTCTCCCCCGCCGTCACATTATAAGCCAAGTACCGTAACCCTAGCCGCCTCGCCGGCTCGCCGTAATATGTCTCGGCGGCCCAATCCAAGCCTAGGGGTATGATCTGGATGAGAACCGAGCCGGGGCGCATGAATAGGAGGTGGGTGAGGGCAGCACCGTGAACGGAGAGGAGGGCGTCGGTGGTGGTGAGGGAGCGGTGGATTTCGGAGAGAGGGGTGGAGCGTTTGGGGGAGAGTAGGGTGGTCTGGAAGCCGGTGTGGTGCAAGAGGCGGAGGATCGATTGGAGGTTCAGAAGTCGGCGGGAGTGGTGGCGGACGATGATCGTGAGTTTGAAACGGTCGGCGGAGAGCGGAGGCTCCGGCGGCGGTTTGTGGGGCGTGGGGACGAGTGCGGCGGCGAGGAGGGATTGGAAGTCGTGGATGCTTTTGCCTGTTGATTAATTATCAAATTAAATAATGAGATAAATTGGTAAATATGAAAATACTGTCATATAATAAAATGTGCATAACTTAATTAAAACTATATTAATATTCCAATATGTCATTATGATTCAGTTAATTTATGTTAAATTGAAATGTCTTGTTTAATAAAAGCTTCTTCAAGAAAGATGAGAATGAATACAAAAGAATGCTGATATAACTGAAAATAAGAAAAAAAAAACCTAAATTTTGTATTAGATTTCCATTTCAAAACAAAAATAGCCAAAATTTGAAGATATTATTGCATTAAGAGTGTATGTCACGTGTGCTGGTATATCCTTAATTTAATACATTGGTGAGGTTGTATCTACATGTGACAGACCCTGATTGAGAGTCATAATATAAAATTACATTAAGACTCTTGAAATAATATTTTTTTCAAAAACTAGGCCTATTATATTCTAAGTCACATATGTAATAAATTGATAAATTGTCCTCTGAATTTGACGATAATATTATTATTATTATTATTATTATTTTTTGTAGAAATGTTTCAATATGCTTTAAAAAGAAAGAAAAATAGTGATTAAATTTAAATTTAAATCAATATTCTAAACCAGCTATTAATTTTGTATTTTCTAAGGCTTAAATGCATTATTTAAAGTAGCAATGAGATGTAATAAATGTGATCAAAGTAGACCATCTCTTCCCATCACTATCGTCTAAGGCAGATTGGAATAGACAAATTTTGATAAATATATAATTTAAACATAATGAATTTTATGATAACTCTAAAACATTTAAAAGATCAAGAAAAAATAAATAAATAGTACAAATAAATCCATTCACCTTATTTGCTGTTGTCATACAATTTTATTATAACATTTTGAGCCAATTATATATATATTTAAAAAAATATATATAAATTTTCTCTAAAGGTAGGTTTAATCCCATATAATAAAAATAATTGTTTAATCCCTATTTAATAACTAAACATTAAGTCAATTTTGTTCCGTGGACGCCTCTGGTTCCTCTCTGGCATCCCAAAACTAATAAATTTGAACAAGTTGTGACTCTCGCGTTTAGTATATTTTAGCGTCAATGGCTTTAAAAATTAAAATAAAAATATCTTATTTTCGAAAAATAAGAACCCTATCTATATATATATATATATATATATATATATATATATATATATATATATATATATATATATATATATATATATATATATATATATTTTTTAAAAAATGATAATAGACTATTATACAAGCCACAATTACCCTCATGTGCCTGACACCGCATTCACTACTTGCAAACTGAGTCATAAGGGATTCGAACTCGTGACTCGAGCGAACTTATAATCATTGAAGATGTTATTGTACTAACAAGTCACAATTATATATATATATATATATATATGTGATTATTTAAAAAAAATAATCATGGAAAATTTTAAATCAAATTAAAAGTGATATGTATTAATCATATCACACATGTTAGCACCGATATACATCCAACCTAATGTGATATTATTTTGCTGAGTGGTTAGACGAATGCGACATAATATAAATATAGTTTACTTCTAACATTTTTATTTGTTGTCAGATAATTAACTTTACATAGAAATATAAAATCGCCAATTAATTGTTAATTACTTATCTAATCTAATAAAATAAATTAGACTTTGTCCCTCCTAATCCAAATAAAAAATAAAATATTATTCACCCAATTTCTTTACAACAAAAAAAAATGATTACAAGATAGCCTCAATTCAATTCATATTGCATTTCCATTTCATATATATATATATATATATAATTAAATGAGGCCCTTTTACCCCAACTTATTTGGTGCGTTGCATTTTAAAGACACGTCCAAGTCCGTTTTGATAAACTGCATTTTGACATTGTTTTCAAACCGCTAAAATCAACGCTTTCACACCGTTCATTGCTAGGTGCAGTGACTACTTTGTAGCTACGGTATGACTTTTCAAAAAAAAAAAAAAATGTAATTGCCACCGCAGTTTCTTAAACAGTATATTGTTTTTCAACAGCTTATCAATATTTCATTAAAAAAAATGCATTGCCACAAAAACCTCTTAGTCCTAGAGTTTATAAAAATGCCAAAACAATTCATAAATTCTTTAATTTGAGACTAAAATAAGCTTCATGAATAACTATTAAAGCTCAATTTTGAAACAAATTTATAACTATTTTGACACTTCTATAAATATTGTGACTAAAATTATCCCATATAAATAATCCTGAAAAATTTCGACACTTACCAATGTTTAAATTTATTAAAAAAAAATAAAAAATCATAAATTAAAAAAAAAACAAAAATAATAAAAGAATGAAAAACAAACTTACCCTCATGCATGAGATTTGAATCAATAGCAAGATCCCCATGAATCTTCAATCCAACGATAACCTCATCAAAGCAATGAACCCTCTTATCCCTTCTCAAATCTACAATCTCATATCTACTCATCTTCTCCAAAATCATTTGGTATTTGGTAAACCACCACTCGTGATACTCCGACACCACCAACACCACCTCGCCGGAAAACCTCGCCGCCGTTATATATAACGGAATCAGCCCGTCGTTGAACTCGTGATAGACGTTCCCCGTATATCCTCCCGTGGAGAAAACCACCGCCGGAGCTTCATGCCGCACGTCGCATCGTTTCGCGGCTGCCAGCCGCGATGGCCGGAGAGTGAGCTCGCCAACGGTTTTCATGATCTCCTTTTCCCATTTACGCGTGTAAGGTCGGATTTTTTCCTCTGTCTTGTTGTTCTGCGATGGGCCGACGAGAAGGATGGATCGGCCGCCGCCGCTGGTACGGATGTCTCCGAGCATGTAGCAGACGTCGGTGCGGAAATGGGAGCGGTCGCAGCAGAGGAGATTGGCGGTGGAGTTGGAGATGGCGGCTCCGGAGTCGATCAGGGAGGAGCACGGAGGAGCCGGCAGTAGCGTTGCCTGCGGTGGCGGCGGCGGCGGCGGAGGGGAGATTGAGGTTGTGGAATTGGAATGTGTTAGAGAGGTGTTAGAGGAGGTGATGGAAGGTGTTGAGGATGGGGAGAAAGATGAGAGCTTGAGGTAGGAAGCGGTGGCGAAGCAGAGGAGGATGAGGAGGGTGATGCGGAAATGAGATAGCTTTTGTTTGGGGTCTGGTTTTTCTCTGAAAGGGGATGGGGATGGGGATGGGGATGGTTTGGTGGATTGGGGAAGAAGATGATGGGGAGCCATCTGTGGAGATTATGAGATTTGTCATTTGATTGTATGAGAGTAAATTTTGTTATGTTTTATTTGAAGACAAAATAGAATGGGTGGGGAGATTGTCTTTAAAAAATATAAGAATTAGTCTTGCATCATGATAATATTATTTACATATGTACCCCCCAATTCTTATATTTTTACATATCTAACACCAAAACTTTACTTCCTACTTTTATAACACCCAAATTTTTATGGCACAACAAATATCATGCATAGGGCATATATGTAAAAACTTACATTGAACTGTTTAGATATGTAAATAATTAGGAATTGAATGGTTTGTATGTAAATTTTTCTGATATAATTGATATTAAAATTTTATTTTGAATTTCTTCAGTAGTCATGTTGGGCGACGCCTTGGCTGACCGCTCTACAGGCAAAAAGCAGTCATGGAGAAAAAATTTAAAATATTTTGCACGAATTAAATATTTATTAAATGCATATTAAAATAAGAAAAAAAAGTTTAATTATGATATTTTTAAATAACTTTAGATTTATTTAAAAAGATGCATAACATTAAAGTTTATTATTATTTAATACAATTATTCATATAAATTAAATAAAAATTTTGAGCTTTATTTTAACCAAATTTCGATTAAAAAAATTTATTGTTTTTTTTTTCAAGTATCAACAATTACCAAAAATTAGAAAGTCAACTCAAGAAAATTAAAAAATTTTAAATATTAAAAATAAAAAGGAAATTGAGGAGGTCAACCCCTGCAGCTTCTTAAAATTAAATCCATGGGCTGTTCAATACCTCATTTGCTTGATCAAACTTCTAAGGATATGGGCATGTGGTCTCTATTTTAAATTTTACATATAAATTAATTAATAATAAGAAATTTAGATATAATAATATTAATTTCACTTGAAATTATCGAATTATTGTTTAATGTGTTGGACCAACTCTATATTCATTAATTTTATATATTTAGATTAAGATAATATATAAATAATTAATCTATTATTTTGCCAAATGGTAATTGTAGAGTTGAAATTAAATTATCAAAGAAATTCAAATTGTCATTTTGCAAGTTAGAATAAGATTTGGAAATTATAAATGTATATGCTATTATTTTGTAATTTTCTAATCAGATTAATTTTTTTTTAAATTCAAAATTCCCCCAAACCTCAATTTGTGATTTTAATTCAAGCTGAATTTTGTTTTTTTTTTTATTGAAAGTTTTGATCTTAATTTTTATTTTAAATCTCCCCTTACTTAAATCCAAATAAATGGCAGAGTCTTGATTTTATTTCTTAAAAAATATTGAGTCCAACAAAAAAAATAAACTAATATTATTGAGTATAACAATACAACTTGCATGACATAGGACTTAGCATATTAACAATACAACAAATGTAAAAAAGAAGAAAATCTTTGAGATTAAAAACGCCGTCTATCAGTTTGGTTCGTGCGTTTTTTAAAACGCCACCTAATGTGGTTGAATTTTTTACACTACACGCATGCCGCGGGTCGAACCCCACAGTCGACTCCTGGGTTGCGTTTCAGAATAAGCTGCTTATCCCGAAACTCACAAACTGGCCCGAACAGACCTTAAAATTCAGAACAATCTAAATTCTGATTTTAATAAATTTATTCTTAAACGTAACATCTTGACAATATGAATCTACTGACATTAAAATTGAATCAATCCGAGTTCAAATAAACGTAGATTGAGAACTTGAAATGTAATAAAAAATTTGGAGGATTAATTGGAATGCCCAAAAAATCACTAAATTTGGCATGCACATAAACGAGTCGAGTAGCTTGATCATGGAAATTTAACAAGCTAAAAATAACTTAATTCTAATATTGTTAAGGTATTTTTAAATTGAAAAAAATGTTGATTTGTGATCAAGGAAATCAATATGAAGCATCTGATAGAAACTTTAGAGATTCTTGCTAAATTTATCGAAATGTCTCTCTCAAAACTATGAATAAGCCCTTATTTTTTTACCATGTGTGAGGAAAATAGAAGAACAAGCTTATAACTAAAGTGTAACTCGTGAAAAGAAGTGACGTGAACGACCTCCAGTGCTTGTAGACAACCACCAGTACTTGTTGCAATCAATCACAACTATTGTAACAAAAAATTATGGCTTTGATAGTCTGTTATGACTGTTATAACCACCAACTATGACTGTTGTAATCACCAACCACAACTCTTGTAGCACAATAATAATTGTTGTAACCAAACTGTTGTATAATCGTGATTATAAATTCTTATAATCTTGTTCCCTAATTCATAAGGAGAGTTGACTTATATTTCAATCTCCTAGTAACTTATTTTGACTAGTTCAAGCCTTCTGAGTTTTTCTATTTTCTTGGGATTTCTCATGAACAATATTTTAATGTATCTAGCACTCATATGCTGAAAAATTATATTGAGCAAAGGTTTAATATTTCTCTGTTGTTGAGAATTTTCTAATACACAATAATATTATTTTTAAAGTTAATAATAGTGGTTTTCTTATGTTATGTGATAGATTTGAATGTTATGCAAATCAAGTGTGAAAGTTTATTTATTAAATTTGTAAATATATAAGAATTGTGTAGCATTTGTTATATTGTTGAATCGTTTTTAGAACGTATGATCTCGTATAGTTCGTGAGTACATACAATTCTGTGAATACCATTCATTGCCAAACAAAAATAAATGAAGGTGAGAGAGACATATAAATGTATCGAATAATTAAATGAGATTCCAAACTTATTTATGTGTGTTTTTGTGAATGTGTGAGCGCGCGCTTGTGCATGTGTGTGTGTGTGAGAGAGAGAGAAGCACTTCTCCTTTTCCTTGATTTTCCTTTTATATTGAAGTGAGAAAAAATAAACAAAATATTATGTCAGAGAGAAAGAGAGAGAGACGGACCCTTCTCTGTCCCCTTGATTTCCCTTTTATACACTGAAGGGAGTGTGTGTGTGTGTGTCTATATATATATATATATATATATATATATATATATATATATATATATATATATATATATATATATATATATATATAGTAGAGAGAGAGAGAGAGAGAGAGAGAGAGAGAGAGAGAGACTCTTCTCCTTTACCTATTGAAAAGAGAAAAAATAAAAACATATTTTGTATAAGAGGGTGCCCACCCATTAGATCGGAATGAGAAATCTGTGATATGAGGATCAGAAAGTACTAGTACGACACTCTTCTCTTTCAACTAGGAGAGAAGGCCGACATATCGGTGTCGGGTAACGTCTTTAAACGATAATTGACAACTATCCTTGACAGTCACGATGACAAATTTTATTATTCAAAAAAGAATTGAGATGCAACCTTGCAAGTCCTGATTAATGCCTACAGCAAATATCCCTTGCTAGTAGGTTGCTCCACCTCTTTACAAATGATGAATTTAGCCATTTTAATGGCAGGTGGGTTCAGTTCAACCACTTTGACTGACAGGCTCAGTTCAACCACTTTTTCAGGTTGGCTTGATTAAATAAGCAAAAAGTTAAGTGTACTTATGAAAATTCCTTCAAAAATTTTTTATTATTTTAAAATAATAATCTTTTTTATTATTTAAAAAAAATAATAGAGACATCCCACCAAAATTATTATATATTCCGCCTATATATTCTAGAGAAGAATCTCGTGAACTCATTATGCAGAAAACTTGGGAGAGAATGTAGCTGTAGATGTGGGTGAGAGCTGAAAGTGAAGGGAAGGCATAAATTTAAATGTATAAAAAATATTTATTTAATATTATCAGAGATAATGTTTTATTTAAAATGTGCTGCCGCACGGCATAAACAATTTCTTATAAATGTTCGACTAGTTAAAAAATATTACTATTATTATTTGCCTCGTTTATATATCGAGCGTGAAAATTTGTTTGTGCTTTGCTCGTTGGGCCATCGAGCCAAACACGTGTTATTTGCGAACAACAAATTTGTTTGACAGCCCTTGTAAGAAATTCATGTGTGAACTTTATGACACAAATTTCAAAGATACATAATAATCAAGATCTTTTAAATTCGTGATTTTTACATATATATAATAAAGTAACTCATACATGTATTCACGACGTAAGAATTTGATCTCGAAGAAATTTGATCCCGAAGAGATGGAGTTTCTCTCTAATCCCTTAAAACTTTCCGTATTTTTCGATGGAGAGAAATGTACGTGGTGTGTTGGGTAGAGAGAGACCCATTCTCACTTTCACGCTCTATTTAACCACCATCCATCGAGGGTTACTAACCAATAGTGATTTATGACAATTAAATAAATTAATCGATTTTTATTATTAAAATCAATGACATAAGTTAAGTAACTCTCTATTTAGGGGTTACATGAGTTAACAAATAAATATCATAAGTTATCATAAGCTTATGACATAAATAACATAAGTTTTCACGAGTTATAAAAATGAATAACTTAAGCTTATCATTTATTATGACATAAGTTATAAGTTAAGAAATTAAATAACTTAAGTTATCATGAGTTATAAAATTAAATAACTTAAGTTATAATTCATTATGACATAAGTTATGAAGTTAAGAAAATAAATTACTTAAGTTATCATAAGTTATAAAAATAAATAACTTTTATTATAACATAAGTTAAGAGTTAAGAAAATAAAGAACTTATGTTATTATGAGTTCTAAAATAAATGACATAAATTATCGATAAATTATTAAAATGAATGTGAGCCACAAAATAAAAATTTAACATTCTCCCACTCAGCTCACTTAATTTTAATAGTGCGTAACATACCGCATAAAATGTAAAATAAATCCTTCTTTATATCGGTTAAATCATAAATTATTTAATAAGTACGGAATTAATATGAATCATGCTACTGTTGTGCATCAATTTATCGACATGATCCCTTCCACGTATCACAATATCAATTACATACTTAAGATAATGAGAATTAACATCATGGTCCCATAATGTCTATTGAAGACAAATCTTGTTGAACATCAAGCAAAATAAAGTTGTACACTAACGATAAAAACAAGATTTATAAATATCAGAAACAAGAAAAATTGAGCTCAATGTGTCAAAATATGAAGAGCATAAAACTAATAAAGGGTTTTGGTAATGCCCATTCTCACGACATGTTCGTTAAATGTCTTCGGTGGCAACCCTTTCGTTAAAGGATCTCGCTATCACGAGATTAGTGCTAATACGCTCAATCGACACCCTTTGTTTCGAACTTCTTCCTTAACGACAAGATATTTTAATTCCATGTGTTTAAGCACCTTTGGAATACTTGTCGTTTTTGGAAAAGAAGATCGTCACGGAGTTATCACAATAAATTTTCAGCGGTCGGCAATACCGTCGACAATTCCAAGTCCCGAAATAAAATTCCGTAGCCATAAACCCCGAATCGTAGCTTCAAAGCAAACCACAAATTCAGCTTCCATAGTGGAAGCAATTATGATAGTCGCTTCGCACTTTTCCATGAGATCGCTCCTTCAACTAAAAGGAATAGATAGCCAAATGTTGATTTTCTAGTATCAACACATCCAAGAAAATCCGAATCCGAATATTCTTTCACTTCAAGATCTTTAGATCTTCTATAAGTGAGCATGTGGTCCTTCGTTCCTGTAGATACCTCAAAACTTTCTTTGCAGACTTTCCAATGATCTATTCCCGGATTACTTTGATACCCGCCCAAAGATCCCGACAACAAAGCTAATGTCCGTGTCCGGTACAAGTCCGAGCATACATTAAGCTTCCAACAATAGATGCATAAGGAATTTCTTCCATTTGTTTGCGTTCCAAATCATTCTTCGGACACTCGCATAAGGCCGAATTTATCTCCTTTTGAATCGGAGCAACACTTCGTCGAACACCCTTCCATATCGAATCTCTTAAGAACTCTTTCGATATACGTTTTCCGAGACAACCCTAACAATCCTCGCGATCTATCACGAAATATTTCAATTCCAATCACATAGGATGCCTCACTCATATCTTTCATTTCAAAGTTCTTAGAGAGAAAATTCTTGGTTTCATATAATAAACCAAGATCGATAGTAGGCTAGCAAGATGTCATCAACATACGTAATGAGAAATATGATCTTGCTCCCACTCGATCTTTAGATATATACACCGATCAACGATGTTTTCTTTAAATCCAAAGGACGTAATGGTATCATCGAACTTAAGATACCATCGTCGGGAAGCTTCGCTTAAGTCCGTATATTGATTTCTTAAGTTTACACACCATGTGTTCTTTTCCTTCAACCGAAAATCCTTCAGGTTGACTCATGTAGACCTCTTCATCTAAATTCCCATTTAGAAAGGCTGTTTTCACATCCATTTGGTGTAACTCAAATCAAAATGAGCTACTAGTGCCATAATAATTCTAAATGAATCTTTCTTAGAAACCGGAGAAAATGTTTCTTTATAGTCGATGCCATCTTTCTGAGTGAAACCTTTGGCAACAAGTCTGGCTTTATATCGTTCAATATTACCATTCGAGTCGCGCTTAGTCTTAAAGACCCATTTACACCCGACTCTTTTACAACCTTCGAGAAATTCAACGATATCCCATACTTTGTCGTGTTCCATCGATTTCAACTCATCTTTCATCGCATCTAACCATTTAGAAGAATTTCGCACTTTCTAGGGCTTCGTGAAAATGAAACTGGATCTTCATCGACTCCTAAGTCAAATTCGGACTCATGTAGATAAACCACATAATCGTCGAAATAGCAGGCCGTTTTGTCTTCGAGACTTTCTAGGTGCTACTTCATGTGGTTCATCTAAAGTATGTTCATTAGTGACGAGTTTCATTATGGGGTGTTTGATCATTTATTTGTTGTTTCGTAAGTTGTCAAACTGTTCAACAACCGTAGGAATAACAAGTCGAGAAGACATTTTGGGTAAAGGAACTTGAACCCTAATTTCTGGATCTCCACTTTACGTGGTTCCAAACTCCCACTAACTTCACCATTTTCAATGAACTTAGCATTTCCAGCTTCAATGATTCTTGTACTATGGTTAGGACAATAAAATCTATACCCTTTAGATTTTTCTGGATAACCAATAAAATAACCACTGATTGTTCTTGAGTCCAATTTCTTTTCATGTGGATTATATATCCTTATTTCTGCCGGACAACCCCAAACACGGAGGTGCCTTAAACTAGGTTTTCTTCCTGTCCACAGTTCAAAAGGAGTCTTTGGAACTGCCTTACTAGGAATCCTGTTTAACAAATATGCAGCAGTCTTTAAGGCATGCATCCACAATGATGAGGGTAAAGAAGAATTACTCTTTTCTGTCTAATTGTCTCTCAACCTCAGTTATATACACCTTCAAGGCATCTATAGCTTGAGATTTTTGATGCAATAAATAGACATAACCATAACGTGAAAAATCATCAATAAAGGTGATAAAATATTTTTCTCCACCAAAAGATGGAACATCAAAAGGTCCACAAATATCGTTGTGTATAATTTCAAGGAGTCGTGTGCTTCTTGTGGCGGCTTTCTTAAGTATGTGGTTTGTGTGCTTTCCTTTAATACAATCCATACAGATGCCAAGATCAATAAAATTCAATTCATTAAGAATTTCATTTTTTACTAATCTTTCAATTCTTTCTTTAGATATATGACCCAAACGTTTATGCCACAAATAAGCTGAATTTTCATTCATAAAATCACGTTTAGTACCAATATTATGATGCAAAGTTATCAGAGTCTCAGCGAAAAGGTTATCAAGTTTAAGCTTATATAGACCATCACAAAGAATACTGTAATCCTATGAGATGATCGTGTTTAAGTAAACCGAAACAACCGCTTCCAAATTTAAAGGAGTATCCAATAGAATCAAGTTTAGACAATGAAATTAAATTACGAGAAACGTAAGGGACATAAAGTGTTTGAAAAAGATCTAAATGATTCCCAATATCTAAAATCAATCAATAGGCCCCAATGGATTCAATTGGAGCTTTGACTCGATTTCCCATGAAGACAAAATTTTCATTTGAGTTTATGGTTTGGGTTGTAAGGAATCCCCGCATCGTTTTAGAAACATGAGTGGTACAACCGTAATCAATCCACCGGTATTATAAGGAACTTCGCCAAATTTGATTCGAAACATACGTAAACACAAGGTTTACCTTTCTTTTCGAACCGGCCTTTGCGCTTTTGACACTCATTTTGATAGTGTCCGAGCTTTCGCAAAAGTGGCACTTAATTCCTTTATGTTCCTCTTTGTGAATCGGGACGTAAGACACATTAACCTTTAGTGGTCTTTGCTCGCTCTTTCCATTCTTCTTTCCAGTGTTTCTTTACAGCTCTTCTTTGGTGACCCATGAGATTAATGGAGTGATTTGCTCCTTTCTTAAGCCTTGCTTCCTCTCGAATGAGCATACATCGTAGTTCATTCACATTCCACTTATCTTTCATGGTGTTATAGCTTCATGTGAAATGGACCATACTCGGAGGCAAGGAGTTAATGATAAATTGCACGAGGAAATTTTCATTCACTTCCATTCCTAGTGGTCTTAAGTCTTGCTCGCTATGTTTGTCATTTCAACGACATACTCATGCATAAGTACGAGAACCATCAAATTTCATGTCAGTTAACGTACTCAATAAGTGTCCCAACAAGTGACTTATCGCGAGAGTCGGATTGAGAACAATTCTCAGCAAATTTCATAAATTCCTTAGCACTTTCAAGTGTTAGAAAATGTGCTCTTAATGTTGTTTGCTACGATCATTCGCATAAACATCAAGCTCAATCTGTTCGATTTTTCCCAAGCTTTATAGAAAGATACTTGCTCAAGCATTACTAGAATTAGTAAGAGCAGGGGGTTTCTCGATCGTGAGTGCCAAATCAAGATCCAGAACACCAAGGTGAAACTGGACTTGCTCACGCCATTTAGAGAAATTAAGCCCATTGAATGTTTGAACAAATGTAGCTTGCGAATGAAGAGAAACAGGAGTAGTTACTGCAAATGAATAAAATATGCTAAGTACATTAATGCTTTGAACATTAAACTTACATAGATATTCATATGAAATCGATTAAAATAATAATTGTAATAATAATAGTGTATTGAAATCTCCTTTCGGTGATATAACAATACACGATAATAAACATAATTGATGCTTAATTTAAATTTAATAATTGATAATTGTTTATACTCAAATTAGATATGCTTATTATTTTTGGATATATAAACATATCTTAACTAAGTATATAAATAGATTACAATTATATTCAAAGATTATAAAACAAATGATCAACCTTCGGCGATCCGGAAATATTTTATAATCAATGATTTTTAATATTTTCGTGATAAAATACTAAATTATTTCATAATAAGCATCACAAACTTGTGAGTAATTGAATTTATTTAATTTGACGTCTATTAAACTTACTAATTTGGTCACTTTGGTGACTAACAAATTAACCATAACATCGACATCAAATAAATAATAAATTCAATCATATCAATTTACTTTAGTAGTTAATTCAAGATCTAATTCGCAGCTGGAAATTTAATATAATTAACATAAATAAAATTATATGAAAAATCATAAATTTAGTAATCAAGGCTCCGATACTACATGTAAGAAATTCATGTGCGAACTTTATGACACAAATTTCAAAGATACATAATATACAAGATCTTTTAAATTCGTGATTTTTACATATATATAATAAAGTAACTCATACCCGTATTCATGACGAAGAAATTTGATCTGAAGAAATTTGATCCCGAAGAGATGGAGTTTCTCTCTAATCCCTTAAAACTTTCCGTACTTTCGATGAAGAGAAATGTACGTGGTGTGTTAGGTAGAGAGAGGACCCATTCTCACTTTCACGCTCTATTTAACCACCATCCATCAAGGGTTACTAACCAATAGTGATTTATGACAATTAAATAAATTAATTGATTTTTATTATTAAAATCAATGACATAAGTTAAGTAACTCTCTATTTATTTAGTGGTTACATGAGTTAACAAATAAATATCATAAGTTATCATAAGTTATGACATAAATAACATAAGTTTTCATGAGTTATAAAAACGAATAACTTAAGTTATCATTTATTATGACATAAGTTATAAGTTAAGAAATTAAATAACTTAAGTTATCATGAGTTATAAAATTAAATAACTTAAGTTATAATTCATTATGACATAAGTTATGAGTTAAGAAAATAAATTACTTAAGTTATCATAAGTTATAAAAATAAATAACTTTTATTATAACATAAGTTAAGAGTTAAGAAAATAAAGTTAACTTATGTTATTATGAGTTCTAAAATAAATGACATAAATTATCGATAAATTATTAAAATGAATGCGAGCCACAAAATAAAAATTTAATGTACTCTAATCTTGTATAATGTTAAGGATAGGGGAGAGATTTAAATCTTAGTATTTATATTAAAATATTCATTTAAATACAATTTAATATATTTTTTTAATTAATAATTTTAGTTGATTATAAATCTTCGTAGTCTTGCTGATATATATTCGTGTTCAATCTATTTATACATCGAGCACAATAAAATTATTCATTTTTGGCTCATTTGGTTAGCAAATCAATCGAACACGAGATGTTCGCGAACAATGAACCATTTTGAGAGCTCTAGATATGTATGGAATACATAAAAAAATGTATAATACTACGCCGCAGATAGGGCTGTCAAAAAAGCTCATTGTTCGTGAACAGGTCTTGTTCGATTTGCCAAGAAGTTCATGTTTGATTCATTAGATAAAAAATGAGACGAACACGAACATTTTTTTTCATTCGGTTTGTTAAATGAACCAAACACGAAGAGTGATGTGTTCGTCCGTGTTCGGTTTGTTATTGTTCGAGATATAAAATGATTTAAAATAATTATATATAAAAAATTTATGATATTTTAAAAATAATTATATATTATAAAGAATTGACATCATTTAAATAATTAAACTTTTATAAATTATAATATATGATAAATTATTAATAACAATAATAATATTATAGTATTAATTATATTAATATAAATATTATAATATTATAATTAATATACTATACTACATATTAAAATAAAATCCTAAACAAAACCCTAAACATCTTATTCGGTTTGCTTTATTTCGATGAAGTATGGATTACCTGATGTGTACGGAATACCTGATCAATTCGGTTCGTCAGGAAGTTCGTATTCGATTCGTTCGATAAGCAAACGAGACGAACACGAACATAATTTTTTCGTTCAATTTGTTAAACGAACCAAACACAAACAGTAATGTGTTCGAACATTTCGAATACGAACACTAGCTTTGTTCGTTCATGTTCAATTCGTTTACACCCCTAGCTGCAGATCATTCTAAATAAATATAGGTTTTTTACAAACCATCTACTCGAAATTTTAAATTCAATAAACCAACCACTTAAACTTATAATTTTATATTTAAACTACCCAAAAATTTTAAATACTCTCAAAAAGAAAAAATAAATGAGTGGTTGAGATATAAAATGTTAAGTTTAGACGATTAAAATGTTATATTTAAAATAGTTAATACTAAAATATTATAAATTTATAAATTAAAAAATGTTTTTATTGCTAATAAATTAGTGATGGCGTTATTTTTAATTTTAGTGTTATGTATGTAAATATAAAAATTTAGTTGTTAGGCATGTAAATATATATTACTTATGTGGTGTATATATAAATGCCGTAAATTCCGTAATAAATAATATTTTATTATTGTGGGAGAGAGGGCATTGAAAGAAAGCGATATTTGAGCCTTAGCCCCCCTGAAATAATTTTCTTCGAAGAGAGAATAATCAGAAGGTGGTGATGGGACCAAGTGGTTATCTGCTGCACATTTTGGGTGGAATGAATTATTTTTCAAATATCATTATTTAATGATAATGTTTAATTTTAATTGATTTTTTCTTTTAATAATTGGATTATAATGCTTCCCGTTAAATAATGTTTATCAATTTTCAATTTAAAATTATTAAAAATCTTTATGTGATTAGGGATTTAGAATTAATGATTTACAGTTTTTCAATATCATTAGTGGTCTCACGGACGGCCCCGAAGCTTCTCATTAGAAATTGAGAATTGAAAATATTGCGGAGTCTTATAGTCGTCCGTCCTGATACGCCACCGACAAAATTTTCATCATCGAAATGAATCTTGAGGCGTTTACACGAATCTCAACGAAATTTTTTAACAAGTTCAATTAAGAGTCATCCAGAACTCTGATTTCAGTAAACTTATGGTCAAGCTGATCGGCTTGCTGAGACGGACATAAGGATATAAAAATTAGTCCAATCTGAGTCAAATCGAGCCCAAATCAAGTCATTAAACCGCTCTAGAAATATTTATGGATACATTTGGAAATTCAAACGGATGTCAAATCTAATGAACTTATAGTCGAATCGAGCATCTCGACAAGAAGAATCAAACGAGCCCAAGATTGCTCAATTATGACATCGTTAAGACACTCGAAGGTCCATCAAACATTGTCTAATCGGACAAAGCTCTCCTGAGCGTCCGATCAATGTGGTTCATATTTATGCATTAATTGCAATCAGAATACTATAAATAGAGCTCCAACCCTCTCATGAGAGAGATAACGTTAATCTCGAGAGAAAACTTGAAGCTTTGAGACGGAGCCAAAGTTCAACTATATCTCTGTCATCGTCTATCGCCCCCAACTGCCGTTAACCAACGCCAACCTCCATCGATCACTGCGGACCGTCTTCAACCACCACAGATTTTAGTCCACTGTCGTCGACCTTCATCAATCATCGCCAACCTTCACTGACCTCTGTCGATCGCCGCCTACCGTCGCTGATACTCTAACCACCCCCCGACCATTATCGACCATCGGTGACCGCCGTCAAACATCACTAATCATCGTCAAACACCACCGATCGGATATCGTCAATTGACACTGCAAGTTGAAAAATATAGTCACAATTTCTCGTCTTGGGATAAGAGATATTTGTGATCATCAACTAGTAGTGGATTTTTACAACATGGACAGACCCCGTGATTTTTTTATATATATTTGTTGAACAACATGGACAGACCCCGTGAACAGCTGTCTTTATATTTTTATTTTTATTTTTGTTGATGTTGAGGTTCTGATATTATTATTATTAAAGTCATAGTATTATATAATATTTTAATCATTTTATAAAGATTTATGCACATCAATTAACATATTTTGAAGCATTTACACAGATACACACAAATTTTACCTATTTTCATAATTAACATCTAAATTTTAATTTTTATACTTATAATAATCAAATTTTCATATCACATAAAAAATATTGTTATCATTTATTTTTAAAAAAAATGAAAATTATTTTTTAAGTATTGATAAAACAAAAAAATTAAGAGTTAAATATATAAATAAAAAAATTAAAATATAATTTTAAGTGTTGGGAGAAAGCTGAGGAACGTTATAAATATTTAAAAAATTATGAAAAAAAGTCAAAAAAGTGAGATCTAAATCATTAAAAAATAATAATAAACATAAATATTAATATTAAAAAATTATAAAAATATCCATAAACGATTAATAAATAATAAACAATCTAAAAAACAGCCAATCAATGGAAAAAATAATAAAAAAAAGAAAAATAAAATAACTAATAACTGTCCCCCTTCTATCAGTATGTTCTCGCGCTTCTGGTCTCGAGGTGTCGATTGACCGGCGAAGGAAGACGATGAACAGCTCGTCGGCGAGCCATTCCTACGCATATGGAGACGCCGAGTACTGGGATGCGAGGTATTGGGAGCAGGGGGGCTCCTCCTTCGACTGGTACCAGCGATTCTCCGCCCTCCGACCCATCATCAACAAATTCATCCCGAGGTCCTCTAAAATTCTCATGGTCGGCTGCGGAAATGCGCGTAACCCCTTATACCTCCCGCAATTTGAAGAAATTTTGCTTTATTTGTTGAAATTTTGTGGTTAGGGTTTCCGGCTTGTTGGTTCTATCTTCCATGTTTTTTTTCTTTAATAACTATTGAACAAATTTAATGAATTTTTATCTTTTTTTTTTTTTTTGGTTAGTATAACAGCATCGGATTAACTATCATATCAATTTATTTAATTTTGAAATATATGAACAAATTTTATTTGTATCTATGTGAAAAATAATCGGCCCAAAGGAAAATTAATTCTTAGGACAGATTGTGGTAACAAATATGTGATTGAATTTTGCATTATTCATGCATACAAGAGTTGGTCTAAAGAAAAACATATTGTTGGCAGAATTTGCTATTTTTGTTAGCTGCAATTTTAGAAGTGCACTTACAAATTGTTGTTAATGTCTAAAGACAAAATTTCAATGATGTGCTAAGTATCTTTGGTGAGCCCATTCTAATTATTACATATGAGAATGTGTACTGTTTGAAATTTATTTACATGCAAAAAGAAATGATAATTTTATTAATTGTGAGTTTATTTTGTTATTTTCAATCAATGTTTACTTTATATCTGCCAATCTAAATAACTTTTCAGTGCTTAACGACATTAACGCATCACCATAGTTCTTGAGTGCATGAATCTTGAGTATGTGATTCTGACTGAATGTCTTTCCGTCCTTACTTGGGAAAGCACTTTTCAATAAAGGGATAACTTTGAAAAGTGGGAGAGTTCTAACCACACGAGTCTTATGATCATGAAACACTCTGTCTCAAAAATCATTAGAGTTGCAATGCCTAAAGAGGAATGTGCTGAATGGTTTTTAAGCCAAATAGGAGACCGTTTTGTTTGTTGTGAAAATGTTGAAATAAGTACTATTCTTAGTAAACTTGTTTCAATGCGGCATAAAAACAATAAAAAACATGAGGGAGTATAATATGAAAACGCCTAATTTTGTAACTAGATTACGGACACAAAAATTAGAACTGTCTGAAGACTTTCTTGTGCACCTGATGCGGATCTATTTTCCTGCACAATTTATGATTGTTTTATGACACAAGCGGTTATATTTCTAAACAAAAAATTGAAAGACTCTTGTCAGATGAAATTATTTATTCTCTTGATTTTTCATATATTAATATTTGCATTGAATTTGTTAAAGAGAAAACAAACAAATATCAAGAAAATTAGTGCCAACAAGAGTTTAACTGTCTTGAAATTAATTAATATTGATATTTATGTTCCTTTTCATACAACTTCTTGAAATGACTGACAATATTTTATTACTTTCATAGATGACCATTCTAGTTTTGGGTATTTATACTTGATATATGAGAAGTTGGAATCACTGGACACATTTAAGATTTTCAAAGCTAAAGTCTTAAAAACCGCAGTATATATTCTTGATAGAGTTCCTACCAAATTAGTAGCTCATATGAGTTATGGACTAGAAAAAAGTCTAATATCAGGCAATTTCGTGTTTGTGGATGTCCAACTGAGGCTAGGAAATATTAGTCTAATGAAAGAAAATTAAACTCCATAACTATTAGTTGTTATTTTGTTAGATACTTAGAAAGGTCAAGGGGATTTAACTTTTATCTTTTTAAATAATTTTTTTTTGAGACATGTTCTTCTAAATTCATTGAGGATTTGGAGTGGCTAGGAGTAACAAAATTAGGAATTTTATTTTTGAAGAGAAATATATTACTAGAGGTGTCAATTATAGTCGACATATCGAGTTGGGGTCCGACTTGAAATTGAATAGGTATGACTTGAATCTGACCCGAATAGCTATGGCTCGAACCCGACCCAAATATTATAGGCATTAGAATCTCTACCTGAACCCGACCTGTCTTCGACCTGCCAACCAGAACTTGGCTCATATAACCTGGTTAATATAAGGAAAATCATTAGTTTGGTTGAAATTGGGTCAATTTCAAGTAAATTCATGGTTGGTGGGTAGATTTCAAGTCAATTTAAGGTCGGCGGGTCATTTTTGAGTTGTGGGTCACCACAAACGGGACCCGAAAAATTAAATTGGTTAAGTACTTTAACCTGAACCTGAATTTTTTGAGTTGAGTTTACATGTCGGGTCAATTATTGACTCTTCTAACAACAACCTCAACTTGAAGTTTCTTTAGGAGATCCATTTAGGGATAGGAGAATAACAATTTCAGATGATTATGTTGCATATCTCCAAGTGCATGAGTTTGATATTGAATTAGAAAATGATCCAATTTGTTTTAGTCAAATCAAGAAACATGCTAACTTCCATAATGGATGGATGTCATGAATGAAGAGATGAAATCAATGAAAAGAATGCTATTTGGGATCTTGTCAAATTGCCTAACTTTGCAAAACTAATGGCTGTAAATGGATTTTTAAAACAAAAAAGTGTTCAAAAGGCAATGAATGTCGAAAGATTTAAGGCTCGTCTTGTCGCTAAAGGTTTCACTCAAAAGGAAAATATTGATTATATGAGACTCTCTCTCATGTTTCTTTGAAAGGCTCTTTTAGAATTATTATGACACCAATAGCTTATTTTGATTTAGAGCTACATCAAATGGATGTAAAGACAATGTTTGTTAAAGGTGACATTGAAGAAACGATATATATGCTGTAACCAAAAATTTTCAAGAAATTGATTCTAAACATCTAGTTTGCAAATTAAAAAAATCCATTTATGATTTAAAACAAGCATCCCTTCAATGGCATAAAAAAATTGATCAAGTGTCTACTTTTGGTTTTTAAGAAAATATCATTGATCAATCTATTTATGATAAGGTTAGTGGGAGTAAATTTATAAATCATGTGCTATATGTTGATGATATTCTACTAGTAAGCAGTTATATTGATCTTTTGCATCAAATTAAGATATTTGTTTGAAAGAAATTTGAAATGAAAGATATTGGAATGCATCTTATGTGTGAGTATGCAAATTTATCGAAATTAGTAGATTTGGCATGAAAGATTGTGCACGACGAGATACATCCATTCCTAATGGTGATAAATTTAGCATGTTTCAATACCCAATAAATGATTTTGACAAGAAAGATATGGAGATCTTTTATGCACTTGCAGTAGGGAGTCTTATGCATTCACAAGTTTGTATGCATGCAAATGTTACCTACATTGTTGGAACGCTTGGCATATATAAAAGTGACCATGAATGGGTCACTGGAAAGCAGTAAAATGGGTTATGCAATATTTAATGAGAACGAAAGAGTTTATGCTCACATATTAGAGAACAAATCATTTAGAGATCATGGGGCATTCCAACTTCGATTTTTCTGGTCGCCTTGGTAGTAGAAGATCCACTACAGGCTATATTTTTATGTTAGCTAGAGGAATTATGCAAGAAAGGGTGGCAAACAATCACTCATAGCTTCCTCTACAATAGAAACAAAATTCATAACTTGTTATAAGGCATCAAATCAAGGAATATGATTGTTAAATTTTATCTTTGGGCTAGATATTGTTGATGGTATTGAGAGTCCATTAAAAATAAATTATTATAATTGAGCTGCTGAGCTATATTCAAAGAACAACAAAATTTCGTCAAAATCAAAATTTCACCTAAAAATTTTCAAGAAATTGATTCTAAACATCTAGTTTGCAAATTAAACAAAAATCCATTTATGATTTAAAACAAGCATCCCTTTAATGGCATAAAAAAATCGATCAAGTGGCTATTTTTGGTTTTTAAAAAAATATCATTGATCAATCTATTTATGACAAGGTTAGTGGGAGTAAATTTATAATTCATGTGCTATATGTTGATGATATTCTACCAGTAAACAGTTATATTAATCTTTTTGCATCAAACTAAGATAATTTTTTGAAAGAAATTTGAAATGAAAGATATTGGAATGCATCTTTTGTGTTGAGTATGCAAATTTATCGAGATTAATAGATTTGGCATGAAAGATTGTGCACGAGGAGATACATCCATTACTAATGGTGATAAATTTAGTATGTTTCAATACCCAAGAAATGATTTTGAAAAGAAAGATATGGAGATCTTTTATGCATTTGCAGTAGGGATTCTAATGCATTCTCAAGTTTGTATGCATACAAATGTTGCCTACATTGTTGGAACGCTTGGCATATATAAAAGTGACCATGAATGGGTCATTGGAAAGCAGTAAAATGGGTTATGCAATATTTAATGAGAACAAAAGAGTTTATGCTCACATATTAGAGAACAAATCATTTAGAGATCATGGGGCATTCCGACTTTGATTTTGCTGGTTGCCTTGGCAGTAGAACTGTAGAAGATCCACTACAGGCTATATTTTTATGTTAGTTAGAGGAATTATGTCATGAAAGGGTGTCAAACAATCACTCATAGCTACCTCTACAATAGAAACAAAATTCATAAATTGTTATATGGCAATTAATCAAGGAATATGATTGCTATATTTTATCTTTGGGCTAATATTGTTGATAGTATTGAGAGTCCATTAAAAATAAATTATTATAATTGAGTTGTTGAGCTATATTCAAAGAACAACAAAATTTCATCAAAATCA
Organism: Papilionanthe hookeriana x Papilionanthe teres; assembly: GCA_022702705.1. Lineage (NCBI taxonomy): Eukaryota > Viridiplantae > Streptophyta > Magnoliopsida > Asparagales > Orchidaceae > Papilionanthe > Papilionanthe hookeriana x Papilionanthe teres. The sequence goes on from CM040437.1 coordinate 67,221,349, forward strand.
AAACATATAGACATAAATTCTTTTTTTTTTAAAGGAAGAATTCAAAGTTTTCAAGTATTAATCAAACATATAAGTACAAATTTTATGATTGTGGACCCACTCACAAAAGGTTTACACCTAAAATGCTTCATAAGCATGTGGCTCTTATGGGTGTGGTTTATCTTGATAATATGCTAGCATAATGGGAGTTAATTTATGATGTTGAATTGTCATAAACATATTTTCTAATCAGACAAAAATTTTATTATCTCATCTTTACAAAACTCTAACATAAAGTTATATAATTTCTATTGCAATTTAGCATAAATATTTGAAATTGACCAGTTGGGCATAGATATGATATAAGGTCACATTGCATGAAATTTTCATGCCACACATTCAAGCTTGATCTATGTTGTTGATTTTATTAAATTTGTAATTATTGATGGGTCTTATTACAAAAAGTATAGTGATAAAGATCTCTTTTATCCTATGTTAATATTATTGATGGATGAGCTTGTCTAAGGTGCTACTTTGGAAAGATACTAAGTTTTGAGCTGTTAAGGTATTTGATAATGTATAATTATCAGGTAATATATGTCGCCCAAGTTGGAAATTGTTAGAAAATTTATGTTTGGGCCCATAAATATTAAAATTATACATTATGTGCTATCTTAATTTGTTAAGCCTAAAAGTACAATAAAATAAAGATTAATTATTTGGCTTATGCGGCACCATAATATTTGTATGAAATTAATTGTGTAGAGACTGGGTTTTAATTTTATTTGATGACAGGCTAAAAAATACATACAACCAAGTATAAATAGGATCATGGTCCCCAGTCTAAGAGGTCGGTTCCGATTTTACTCGCATCCCATCTTGAGTGAAAATAAGGCCCTCTTTTTGTCACTAGAAGACCTTTTTAGACTTGAAAGTCCGATACCCATTTGCTGTTTAATGGATTTAGGTACGCTTCTGATTAGATTTCTTGATGATTTAACATGAGATTCGGGTGTTTGATGTATTAAGATTTAGATTATTATTTCCAACAAAAATTACTTGCCATATTTACTTATTCTCATGCAAATTTATTCCACAGGTCTTTCGGAGGATATGGTCAAGGATGGGTATGTCGACTTAATGAACATTGACATTTCGTCAATAGTGGTTGAACTGATGAGAAAGAAATGCATGCACATTCCTCAGTTGAAGTGTATCCTTTTATATTATCTCAAATGGTTTCATTTCTTCATTACAAAAACAAGAGTTGAAACGAGTTCCTTGAGTGTCCTTACTATGTACCAATTCTCCTAGATATGCAAATGGATGTAAGGGATATGAGCTTTTTCAATGATGAAACATTTGATTCTGTGATTGACAAAGGTATTTTCCTGGAAAATTTACATACGTAGAACACAATTCTTATATTTTTACATATCTCACACCCAAACTTATATATTTACATATATTGAACTTTGGTGTATTATACCTATGCATTAAAAGGTGAATTTCACCTTTAAAATGTGGCAATAGTGCGATTTTTATGTGATTTGAAAGAGATGAGTGTTGTGCAGATATGAAAGTTTAGGTGTGAGATATGTAAATACATAAGAATTGTGTGCTATTTTCTTTTCAATGCTACTGTGCTTTTGGTGTACTTTATCAAAATTTTAAACTTCTGAATTAAGTTGTGAATTGACGAGTTTTTTTATATTTCTTTACTCTGGTGGTCCCTTGATGACTTCTTATATGAAGGGACTTTGGATTCTTTGATGGTAAACTTCATATTTTTGCTTTTTCTTAATATTGTGTTGCATTTTGTGCATTACAAGTTCTCACTCTTTTCACCATGTTATACTCCTGCTATTACAGTGTGGCGTTGATGCTCCGTTCAGTGCTTTTCAGATGATAGAAGAAGTTAACAGGTAAGATTTCACCCAACTTTAGATTTATTTTGAGAGAAAAAGGTGAAATTTACATACATACCACACAATTCTTATGTATTTACATATCTACGCCTAAACTTTCATATTTACAAGCAGAACACTTTGCTGTGATAAACCTATACATGACAAGTTATATTCCTCTTTTAAAAAGTAGGTGATACTGATATTTTTTATTTGATATTAAAGATTTGATTGTGCGTGTAAATATGAAATATTGAGTGTTAGATATGTAAATACATAAGAATTGTGTGGTATGTATTTAAATGCCCCTCAAAAAATAATCATCTTCTATTATTTTTTTCTTTTTTTTTTATCTTCTATGCATTTTTTATTTCTAACAATTAGATTGTCTGATATTTAGGCTTCTTAAACCGGGTGGGATTTATATGTTGGTATAAATTTCATTCTTTCTGGTTCTTATTAAATTTTCATTCTTCTTTTGATTTTGAGATATTTTTCACATTCATTGAATTTAGAAATGTTTCGTGCATTGCAGATAACTTACGGTGATCCATCTGTGAGAATTCCTCATTTGCATCAACCCGGATGCTGTTGGAAAATTACGTTGTACATTATACGTAAGCATATATAATGTTTTCTACGTTGTTGCATTCACTTTATGTATTTTTATGTTAGCTTTATTGTAATTTGTTCATAAAAAAATTTGCATTTGAATGATGAGTCAAATTGACATATGTCACAGTTGCATGTGAATAATTTTGTTGTAGTATCATTTTAAGTTTTGTCAAAATGTCAATGCAATACTCTTCTGGAGCTATAACTTCTGAAGTTAATATCTTATCAATTTTGAAGTTCAACCCCTACTAGCTTAAATTTTCATGTAGGGGACATACCACCTTATCAAACTAAGACTAATTAAGAAAAAGTTTTACTTGTAGTGGAACAATCAGAAATAATGGATTATAATTTTGAAATGATTTTATCTCTGATTATTAGGTACTATTTGAAGCTTTTATGCTTTGCGAAATTTTATGTTCTGGTTATGCATAACAAAGTGAGCTCTTATACGTAAAGGTGTAGCATCATCATCATTATCATTATTTTTGTTATTATATTATTTGCACTTTGTTGATTTAATGATATGCAAGGTAAATATATGGAATTAGTTGATATTATGATTCGTAGAAAGGTAAATATCTTATGTATTCAAGAAACTAAATGGTTTGGAGAAAAAGCTAAGGAGATTGATAATTTAGGTTTTAAAATTTGGTATTATAGTAAGAGTCGCACTAAAAATGATGTAGGTGTAATTATAGATAAGAGTTTGAAAGATAATATTGTAAAAAATAATAGAGTTAGAGATAGAATTATAACAATTAAGATTGTTATCGATACTAAAATTTTTAATATTATAAGTGCTTATGCTTTTCAAGTAAATTTAGATATAGACACTAAAGATAAATTCTGGAATGACTTAGAAGACTTAATACACTTGATACTTCTTGAAGAAAGATTTTTTATTGGAGGAGATTAAAATGAACATGTCGGTAGAGTGGTAGAAGATTTCAGAAATATTCATGGGGGCTACGGTTATGGAGTGATTAATGAAGAAGGTAGAGTCGTATTAGATTTTGTTTTAGCGTATGATTTGGTTATTACTAATACTTTATTCAAGAAAAGAGATGAGCATCTTATTACTTATAAGAATGAATCTAATAAAATAAAAATTGATTATTTTCTTATAAGAATATATCGTCGAGATTGTAAGGATTGTAAAGCATTATAAGTGAGGATTTAAGTACCTAACATCGATTATTAGTTCTAGATTTTAAGATGAAGAGTTGTAAGATAAATAATAATAGGGTTCATCATCGTAGAATTAAATGAGGGTACCTAAAAGACAAATAAAATTATTTTTATGAGTAAAATTCAAGTTCAAATTTTGGGATGTTCATAAAGAAGCAAATGTTATGTAAGAAAAAATAACAAATACTATTAAACAAGTGACAAATGATGTACTTGGAGGATCAAAAGAAAAATTTTTTATAAATAAAATAGTTGGTGGTGAAATAATAATATGCAAGAAAAGATAAAATATAAGAAGTTGTGTTATAAAAATTGGTTTAAATGTAAAAGCTTAGAGAAGTAGGAAAAATATAAAACGACCTTCAAAGAGTCTAAAAGAACAATTTGTGACGCTAAAAATTATGCTTTTAGTGATCTTTATAATATGTTAGATACTAAGGCTCTGTTTGGGAGAGCGTTTTACAGCGGCGGCGTTTTTAAAAACGCCTCCTTACTGTTTGAATAACGCGATCCAGCGAACGATCGGGCGGACGTGATTTTAATTTTGCGAAAGAATCTGATCGCGAGGTCACCCCCGCGATCCAGCGTTCCGCTCCTATTTTCCTCACTTGCCCTTCGCGAGCCCTCACGCAAAACCCTATTTCCCTACTCGTGCGGCCTCTCCCCCAATCGCGAACGGCCCGTCAGCTCCTCCTCTGGTTCTCTCGCCGGTGACCGCACCCCGGCCTACATTCCGCCGGCGCCGAAGGCTCCTTCCAGCCTTTCTTCTTCACGCGTTCTCTCCCTGTCTCTCTTGGCGCGCTATCTTCCAGATCTGCCGGTGAGTTCCATCTCTCTCCAACTTCTTCCAGGCACTCATAATCCTCCCCTTATTTCTCCCCTGCTTACATGATCTATGAGTTAAGCGTTTATGTTGATAGGGATTTTGCTTATTTCTCCCCTTATTTCTCCCCTTATGAGTTAAGTATTACATGATCTATGAGTTAAGCGTTTATGTTGATAGGGATTTTGCTTGGTTTGAAGGAATTGAAGAGATGTAATGAAAAAGAAATGAAACTAAAAATGATAAAGGTTGTTTGGTATTTTATTTTACGAAGGATGTCAGCAAGATTTAGCATTAATCCGGCCAAAGGGATTTTTGAGAACTTAAAATACTATTATTTTGGAAAATCTGATTTCAATCTCATTATTGGTTAAGTTCAGGATTTGTTACATCTCACCATTCACAGACTTAACGGATTTCTCACTCCCATAAATAATTTTCAGGTTTTAGTTATCTCAAAATTTACGAAATCTGGATTTACATTGTGTTTTTAGAGGCAAAAGCATTAAAACCATGCCCTGTATCTCTGATATCTCTGAGGCATGGAATAATGGGAATGCGACTGGAGAAGATTGCAGGGCATTAGTAGGAAGGATTTGAGCTATGTTTGGCTATGACTCATTCCGATGGGTTGGAATTAATTATGGCTTGTTAACTTTGTTTTGAGCTTGTTAACTTTGTTTTGGTCAGAAAATCTTCTTTTGATGAGTTTCATTGTGAAATTTCATTGTGAGAAAATATATTATAAGAAACTTGTATGGTTCGATTTAGTTTTTTGGTTTTTCTAAAAGTTCAAATTTTGCAAGATGAGCTTAGTATTGTGGATCAAGTGCTAGATATACATTATCAAATGGGTGGCAACTGGAATGTGCACAATGCACTTGTGGGAATGTGAAGGGTAAGTGATCTGGAGCTAATGGGAATGGGATTTTTTTTTCTTGTTTGCTTGGTTTTCATCCCGTCATTATTTCTAATGGATAAATTCACATAATCTTTTCTTGTTTGCCGTTTATGATGAATTTAAGGTGTTGCGGCCTTCATGTATTGCAATCATACATCGCAAATTACATACCTATAAAAATCTCATTACATGTTTCTAAAATTTGATACCCCGTCCCCACAGACCTTCCTTTTTAAGACCTTCATTTCGTATCTAGCATCCAAACTTTATAATTTATATCCGAGCTCTACTTTTCTAATTGGATCTTTCTTCTTAATAATATTTAGGTTTCTATTCTATCAACTCGAATTTTACCCTTTTTTTGTGATATTTTTGGATTACTATTTTCTCGCCATTGTTATTGCTTCCGATGCATCGATGCTATGCCTTGGATGATTGTTTTTTTCCTTATTTCTGTAAAATTTGCCAATTTTTTGTTTTGATGATGAAACATGAAGTTCACTCTCTTTATTTTCTACAATACTTTTATAATTACTATATGCAGATTTTATTTAAGAAGAACAAACATGAATACTATTGTACTTTTTATGTAATAGTCATTATTGTAAGTTAATGTAATCGAACATACACAGAGGAATGTAGAGAAATTTAGATATAATGCTATGATATTTAAACCTGTGCATGAAAAGGTTTATTTCATTTTTATAAAGTTTGTTAAAGATTTGAGTTCCATGCAAGTTTACATTCATACCTAGTTTTCTCTATTCCTACATTACTAGTGAAGTACTAAAACGAGCACGACGAACGCGGGTGGATCGTCCATCGTATGAGATGTAAATCGCTACGATTATATTTTGCGATCTCCGTCTTAAAGAGATCGGGTTAGGAAATAGCCATCACACTCGTTTCGCAGAGAAGGTTGGCAAAATATAATGACCAAATTCAACGAATCGACGGGAAAGAACTATGACGTAATGAAATTTAAGAATAAGTGGGATCAATTAAAGAGGATCGGAGAGCACTGGAAAGACCTAAAAAGAGGATGTACGGTGTTTGGGCTAGGATCCTTCACTCGCGTACAATAGTCGCTCCCGATGCGTGGTGGCTGAAAAACTACCGGTATTGCTTTACCTATGATTAATTCTCTATATATGTATCATTAAATTAATCATGTTTACCTAATCGTGGTTGCTTATCGCATCGCAGGTTTTACGTCAGCATCAAGAAGTTCAAAACAAATGGCATTGATCCGTACTTGGAAGAGAAGTTGGATATCATGTTTAATGGGGTTGTTGCGACGGATCACATGCCTTTACCCCATCTCAAAGCATGACTTATTCGATACACCTGATGACCATGAAACCGAGCACCTAAGTGATTCTGGCGGAAGGCCCTCCCACACCCACATAGATTTGGAATCAACAGTGCATCAAAACGACACAAGGTGCAAAAGAAAAATATGGTACTCGCATTCATCGAGGGCACTATAGAAAAGTTGGTCGATTCAATGCCAACGAAGTCTCGTTGTTTCGAAGAATTTGCCATTCGGAGTCTTGATCTCCTAGAGACACATGATGAAATTAAGATGGACGAGAAACTATACCTCGATTGTGTTAAGTTACCGCTGGATCCAATGCGTAGAGACTTCTTCCGCAATATGCTCGCAAAAGATCGACTCAATTTCTTGCGCTCCTTAATGGAAAAATAGATGTTATATGATGTTTGCTTTATGTTTTTTTTTTTGGACTTATTTGTTTTATTTATGTATGGATTATTCTCTACCTATTCTAAGTATGCACTTTTCCATAAGTATTTATGATGATAAATTTAGTTGTTTCTATATGTTCTTAGATTATGTTCTTTATGTTTATATTTCATAATCGTAGTGTTTTACAATTTCATTTTTAATAGCTCCAATAGGATGAATCCGGAGGAAATGAATCCAGGTTAGAAAAGTTATTCGATTCTTACTTTCTATACCACTACTATGTAACGTACCTCGACCGAACTCCATGTATGACATCGAGTTTTATCGGTGATAAATGGGCTCGGTGAGTTACTACAAGTGACACCCGACACGTTTTGCAAATATGTTTCGAATGACAAAAGAGATTTTCAATGACCTGATGTATGAACTACATCGCGAACATGGGTTGAATGCCTCATCCAGAATGACATGCCGAGAGGTGTTAGCAATTACACTGTACATCTTGGCGCATAATCATTTCATCAGAGGAGCAATGGAGCGCTTCCAACATTCATCAGAGACCATCAGCAGGTATTTCTCGGTAGGGTTGAATGCTCTGGTAAGTTTGGGTTCGAAAATAATAAAGCCTGCAAATCCTTCATTCCAGTCAATTCCCCCTCAAATTGCAAATGGCACTCGCTACATGCTGTTCTTTAAGGCATATTTCAAACATATCACTTCATATTGAAATCTTGTACTTCTCATTTATTAAATATGGAAATATGCTTATCTCCGGAATTGTGTTGGAGCTATTGACTGAACACACGTCGATGCACGAGTACCTATTACCGACCAAGTGCCCTACATCGGACGTTGTGGTTACCCTACACAAAATGTCATGGCCGTTTGCGACTTCAATATGTGCTTTACATTCGTCATGGCCGGATGGGAGGGGAGCGCACACGATACCCGTGTTTTTAAATTTTCAACTAGACGTCACGAACATCAGTTTCCACACCCCCCTCGTGGTACGTAAATACAACAAACATTGTTAAAATTTCTGAATTATTCTTAATTAAATTTTTCATGTAGGTAAATATTACCTTGTTGACGTTGGATATCCCTTACAAAGAGGATATCTTAAGCCTTATCCTGACACAAAGTACCATATTCCCGACTTTGAGAGATCAAGCGGGATTGCACGGGGGACAAAATAAATGTTCAACAAACGACACTCCTCATTACGTGGTGTGATAGAAAGATCATTTGGAGTATGGAAGAAGAAGTGGGTGATATTACGCGATATGCTCAATTACCCATTTCGTAAGCAAGTGAAGATAGTTGTGGCCACTATGGCATTGCACAACTACATCCGACGGCACCACTCCAGATCAGATGCGGACTTCACTTATGCAGAAGATGACCACTACCAGATTCCACCGGAAGCGTATGAATTCCATATTGGACGGCCAATACCGCAGGATGATTCACACCGAAACAACGTTCGTGACGGCGAAGGGGCAACGAAGATGGCTGCGTTGCGCGACCAGATTGCCGACGAGATTGCTTCGGTCCCGATCATACATATGATGTCAGTGTTAATGTTATTTTCACTCTCGTTTGTTATGTTAATGTCCTCATGATAAATATGACTTTAAACATATTTGAGGCAAATAGCTTTCTTTATTTTGGATGTTATCTTATTTTTGCTAGTATTTGATGCTCGTAATTGCATTTGATACTCGTATTTTGGATGTTATCTTATTTTTGCTAGTATTTGATGCTCGTATTTGATGCTAGTATTTTTGCTAGTACTTGCAATTATACTCTTTAATGGTAGAACAGAAATATTTGTTATCGGTATAAATAAATGAATTCCCACATTGTTTTTATTTTGCATGCTTTATGTAACATTGGGATGTTATTATACTCTTTATTTTGGTATAAATAAATGAATTTCCACATTATACTCTTTATTTTGGATGTTTTTATTTTGCATGCTTTATATAAGTCTAATATTTTAGTTATATACTGTGAATTTGAACTGAAAATGTGGGTTTGTGCTTCCAATGACTTTGATGCAAAAAAGGTCATTGCTGATATGTTGGAATGACTTAACAAAGAGAGGCTTTGTATGGAGTCACTCGCTGCTGTTAAAGATTCTTAAAGCTGTCTTGTAATCCAAAAGGATCTTGCTTGTTCTGGATGACATTTGTCTGTTAAAGATATTTGAGGCTATTGAAAATTTAAAATATCTTCGATAGTTGAATCTTATTGTAAATCTCACTTAGATGTCAAGATCTCTTCATAATCCATAAAAAGGTGGTTTGGGGATCTTGCTCTGGTGATTTCTTGCCTGGCGATGTGAGTAATCTTTCTAATCCGCGTCACTTGGAATTGTCCTAAAATGTATTTTCTAGTGTACCTGGAATTGGGAAATTTAGGTCACTTAAAGAACTAAGTGACTTATAATGTTAAGAATGAGAATGATTATAGAATTGGGGAGTTGGAACATATGAGTGAGTTGCGTTAATGTGAATGCTCGCACTGCAAAATTATTTCTGAAGGCTCGCACTCACAGATTATTCTAAAAACGGCTTTATTATAAATTCAATGGGAATGACAATGTTTCTGTGTTTGGTTGTTGGAGGTGCTAAATATTAAGGGATTACAAGTATTGGAGGATTGGTTTGATGGAGCAGGAGCTGCAGCATATGACTGTTTCTTTCTTTGCTTAACTGAACTCTTTTTCGGTTCTTTATCTTGGTGGATTGCAAGAAATAGAGTGGCATTGAGAAATTCCAGCTTATTCTCTGTGAAGCTGTTAGGGATGACACATCCTAGTTGCCTCCTTGGAAAAGCTGAAAATCTGTAATAATGATGTGTAGAAGCTCATCCCTTCGTGAGTTGAGCTTTAAAGGCCTCACATCTCTGCAGTCTCTCGTTATAAGAAAATTTGAGGCTCTGATTGGCATAAGATGGGACTTCTTGATGAAACAAAATCAAATGTCATTTATTTTCTACCTTTTTTATGCTCTTTAGGGCTGCTATCTACTGGGTTGAGCAGTCATAAGATGCACCATACCATAGATGCGTTATGGTTGTGATTTCAAGTCATCAGAAAAAAAGATATGATGTTCTGTTTGAGTAAGAAATGAACGTCGCATAGTTTTTAGTGTTATATATGTAAATTGAAATAAATGGGTTTTATCTTGTACTTCGATATTTGAGTGAGATTGTGAGAAATGATTGAAGAAAGGTGCTAGTTTTGTAAATATGAATGTCTCACAGTGCTATGTAATCACCCTATATTTAAAATATCCCTATATAGGGATAATTACATAACACTTCAATGAAAAAGGGTGCTTACTTTGTAAATGTCTTTGTTTGTAGTGCTATATATGTAATTTGCCCCTGAGTTGTACTCAATTATTATTAGTTTAAAGGAATCACACTATTAACATTACAAACTCTTACAACATCTTGGTGGAGACGTTGCTCGCATATAGTTTTACTCCTAGAATTACATAACCCTAGAATCATGAATCTATTTACTGTACTCCATTTTTCCTTAAATGGAATGGATTTCACTTGAGTCCACAATTTTTATGAGCTCTTATTCTTTACACTTTCATGTTGCGGCGGCTGATGCCATTTATTATTGAGGATGTCATGTATTTTAATATTGCTAAATCACTGCATCTTCACGATAACAGTTAAGTGCAGATCAACGGGTCTGCTTTGATGATGGAGCAGTAGATTAGTAAAAAATTGATACATGTTGCACAACAGAATGTTCAATCCAACAAAATTAGAGATACCATTGTTTTAGAAAGTGAGAGTTCTAACTAATCTACTCTTTTTTAAATAACTACGGACGATGAGTTCCGGATTATCGATGAAGCCTAAGCAAGTCATGTGTCGTTGTGGATTGTCGGCCTTACTACTTACATCACGTAAGCAACGTAGCTACGGGCGACAATTCCATGGTTGCCCGAGGTGGCAACACGGAGTGGACGATTGCGGGTTTTCAGGTGGGCGGACGGACCTCCAGGGTTCGGCTTTATCCCATCGGATAACGTTGCACGGTGTTCACGCGTATCAAAATCGTGAGAATATCACTTCGCTTCTAGTGTTTCGGAGCCACATAACGATGCTCGGAGTTCGATCGTGCACCAACCAAACAACGGTTCTCGGGAGATGTTACTTTTGCATTTTAAATTGAATGTTATAATCGTATTACTAATTGTAGTTTCTTTATGTTTTTTTATCTTAATTAGAGTGTCTCGAACTCTAATGTAAGTCGAGTGAGCAACGAAAATTTGGTTCATTATGAATTTGGTTTTTCCGATTGAAAATTTAAATTATGGAACAATTTCTCATAAGTTTGAAAATAAGATTTTCATACTGAAAAATTATAATTTATATTTTAAAATAAGATTTGTATTTGAAAATAATTTTATGTTAAAAAATATTTTTTAAACCCTTTATGTAAATGTATAACTACATATAATATTATTTTAAAAATATCATACAATTTTTTCTTTAATTTCATTTAGAAAATAATAAATTCATGTTGCATGATTATTTATTTAATTAAAAAAATTTACAAATAGTACATTTACTAAAACGCACTAACCAAACAATTAAACGAACTTATTCGAACGAGGCGAGAATTGGTTGATTTTTCGAATCAATCTGTTTCCAAACGCCGCAACCAAACAATCGGACGGTTTATCCAGATCAGTTGATCATCGATTGATTATCCCATCTATCGACTGAAGTTCGGATAATCTGCAGCTACACCAAACAGACCCTAAGTAGGGTAAAAAATATATATATAAACTAGCTAAATAAAGAGAAATAAAGTTAAATTCAACTCTGTATTAAAAATGAAAATAAAAAAGTATTTTTCCTAGAAAAAGATATTTAACATAGGTGAGTGAGTTATTTTGATACACTTTTTAATGAAGTTTCTGAAAATACGATTGACATTTGTGATCTTAATATCATTAAAAATAATAAAACGTTCCATTTTTTACCGTCGCATTAGTAAAAAAGAAGTTGATGAGATTTTAAAGAAAACTAAGAGTGAAAAGTTTGTAGGACATGATGATATCCCAATTGAAGTGTGAAAATATTTATGAGATTTGGGAGTTTCTTGACTTATTAAAATTTTTAATATTATTTTAAAAACTAAAAAGATGCATGAGGAGTGGAGTAAGAGTATTTTGGTCCCCATTTTTAAGAATAAAGGGGATGCACAAGAGTGTGCAAATTATAGAGGAATTAAATTGATTTGTCATACTTTAAAATTATGGGAGCGGGTAATTGAACATAGTTTAAGACATATTACCAAGATTTCTCATAATCAATTTGAATTTATGCCGTGCAGGTCTACTGTGGAAGCTATACATTTATTGAGAGGTTTGATGGAGAATTACAGAGATTATAAGGAGGATCTACATTTGATTTTTATTGATTTAGAAAAGCTTACGAGAAGGTTACTAGAGATATCCTTTGGAGAGTCCTTGAGAAGAAAGTTGTTGATATAACTTATATTCAAGTCATTAAAGATATGTATACTAGAGTTGTTACTTGTTTGAATTGAAGGAGGATTGACCAAATATTTTCCTATTTATGTTGTTTTACATCTGGGTTTGACATTAAGCCCATATATATTTGCTTTAGTTATGGATGGTCTTACTGGACATTTACAAGAGGATGTACCTTGGCGTATGCTTTTTGCTGATGATATCCTTCTCGTGAATAAGACGAGAGAAAAAATCAAGGAAAAACTTGAATTATGGAGGCTACATTGGAGTTTAAAGGCCTTCGTTTGAGTAGAACTCAAGGTAAATACATGGAATGTAATTTTAGTAATAGTAGATCTAGTGACAAAGTGTAACGTTGGGCGATCAAATTATTAAAAGATGTGAACGATTTAGATATCTCGGGTCTATTGTTCAAAGCGATGGTGATTTAGATGGGGATGTTTATAGTTGAATTCAAGTTGGTTGGTTGAAGTGGATGAATGCTTCGGGCTTATTGTGTGATAGAAAAGTACCACTTGGACTGAAAGGAAAATTTTATAAGATGGTGGTGAGACCTGCAATGCTCTATGGTGTTAAATGTTGGCCTTTAAAAGAGTGGCATAATACTAAGTTAAGTGTTGCCGAGATGAGATTGATTAGGTGGATAAGTGGCTTTACACTTGGAGACAAAATGCAAAATGAGGGTTGGTGTAGCTCCAGTGACAGACAAAATTAGAGTCACCTTAGATGGTTTGGCCACATTAAACGTCGACCATCTGATGATCCAATTAGGAGAGTAGATGTTTTAGATTCGACTTATGTTAAGAAAGGCAGAGGTAGACCTAGAAAGACTTGGGCTTATTGTATAAAAAATGATCTTAATTTATTAGAAATAAATGAAAATATGACACTAAATAGGACATAATGGAGAAAAAGGATAAATTTAGCCGACCCCACTTAGTGGGATTAAGGCTTTGTTGTTGTTATTGTTGTTATAAAGATATGCAAGGTGTACGCAAGTATTGAATGACATTCATATAGGTATATATGTATTTGGAGAAGAAAAATGTTAGCTTGTGATGCAGCACAACATTAGCCTGCACATTGACTTGTTATAAGATCGTAAATAGAGCCTTGCATCAAACCTGAAGATTATCATCATCCTTCACAAAATTCAATGCCCAAGGAATTTGACCACCTGTATGCTAGGCTCCCTCGTGTGGATTTTAAGAACTTTCTTGCTTGGTATAGTCACTATTTTCTAGTTTTATATATATGAGCTTCTTGCAAAATTATCGATCCCCAGCCTATGAAATTACAAATTTTGGTTGCTTGTTGCAACTGAGGTTTGTTGCTTGGTGGCTTCCTTTCATTTAAGATATGGGATGAATTCTTCTTTCTCCCGGTCAACGCACTTCGCATCTCTCCAGCTGCTCCACCACAACCCAAAATCTTGAATCTCTTAGGTCCCTTTCTCTCTTTTCCATAATCAACATTGACTCTAAACTTCACTCTCCTTCATAATCTAGCCGAACTTTTAAGGAAAGGTGTGGCTACCCGATAAAAACCGTAAACCAAGCCTTTCCATCCCACTCCACCTTCTATATTAAGCCTTTCTTCTCATAACTTTTGTCCAAGGTGCTAGCCATCCTAAGCCCCTAACTTGGGAAACTAAAACAACCACAAACTCCTCAAAACACGAGTATTTGTTTAAGGAATCCTCAATAACTAATGCGCATTAATCAAAGGCATGCGTACAATATATACTGAAACGCAATATGAATGAATCTAAATTATTGGGTTTTTTAGATTTGTAGGGACATTTTATGGAAAATCATTTGCTATGTTATTAGTAATTTTTCTGTCAGTGTTGTCTCATTAGTAGGGGTGTGCATAGTTTGGCCAAAACCAAAAAGCCAAACCGCACAAATTTAGTAGATTCAATTCAGTTTCAAAAGTGCATTTTGATATTTAATTTTCACAACTTCAAATTTTTTATTTTTTTGTTATTGTTCAGTTTTAATTTTATTTAACTTATCAAATTGAAAAAATGAAAATTCAAATTTAAATGGAGGATTTATAAAGTTTAATTAGTATTATGCTTGTAAAATATATGATTCTTTATGTTTGTTCATAACTACTGAAGTGCTTAAATAAAATTAAATTTTAGTTTGGTCAGATCGGTTTTATCAAAGTATTGATTGATTAAATTTTTGGATTTCATAATTTTTTTTATGTCTTTTGATATCTATATACATGTATTTTATAGAAAATTTTTCCATGCAAAGGTGTGTATGCTGTATGTATAGTCTTCATAGTCATGTTATGGATCATACATATAAACCTTATTGTAAAAAACTCTAAGCTTGTCTTTGACTTTTTCTAAAATATTTTAAAAATATCAAAACACCTAAAAAAATTATTAATTTTTTTTTCTTTATGAACTTTGACAGGAACAATTACTATTATAGGCTTATCAATTAGAAAATTCTCAATTGTGATTAATTTATAGGGATCATTCCAAGAGTTCTTTAAGAAATATGAACATTCTTACAAAAATTATGAAACATAAAACAGTTAGATGACATAGAAAAGCTAAATCTATCTTAGTTCATATATAAATAACTAAATTAATCATTCAATTAATTAATTATATAAAAAAAGCTAAAATCCAAAGAAGCGCTTTTCAGGAAAGCTACCTAAGCTACTATTCTCATAGAACTTTTTCTAAGCTTTCTCACAATTATTTGTTCAAATACCCCAATTTTTTTAAAGGGGCTTTGCTAAAAGTAGTCATAGACATCCTAAAATTCCAATGGAAAATATGAATATGATTTATAAGTCTAAAAGCCTTGAAACTTAAAATGTAGGAGTAATATAATATATTAAAATGTTTGAAAATTTTCTTATAACACTATTTTGTTTGTTCTTAAATAAGCAAATAAGTTGAATTAAGATAAGAGAGTAGTCATCATGCCATAGAACCTTGATATTATTGACCTTAAGTCAAAATTCATAGAGTTTGAACTCCAATGTAATAAGCCATAACAAACGTGCTCTTTAAGATTTTATATGAAAATAAATTTTTTTGCGAGGTAGTCAATTGATGGTCAATTTAAACATTGTAAAGTGTGATCTAAGTCTAACAAGCAAGTTTGCAATTTGAATTCTTTTAAAGATTGAATTCAATAATTAATACAAAATATATGCGAGTAAGTAACCTTTTATGACCATTTTTTAAGGAAATAAAGTCATTGAGGTCGTTTTCTTTATTGCCCTCTACTAAGAAGTCATACAAGATTCCTCCAAAGGTAACTAATAAACCTTTCATTTAGGACGTTGATTTATAGCTTAATCTTGTTTGAACATTTGGGGCTTGTTTGGGATCACTGTTTTTTTTCTTTTGTTCTTAAAAATATAAACTTTTTGTTTATTTTTTATATATCATTTTCATTGTTAACCTCTCGAATTCGAGATCCATCATAACACTCAGCTAAACTTAAGATCAACAACAACAATTATCGTCATCAATTACTTCTAATAAGCAATTTGGGTTCATGTGACATAAAAACTTTGCACGTATAAGCTTGTTGATCTTTTGAATGTTTATACTATGAGAGTCTCAAGGGTCTTTCTCATAATATTTGATTAGATAAGCATTTCACATGTTAAACTTAGATTTTATTTTATAAACCCTCCTTTTTCAAACATTTTTGGTTGAATTTGTCCAGCCAGAGCAGGCTTTGAAAGTACTGTAGGGAGTAGCTCACTGAGATCAGTAATGGAGCCTGTTCCACTCACAGAAAAAGGTTTAATTGAACCAGAGTATGTTCTTGAAGATCCTGAGTCTCACTATATCTACGTCTGCAAGAAGATGGAGGGCTTACAAGACCCACTTGTATTCTGAATCCAATTTTTTTTAATAGGAAAATTTACATACATACCGCTCAATTCTTATGTATTTACATATCCGACACGTGAACTTAAATTTTTACATACATGCCACCCTACCTACGCATGAAAATGTGTATTTTACCTTTCTAAAAGTTAAAATGGTGGTATTCTTGATATGATGTGAAAGATTCTGGTGGTATAAATGTAAAAAAAAGTAAATATTAGGTGTTAGATATGTAAATATATATGGATTGTGTGATATGATTGTAAATGCCCCTTCTTTGCATTGAATAATACACTTCAGTACTCATTTTTAGCTGCTGCTATCTTCTCCTAGTCACTGTATTATTTTCCTGCTATTATTTCTTGAATAGACAATTTTTAGAATCTGATGAAAGTTCTTAAATTTCCTGAATTCTTAGCTCTCAGATGCATTTTGCAATCTATATTTGTATGGACAATTACTTACATAACCCACAATTATTATCTATTTGCATTTCTGACCAACTAAACTTTCATATTTGCATACACAGCACTCAAAGCTTTGATATTTCATCAAAATAAACATGTAAATTTCATATTTACATGTTTAGATTTATGACCCCAGTGGTATAAATGTGAATTTCTCAATATTGTAGGGTAAATTGTTCTTGAATATTTTTGTTGATAAGAATCACTTGATTTTGAACCACAAGTCTTTTTCAGAGTGAGGGTCTGTTTGGGGCAGCTGCAGCTTATTGAATAATCAGCCGATAAGCTGATTAAAAAGAATCTGCTGATAAGTTAAGTGCGGTAGCTATTACAAATTTTTATTTTTTTGGAAAAGCCAGACTGCAGATAGAAAGCTCCCACCGCTGTTTTCAACTTTTTGAAAACGCAAAAGCAGCCAAAACGCAGTTTACCCAAACAGGCAAGGCAAACGGACCCTGAAGAAGAGCTGTTCCATTTCCATGATTTTGGCTTTCTAAGCTACTTTTTGTTTCTGTTTATAGTAGGTGGTGTTTATATAAAGGGAAATTTACATAGAGATCCTACCATTCTTATATATTTACATGGTTAACATTGAAATTTTGATATTTATATTTATAATACTTTGGTGCTAAAATAGGTGTATTGTACTTTTAAAATGTTAATAATTGTGATATGTTTTTAGGCAATGCTTATAATTTAAGTGGTATGCAAATAAATATGTAAGAATTGTGTGGTATGTACGTAAATAAATAAATTGATGTTTTACATTTTTTGAACCGAGTAGAACACGTGTGTTATTATTGAGAGATTATTGCATCAAGAAATCTAATGCAAATTTGTTTTGCGTCCGGTGTCCAATTAAATATGGTCATGTGAAAATGTGGGCACCATTGAAATATACTGGTTGGTTGTCTCAAAGTGTGAGATTAGCTCTGACAAATGACCAATTTTAATTAGACAGCTGACATAAAGTTTGCATTCGGTTTGCAAAAATTTTTTGCTCATATTTGTGTTCATAATTTTATTTTTATAAGCATGATTTAGTTTTATTTTAAAATAATATAAAGCTAGGCTAATTCTCTTAACTACCTGATAAATTTTGATTTCTTAAAATTATAATACAAAGTAATTATTTTAATTTTTTTAAATAAACAATATTTTGAATATTCATTTTAACTGAAGGATTTATGTATTTTAACCAAAATGGAAATTATTTTTATTTTTAAAATTAAATAAATAAGCGTAAATTTAAATTTTATTTGTTTAGAAAAGTAATAATCAATTATATTTACAATAGTTTGGTTAAGGCAAATTCTTTTTATAAAAAAAAATGTATGCTATTTTAGTTTTATTTTGAATTGGAGATCATTTGAGTTGTATTTTCAATAGTTTTTTAAGTTATAATGATATAAAAATTGTCTTGATAGGAGTCCATTTAGATGAAAATCAAGAACACATAAGTATAATTAAAAATTTTATGAGAACCTTTTGGAGCGAAATTATCTTAAAATTTTTTGTGCATATGATCTAAACGAACTTTGGGACAATATCAATTCAACGAGCTTAAGTGCTCAATTCTAATATGATTGAATTATGTTGATTTTTTAAAAATATTCTATAACAATTGTGTGTCAGAAGATTCGTAGTTGTAAAATCATAATTTAACGTCTCAGTGTTATACGAAAATTCAGCAGCGTTGTACGAAAATCCATATCCATAACACAGATAATAGAAAAGTAGTAAGAGTCACCGAGATATTTACATTGAAAATTCTTGAAAGAGAAAAAATCACGGGCCGCGGCTTAGTCAAAGTAATTTTGTAGATGATTTTAAGTACATGGACCCAAATTTCTCTTGATTTAGAGAAGATGAAATTACAATGTTGGTAATTATAAATGTACAATAATCATTGAGCTTTTGTAATTATGCTACAACAAATGTTGCTCTTGCTAATAATAGTGATGGTGGGTTGTGAAGGTAGTGATTGGGTTGCTACAAATATAGTAGTGAGCCAAAAAGGTCATAATCGGTGACTATAATAATGTTAATTAGCTAGGTAGGAGTTGGAGACTCAAATAACGTCAGTTGATTGTGGGGGCCATAATTAGAAGTTGTAGTAGCAATTAGCCACATAGTCGTAGTTGGTCACATAGGTCGTGGTTCGCAGTTGTAGTAACACCAATTGGCCACAGAGGCTGTAATGGGAAGCTGCAGTAATAACTGATCACATAGGTCGTAATTGGCAGTTACAAGGGCATCAATTCGCCACAAGAAAGGTAGCGAAAAGTTGTAGTAATAACTTCTCAAATACGTCGTAGTTTGTCAAATAGGTCGTAGTTAGTCAGAAAAACTGGCAGTAACAGTTAGCTAGATAGGTCGTAGTTGGTCGCATATACCATGGTTGGTAGCTACAATAGTGTTAATTGAATTGTGAGGCTGTCATAGTTGGTAATTTTAAGAGTGTTGGTTGGCCACATAGTTCGTAATGGAAGGATGTAATGATAACAATTGACTACATAGACCATAGTGACAAGCTGCAATAGAAACGGACCACATAGGTCGTACTGGGTCACTGCAAGAGCGTTTGTTTGTCACAAAGGTTGTAGTGAAATATTGTAATGACAATAATTAGCCACATAGGTTGTAGTGAGCTATGGTAGAAATTGGCCACACGGGCTGTAGTAGATCGCTAAAAGAGCGTCAGTTAGCCACAAAGGTTGTGTTGGAGGGATGTAATGACATTAGTTAGCCACGTAGGCCATAATGGGTAGCTATACTAGTAACTTACCCCATTAGTCATAGTGGATCACTACAAGAGCGTCAATTGGTCACAGAGGTCACTGACAACATAGGCCGTAATGGGTCACTGTAAAAGCATTAGTTTGTCACAAAAGTTGTTGTAAAAGGTTGTAATGACACATAGGTTGATGTTCTCTCGGTTTTGTCATTTACGCTAGAGGGCACTTGTTGGTGCATGAGAAGTTGAAAACTTCAAAAGTTTGAAGAAAGTCATTGTATTCTAAATACATCAGTTGTAACTCGTTATCATGAGTTGTAATCAAATCTTCAATATGGCATTATTCATTTATACCGCTTTCGGGAACATCATATTCAAGATATTTCATTACACCGTATCCAGGGATACGTCGTTAGACAACAGAGATCATCGACAATGATGAGTGGGGGTGGCTGACGGTGGTTAACAATAGACGATAAATGGTGGTCAATGGTGGTCAACGGTTACGAAAACATGAAGTTATCATCAGATCCTCAGTCTAGAATAATATTGGAATTTGACTCATTCTCCTCCACTTAAGTGAAGAGAAAATGTATATTTATAGCCTCCAAGAGAGGGGTATATTGGTCATTTGATGAATAACTCTCATAATCACTTGAATGGACAGCCCATATTGATCCCTCTTGATCATAGAGTTTATTTTGAAAAATTGAGCGCCTTCATGACTGGAAAATCCAGTGATCTTGAGCTTATTGGATTTCTTTCGTCGAGGTACTCTATTTAACTATATGTATAGAGTTCATTTGATCCTCCAATTAACTACTTAAAGCCACCAAATTTAGTTTAATGACTTGAATTGGACTCATTTTGTTATCATTAAGTTCGTCTTGTCGAGACGGACGATCTGACTATAAACTTGTTGAAATTATAGGTCTTGGTGATCTTTATTTTAAATCAGAACATCATTTGCTAAAATATGTATTGAGAATCATGCCAAATGATCAAAGTTGTTGATGTCATCATATCAATAATCAAGAAGAATCAACCAAGTTTTTAGAAGAATTTTCCAATTTTACTCCAAAAAAAAATCAAAATGCCCCACTTTGAAATATCTAAAAATACTACACATCAAGGAGATCCAAAAGAGAGTAAAAAATAGGCTGCAATGAAGATATATGTTTGAAACATTCAATCAACTTCTATTGATGTTGATTATCACCTACAAGGCTAACATCCATCATCACTAATAATTTCATTACCATAAGTCACCAACAATACAACCATCATCACCAAAACCGGTCACACCTGCATGACCAAGAATGGCTCTGCACGCAGTACCAATAATGTTAATGTCATTTGTCACTAATAAGATCAATTCCTATCATTATTAATAAGATTTGATACTTTTTATCGCTAAAAAGCTAACAACCACTACTACCATGAAGTCAAATGCCAACCATTACATCAAAAAGACAATATTCACTGTCACCATCAATGCAAATAAAATGTGTCTAATTGATTACTAGTCTCGCACACGAGAATGTTAAAGAATATCGTAGTAGGCATGCAAGATTTTCATATAATAATAAAACAATAAATTCTCTTGATCGTTGTAAATATTCTAGCACACAATAATTAAACATATATAATTTGCTTGCTCTTTAGGAAAATAAATCCAAAAGTTCATTTCTAAACAAAATATACTAGCTTTTGGTAGTAATGGTTAAAACAAAGGCCAAACAAAATTTGAATATCATTTCATCAAACTGAGTGTGCTCGAGCATTGTTCGAACTTGCTTGAACACGGATGAATAGAATATGACGTAAAAATGTTTCAGACAACTATTAAATGATGCTAGAACAATATTCAAGTAAGATTTAAATGGAATTGAAATATATTTAATTTAAATATAGTTTGAATAAGCTCAAACAATATAAATGAACACAAAATAATATAATTGATGCAGTATGACAAACATTTATAGCATTGCAAAGTGCAATTGAAGTAACACAAAACATATAAAATAACAAAATGCAGTTGAAGAGATATAGCTCAACAAGCATAACAAACAACCATAATATAATAGTCAACAATTTAAGAGATAACAAAATGTCGATTACGTAATAGTTTATAATTTCATTAATAATTACAAAATCCATAATACAATAAATATAAATTGAGAAGTTAATAAAAATGGTCATTGTGAAAGTTAATATCACTAAATGCAACTTCTAGAAAAAATTAGAGTAACTTTGGAATGAAATTATATAGAATACAATACTCATTACACAGTCTATACATAAGTAAGCAAATATAGAAGCTCTTAAAGATGATGGTGATGCAAGTCACTCTCAGTAATCAAGATATGGTAGTGAGTTGGTAAGCTTGGGTAGACAAGTTTGTTACAAAAATGTATACTTTTGTATCAATCTTTAACATCACTAACTAGTGCAAACATTCAATAATATAAAATGTCATATTATTTCCTTCAATGTTGAAAACAATGATAGTCATTATTCAAATTATTTAATATTTTTTCTAACACACGTCACATATGTAGAAATAATATTAGAGGGGATATCTGCATAATAGTTTATTAACACAAATGAGAAAATTTCCAAAGAGACAGTGAATGAAAAATAATATAATTCTATCATGTTTGAATCGCAATCTCATAAAATTCAAATTTGTTCGAACTTTACTAGAAGTTATTTGAATTTTACTTCAATCTCGATCGTCTTGTTTGGACCCTTTTACACCCACAAACAAATTTTAATGAAACAATTGTTTAAATCTTCGTTAATCAACTTGCATTCAAATCATGATCAAATTATGATCTGACTTTACCATAAGAAAGCTTTAAGTTTGATTTAACCTTTTGTGAATTATTTTAAACCTTATTTACAAATATAAACAAAGTTTGAATATGAATAAGTTTAACCAAAGATTGATGAAACTTCGAATAAGATTCAATTGATAGCATTTAACCTAAGCACTATGATTTCTAATGTAATATTCAATATATGATTCAAATTACGAACAATATCTTTTAAAACTCAAAGAACTAGATGAATAACATCACCAACCTTGAACAATTAGTTTGAGATAGAGATGAAAAACTTTGTATATACTCTGTTGTATGCCAATGACATGTAAATGACAATTGTCGGAGAGAAGGAAGACATAAAAGAACAGACAACTTCACCTAGTTTCTTGCACAAAACTTCGCTTATATGCTTGCTCAAACATCTCCTTGATTTCTATCCATACAAAACATCATCATTCGGTTCGAAACAAACTCTTTAAGCATATTTTCCAACAAAACAAACAATAAGCATATTTATCAAATTTTTACCATTATGAAGCATATAAAGTCAAATTTCTCTATTTTTTATCACATATATAATTATTTTTATTTTCTTTATAAACCTTTTGTTGCCACCAGTGAAAGACTACAACCTATTATGTTGGACACCTATAAAAAATGTATGAGACTCAATCTATATTGATTGAGATAACCACTAAAACAATTAGATTGTAAACATAAGGAGTGCAGAATAAAATAACATCATTAAGATTCTTACTTCATATATTTTATATTTGCTTTGAAGTAAAACAAAGAATGACTATTTGTAATGAATTTTGTAATTCATTTAAACCCAAAACCAATATTCAACAATTTTTCTATCACATTTCAACGAAGACAGAAAAAAAGAAAAAAAAAAATACAAATCAATACTGTGAATTCTTCATCCAATCAAACAACTTCTACCATTAAGTTCCATACAATTCAAACCTGCGACAAAGGTGTCGTCTTCTTCCCCACCCAAACGATCCTACGTAGCCAGCAGCAAAGCTTCTGAATTGAACACAGCGGACACATTCCTAATGATCCCTCCGCAGCCATAGCTCGCCACCAACTCTCCCTTCTCTTCTCTCTCTTCTGTTCCTCCTCCCTCTCTCTCCTCCTCCTCCACTCTTTCCTTCAAATCCCCCTTAGCCGGAATCCGAAGCACCAGCCTCCCACCACTCCTCTCAGCCTCAAAAACCCAAGCCCTGAAACCAATCAACAAAACCCTCCCTTTCTCACTCTTCCTCCTCAAAAACAACCTTCCTTCTCTCCTAAGCGTCGTCAATGGCGGCGGAAACTCCATTGCTGCAGAACTGCTTCGTTTCTCCGTCAACCTCTTCTTCCTCTCAGCATCAATTTCCAACTCGCAATTAAAGCACATTGCGCCGTTTTCCAATCCCAATGTCTCCGTGCACATATCCATATTGCAACGATTTGAAACCGAGGGCCCAGAAGCAGAGCCGCTCCAACGGTCGATTCTAGGTTTTTCTTGTTCCGAACTAGGATTCAGAAGATCGAAACAAGGCTCTAGACTACGGGAAAGCGACGGGTAAAGCATTGAAGATAGAGAAATAGACGATTGGAAATAGAAAAATCGATAAAGATCAGATCTTGCAGGGTTTAAAGGCGAGGAGACAGGGAAATTGAATTAGTTATATTGCAGATAATGAAGAAGAAGAGGGGAATTTAACTGAGCGGGCGATGCTGAGGTAAGTAATCGACGTGGCTGAAACAATTAGATTAGGCTGATGCTAATTTTGGATAACCACGAGGGGTGCAGAAAAAAAGGGGAAATTTGCAAATAATCCTTCAATTACATATTTTACATATATATCTTTAAAATTTATTGCTGCGTATTCAAAATTTTGCAAATATATCCATTGTTTGACTTGTACGTTTATATAGAATTTACAAGCATAAATAGCATCAATATTTGATATTAGGGAAAATTACATAGATAAAACCGAATTTTAATGGATTTACCTCTCTCACTCCTAAATTTTCATTTCTATACATAACCATTTATCTATGGATGAAAAGATAGATTTAACTATTAAAATATGATAATGAGAGCTACTTTCATTTGATGTTTGTAATCATCAAACTTTACGTGTGAGATAGGTAACTACGAAAGTTTTGGATGTTATTTATGCAAAACTCCTTTATATCAATATGTTTAAATTTGTATTTGATGCATGTTGGAAGCTAGGTGGCGGTACAGTGAACAATTATTGAATTAGCATTGTACAAAAATTTAGCACGCATTCATATAATTAATGAGAAATAAGCAGGAAGAGACGCCTTAATTTTCAACGATTATTATGAATTTATTTGTATAACTCTATTCATAGAGTCTCTATTGCAATTAAGAAAGGAATATGGGCCACTATGATCGAGAGAGTCTCGAGAGATTTTGTTGATTGGACAATGTTCTATAGACATTTAACTGCCTTAATGATGTGAGAATTGAGTGATCCTAGTATCGTTGGATTCCTTTTGTTGAGTCGCTCGATTTGACTAAAAGCTAACAAGATTTTGAGATCTGTTTAACATTCAAATTATGCCCATAAAACTTTTGAATGTGGTTTAACAACTTGATATGGATTTGATTTTAATCGAATTTGATCAATTTTGATATCATTGAGTCCGTATAAGTTTGTTGAAAATAGAGCTCTATATGACTTTTAATTGAGTTTGAACATTTTTAATTTAAAAAATTATCTGGAAATCATATCATGTCCATGTTGAATAATTAAAATTTGTTAGTAGGGTACTAATATTTATTTTTTTATAGATTATAATTATATTTATTTTTTAGTAAATTATATATGAGAAATTAAAAAAAAAAACAAATGCATGATTTTGATTATTAAATACATTGTGTTTTTATTTTAAAATAATTTTGATGAAATATATTATCAAACGACACAATATTTTTTTCTTAAATATATGAGATTTTTATTGATATATTATTTTTTTAATATATATGTAATCGTGAAGTGCTCCCGGATATGAATAATGTATTTGGATAATTTAGCACAGAAAGGACAGTTAAAAAAAAAAGACCAAAAATATATTAAAAACATAAAATTTTAAAAAATGTAATTATAAATAAATAAATAAAAGAGCTCTACGTTTTCATATTAAATTTTAGAAAGAGAAAATTTTGATTAAATATATATTTAAATTTGGGAAAAGACTCTAATAGCTCTCATCTTTGATAATATTTGACAAATTGGGCTCTGACAGGGGAAAATATTTGTGCAAGTAAAGCGCACGGACCGTTGTGTCCTTCATCCATATTACATGGAGGTTATTCAGAGGGTATTGGGGGTATTTTCATGTTTTATCACATGTGACCTCCTTGTAACTTACCTGTAAACTCCTTGTTTTTATACGTTACAGGTAAGTTACATAGAGATTATACATACGTGACAGTTTTCTATATAGCGCTACGTATATTTTACGTACGTAAATTTCTCTCCATGTAGGGAGAGGAATTTAAGTGAGGATTTAAAAAAAAAAAATTTATTGATTAATAAATATTTTAATTAGCGGAGGTTTATATGGATAAGATACGCCATATAACTCCTCGCGAACCGTTCAAAAAGTACGGCTTAAGATCTTTCTAAATTATATTGAAAGATTTACATTATTATTTATTACCACTGAAACTTTTGTATTTTTATACGTTTGAATTAGCATTATTTTTTATAGAAAGGATAAAATTATCAATATTATTATTTTTTTTAAGTATTGAAAAAAAATATGCTGAGTGTTACAAAATTACTAAATTGTTTGAACTATCTAGAAAAACATATTAAATTTTGTTATTTATATCGAGAAATTGTAAATTTTTGCCGGGGCAATCGTCTATGTTTTCGTTTTCTCTCTTTTTATTTTTAAATGAGTCGTCAGTTTGTCAATAAGGTATACTTTTATTTTTCGAATAAGTCTATCTTTCTGGATTATGTGAATGCTTATGAGAAGAGAAAAACTGAAAATAACATGACATATGATATGACAAAGGTGGACGAACAAGATAAACAATGCAGAAAACTTCTGTGTGGCAAACCTCGTAAGAATATGCCAAATATATATGCCCAAAAACGATCGGACCAAAATAACTTGTGTAAAATATCCACGAAAGAATGCATGCAAAAGCTTCCCACAACTATAGATTCATGTGTGTTTTATCGTTCTGGGGTCCAAAATATTCTAAAGAACATGTATTCCACTTGGTTTATTACTTCTTAGGGGTTACCCAAGTATGCCCTTGATCCAGGGAGCTTTGCTTGCATTTAAAGTGACAATTATCATAGGTCTATCAAATGACAATTAATTCGCAGGGGAATAATCAGACACATTCAATGATCTCGCTAAGTAGGGCTCTAAAAAAAAACTCGTAGTTCGTGAACAGTTCATGTTCGACTCGCCAGAGAGTTTGAGTTCGATTCTTTCAATAAGAAAATGAGACAAACACGAACAATTTTTTTTTCGTTCGGTTTATAAACGAATCAAACACGAATAATCATGGGTTTGTGTTTGAATCGTTATTATTCGAAATATAAGATAATTTAAAATAAATATATATAACAAATTTATTATAATTTCAAAATAATTATAAAATCTAAAAAAGTATCATATTTAAAAAAAATAAATTCTATAAAATATTAATAATAATATATTAATATTAGTTGTAATAATACTGAATTAATTTATTAATAATTATAATACCATTTTAACAATTCAAACAACCCAAAAAAATTTGAAAGATCTCGAATAATTTGAATAATTCGAACATTTCAAACAAATTTAACCAAACACGGACAGTAACTTCACGAACATTTTCGAATATGAGCTTATTTCAAACACACTTGATTTTAAATGAACCGAACATGAACACGAGCTATGTTTGTTCGTGTTTGGTTATTTTACACACTTACCGTTAATTCACGGAGCGGAGAGTTGGTCTCTCATGTCTTCACATGGATAACTGACTCATCGACATACAGAGTCTACTGAATAATCAGATCATCTCGATGGGATATCCAAATACGTCAAAGGAAGGGAGGAGTAATCCCTAGCATGTAAAGATAGCCAGGTCGGGCCACCACATACTTGTCATCCTAAGTCACTATAACCTTAAGTATACATGGTCGTGAAGGTAGTTGACTCATCACGTTCATAAATCCCTGTTTAGCAATTTGTTAATTGCATAGTCCATGAGAACCTCGATAGGCCTAAGGTCAAATTAATGAAACTCAATCATATAACTATCAGGTGGAGTTCAAATATGTGGGACTTACACCCG
This sequence comes from Papilionanthe hookeriana x Papilionanthe teres, assembly GCA_022702705.1. Lineage (NCBI taxonomy): Eukaryota > Viridiplantae > Streptophyta > Magnoliopsida > Asparagales > Orchidaceae > Papilionanthe > Papilionanthe hookeriana x Papilionanthe teres. The sequence goes on from CM040437.1 coordinate 67,249,254, forward strand.
AAGTGGCAAGAATGTCGTTGGAAAGGAAGAGAATGAGAGGTTTAACTACAAAGCCGAAAACACTCCCAACAAAGAACTCACACCACGTCCGAGTCAAGGGAAGCCACTAACACCCTATGCAAGCTAGACAACTACCTAACAGAAATAGTATGACTTGGGATATGAACTAGCTCGAAGAACGTGCAGGAAAGTAAAAACAGATTTGGAAAGTTTTGATAATTTTAATCGTATATTTTAATTAGTCTTAATTTTTTTTATTAATTTTGTAAAAATTATTTTTATAAGTTTTAGGTTCTAAATAGCCTAAAACTTATGGTTATTTTAATAATTTATTCATAATTATTATTTTATGAATATTTTGATTGGAGAAATTTTAAAATATGATAATCTCAATTTAAAATAAAAAAGACAAATTTTAAAAAAATTATAAAATTGACCAATTCATAGTTACCCTTAGCAACGCGTGGTGCCACTTATAACATATGACTTGAGAGCACATCCACCATTATGTGCCTAAATTTATATTTTGATAAAATAGCTTATTCCAACGTCTCCCCAAATTATTTAAACCGAACTATAAATTTTCGTCATTTTAGAACGGAGACCCTAAAAATCACAATCCATTTGATGACTGTTTTACGAGCAGCCAAAAATAATTTAGGTTAAATAATAAAAAAAGTGGCATTTACATAAATAGCACTCAATTCTTGAGAATTTACACACATATATAACACCTAAATCTTTATTTTTACATTCACATCATCAAAATCTTTCGTATCTCATAAAAAAATATCATAATTGATACGCCAACAATAAATTTTTATCGTCCGACATGAATCTCGATGCATGACATCAATCTCGGTATAATATTTTGAGCAAGAAACGATCAAATCTTTGATAAAGTGTCATCAAGAGCTCTGATTTCAGCAAACGTAGTCAAACTGACCGGATCGATAAGACGAACCTAATGATATAAAAACTAGTCTAATCCGAGTCAAATCAAGATCACATCAAGTTATTGATTCATTTTTAGAAGATTTGCTGACACATTTGAAAGATCAAACAAATGCCGACACTAGCAAGACTATACTCGAATCAAACGTCTGGACAAGACAAATCCAAAGTGCCCAAGATCACTCAATTGATCAATTCTGAAATCGTTAAGGCTATCAAGTGCCTCCTAAACGCCGTCTGATCAAGGGAAGCTCTTTGGACCGTATGATCAAAATGTCTGTATTAATTGCATCCAAAATACTATAAATGTAACCCCCAACACTCACATGAGGGGGGAGAAGCTTATAGAGTGCATGAGGCCTTAAGGAGAAGCTGCAGCTTAGCACCACCGCCGACCGCTTTCGACCGCCGCCGACCTCCGTCAACCTCCGTCACCGTTGACCTACGTGACCATCGACCTCTGTCACCGTCGACCTCTGTGGACCTCCATCACCACCGACCTCCATCACCGTTGACCTCCGTCGTCGTGGACCTCCACCAATTATCGTCAATCATCGCCAACCAGACACCATCAGTCGACATTCTAGTTTGAAACATATAATTACTCTATTCCGTCTGTGGGACACGGGATTTCTGTAAACATCAATAAATAGTAGATTCTCATAATTGGGTCAGACCCTATGAATTTTCCTTTTACGAGTTTTACAAGTAACAAATTTTAGAGTCATCGCCGCTTATTTTTCATTTGTGTGTGTGCTGAATTTTCGTACAATAGTAACACAATAATCCTCTACACGCATTTTTCAGCACGCATCAATCATTTTAAATTTTAAGAAGTAAATTGCAACTCCCACACTCATAAGATGGTATGTATGTAAGCATTTGAAGTTTAGATATTAAATATGTAAATACATAGGAGTTGAGTTGTTCGTATGTAAACTCCTAAAATATTAATAAAATAAATATATTATTAATAAATATTTCTAAATTATTATTATTATTAAATTATGACATATTTTATTAAACAAATAATTAAAATAATTCTTATTAATTAAATTATATTTAAAAAATAAATCACACTTGACTAGAGATGTCGTCATATTAAATATATAGTTTTTTTTTTTTTAAATGAATACAAATATACAATAAATTAGCTGTACCGTACTTAGATTTGATTAACCTTCAAATTTTTTAAGAACTTCTCAAACTAATTTATTTTCTAATATTAGCAAACTCAACTTTATATAATGTTAATCGAGGATCTAGACAAAAAATGGACGGTCATGATCGTCAAAGTATTAAATTCCGTTCTCCTGGCAAACGAGCCGATCCCAGTCACCCTTGCCCGAAAGTCACCTGTGCTGACTGATAGTCGTGCGTGGCAGTCATGGTCGGTCCGAAAGCCTTATGAAAAATAATTTAATATAACCTGATTTTTTTTATCGTGTTGACAGATTTACTCCAAATAATAATTTTGTCAACAAATCACGTGCTTCAGTTATGCGTATCTGTGTGTATACATATTTAATGAAGCTAATTATTAATATTAAATTATCTAATATTAGAAGAAATTATATACATAACATTAATTTTTTTAATTTATATACTTAATATCTAAGTTTAATAGTTATATTATATAGTTGTTAATAAATAATATGATTCTCACCATAAAAATTTATAGAAAATTATAATAAATTTGTGCGTCAAATAAAATTGTGGTGACGATCTAAAACATAGAACACATAGAATGGTGTTCCTAACAAAGTTTAAGTTAACATACACGATAGTAATGAGACCGGCAACAACAACTTACTAATGTGGCATTAAAACTTAGATGAGTTTGTTTAGTGTCGTGATGAGCTAAGTAATTACCAAAGAAGATTAACTGAAATAGGGCAGTATTAAGAGTTTTCTTATTTAAATTGTTGTATTAAATTAGATTGTACGGATTATTATTTATTGGAATTAAATCAAATGAATATGACAAGCAACCTTTTTTGTTCAAAATTTTAACATGGTATCAGAGCCTATTCGAATCTCTCCGTTCTAAATCATTCGTCGTTTTCCATCGCCTTTGTGTATCATTCACTTTCATTTTCGACTCGAGCTCATTCCATCTTGTCGGCTGCTTCCTACATATTTGACTGCTTCTTCCGCTTCAGCTTCGTCTACTTCGACTTCAGCTTTTTCGTTGCACTCAAAGATTGAAGTCTTAGGCTTTGGAAAATCCTAAAACTCACGGCTTCGACATTCAATACTCTTGGTTGCAGCACTCTCAGATTCGACACTCTCGGCTTCGGCACTCTCCGCTGCGGCACTCACGGTTTCAACATTCTTGGTTCCGGCACACTTGGCTTCAGTACTCTCGCACTCATGACTTCAGCATCCTCGGTTCCGGTACATTTGGCTTTAGTACTCTCGGCTTCAGCACTCTCGATTTTGACAGTAAAGGCTCGAGGATTTTTTTGTTTCAACTTCAGATTCCTCTCCCAAATCTCGTCTCCAGGCAGTAAGTTTTTTCTGGTTCCCATGTCTTCGACTGCTCATTTGGTTCACTCGACTGAGTTGTTCACTCTTTTTTAGTGCTTCATCTGTTCGTCTGTGCATCAGTTTGTTGTTGGCAAATTGATGCTTCTTGATCAACCAACATCAATTTAAGAGAAGATATAAATGAAGATTAACTGAAATCTATTAAGAGTTTCCTTGTTTAAATTGTTGTATTAAATTATGTATATTAATTTTACATATTATTTCCTTATAGCTGAATGGTTAGGTTTGAAATATATATTATTACAAATTATTATGTATTATTAGGATACATAAATTAGATTGTACGGATTATTATTTATTGGAATGAATTCAAAGAAATAAGACAAGCAGTCATTTGATCAAAATTTAACAGTGATATTTATATCTTTAATAGATAAATTATAATTCAAAACATGATCTGAAAAACAATAAAGTTAATCTTGAGATTAATATTGTAATAACTATTAAGTACATAATGTTATATTAGAATATTCTAATAAAAATTAAATATATTCTAAAGTTCATATATGTATATATTATTTATATTGTATATAAATAAATAAATAAATTAATTAAATGCCGTAATACTACTCTTAAAAAAATAATTTTATTATTTTTTAAATCATATTTTGAAATAACATTTGTCTACTGGTCTATCTGAGGCCCGCAGTAGTTTTAACTGTTTGAGTAAATTGTATTTTTGATAATTTTTATTTTTTAAATTTTTATTGAAACTCGTGTTTTTTTAAAGATTTTGATTAGGTGCGGTGACAGATTTCTGACTACGATCTGAGTTAAAAAATAAATTATAATAATTATTATAATTTTTTTAAACATTAAATTATTTTTTTTAGAGCTTCAGCTATCTCAAATAAATCTTAAATATATAAATACTAAAAACAATATAATTCTTTTAATTATTTCATCGATGGAGAACCTTTAAAGGGGGAATAAAAGCTAGATTGACAGCAGGGAAGAAGAGGGAGAAAGAAGATAAATCATTCGCTATTTCGCTTCAATAAGTAAGCGCATCTTCTGCCAACCCCATCCCGACATTTCGATCCCAATTCGCGCTGTTTCCGCCTCCTCTAATCATCGCGAGTACCGATTTCTCGATCCCTCTTCTATTTTTTCGTTTATTTTTTGATTGCTGGAACTTGATTTTCGTGAATTGTTTGTGCTGCGTGATCAGATGTGTTTTGTTAGCTTAGCATCGATGCGTGAGATGATGATCTTCTTGCCTGGAAGGAGACCGGAGTGGTATTTTTGGTTCCGGAAAGAAGTTTTTCATTGTGATTGATCGATGGGTTGTTTAGTGAGCTCGGTTTCGTTTGTTTATCATTTTATGGCAAATCTTCTTTATCTCTAGGTTTGGTTATCGCTGATTAGATCCGCAGTTTTGCCGGCGTTTTCTTATTAATCTGCCAGCTCTAATTGATGTGGTAGGTAGGGTAGGAGAGGCTGTAGATTGCTAGGATTTTAATTGGGTGATGGAGAAGTGGCGGGAGTGCTTACCGTTGGCCCTAGATTTTTGATATGGTAGAGGGTCTGATTCAGACGAAGTTCTGGCGATTGTTGATGGAGACCGACGAGGAGAGTGATGTTGAAAACTTGCTTTGAAGTAGGCTTCCTCATTGATTCTTTGAGATGTTGCAGTGTGCTGATTTTTCGTCTTTCTTTTGGTTTCTATTGATTGTAAAGCCTTTGGAATTCTCCTACTCCTAAAGTAGTATATGCGCAAATTCATCTCAAGATACATGTCAAATGTGATTAAAAAATTTTCCTTATATTTTGACAGCTTTCTTTTGAATTTCATTGATATATATTTTCCAGCATATTCGTATGTTTGAATTTTTACCATCTTAATTCCGGATTGATATAAAATAATATTAAAAAAGTCTTTTGAACTGTTTGCTAAGATTTAATCCTAGGAATGCATATAAACGGTTCTTATGTAGAAAAATGGTTGAGAATTCATATGATATTGGTAAACTTATTGGTTCAGATAACTGACAATGCTGATACAACATCTCATATTGATATCATTGTAGATATCTGAGAAGGCTAGAATCAAACTATGTCTACTTCTACAAAAATTCTGGACCCTGCTTTTCAAGGAGCTGGCCAAAGAGTGTATCCTTCCTGTAACATATTTTTGGCTATTTAGGATTGTCGCTGAGCTCTTTGTGGTCGATATTTATTGCTTTTTGTCCTAAGTGCTTATCATTTACTTAACACCACATAGAGGCACTGAGATTTGGCGTATTGAGAACTTTGAACCAGTTCCTTTGCCAAAGACTGACCATGGTAAATTCTACTCAGGGGATTCATATATCATTTTACAGGTAAAACTAGCAATTCCTTTTCAATGTTTGCTTCCTCTAGACCAATGGTGGTTATGATCTGCCCTATCATTTTGCTTTTATTTTTGGCGCATGTACTTACATACCGCACAATTCTTATATATTTACATATCTAGCACCTAAACTTTGATATTTACATGCATACCACTCAAATCTTTTAACATCATATAAAAAATACCACTATTACTAACTTTTAAAACTGAAATACTTTTTTGATGCATGGGTTTATAGTACCAAAGTATCAAAGTTTAGGTGTTGAATATGTAAGAACATAAGAATTGTGTGGTATGCATGTAAATTTCCCTTTCTTTCTTCCATATCACAAGCATTGCTGTTCAAATCATTTTTAGTTGCTATGTCGATATGCTAGTCTATTTGCCCTTGTTTTTTTGACTAGATTTGTGGTCTTATTGTATGGTACGTGGTATGCCTTAATGTTCATGGAAACTCAGATAGATTACTGTCTCATAGCAGGATTACTGCTATGATTATGCACTGAATTGTTACTCAGAGGCATTTTTGTTGCTCAAAGCTAGATCCCTCATTTGAAGGATTTTTATGGGAATGTGGATGTGATCATCTATCCTGTAGATGTGTTTTAGCTTCTTTGGCTCTTTATACCATGTATAGGATTTTCCTGCCGTTTTTTTAATTGGGGGCATTTACATGCATACCACACAATTCTTACCTATTTAGATATGTAACACCTAAATTCTAATATTTACATGCATAACACTGAAAACTTTAATATTACATAAAAATACCACTTTCACCTACATTGTAAAAGTGAAATGCACCTTTTCATGCATAATTTATAAGATGTACATGTGAAAGTTCAAGTGTTAGATATGTAAATACATAAGACTTATGTGCTATGTGCGTATATTTTCCCTCTCGTTATTGTTTTGTTTGAGAGCTGCCTTGTGGAAAAATTGTCTATATGAGTTTGCTGACATGGATGCAGAAGTTTTGACTTTTTTTTTGGAGTAAGAATTTGTTGTTTTATAACAAATCTAATTGCCTTGATTGTTGTAGGTAAATAAAAGGCCACTAATTGAATTCCTAGCTATTACAAATTTAACAAGGAACTTATCATAGAACTTTTGTATCCACTTCAAGTATTTTTTTTTCTTAAATGATTTTTAAGGTTTAGCTGATGAAGCTGAATGTATTTTATTCTCATATTATAATGGAGAACATTTTCAAAATGATCCTTGGTAAATAAATATTAGAACTTAGGTTATAGATACATAAGAATTGTGTGGTATCTACATAAATCCCTCTTATTCAAACTCATTTTGATCACAATTGGTGTGATGCTAGTTGTACGGTTGATTGGTTGGCCAATAAAGGATGAGGGATGAGGTCTTCAAGAGTTTTATATCCTAGGAATGAGTTTAGGAGTTGTAGTGGGTGGAGACAATTTTCTCCGAGTCTGACTAGCCTTGAACTTTTTTCTCACATTGTAATTTGAACTTTTGATTATAAATAAATTGGTAACACTCCACTAGACACAGATTAACTTAAAAGAAGGGCCTTTAGCGGATAGTATGTGGACCTTTTGGATTATATTCCTGTGTTTGCTACTGCTTGATTTTAAGAAATAATTCATTATTTAAACAAACAGCACCTTTGATGTTGGCCAGCCTGGAATTATGCCTTGGAAATCAATATCTTCTATCGACACTTGGTAAAGCTACCCTCTAAGTCAACCTCCTCCTTCACCTTGGATTAAGGCTGGCATGATCTAACTTGCTTGACTTTGCTAAGCTATCATTGTTTCTAGGCTAGCTGGTCTAGATGGTGCAAAGAGTTTTTTTTTTTAGCTTGATAATATAATGTATTTTTTAAATCTTAAAAAACCTCCGTAAATCTCTTACAATTAATTTGAGGCATTTATATTCTTAAAATGTCTAAACTTTCAGCTAAGGCCTGTTAGAAATTCCAAAATTGTTCTTATCAAAGATACTATTATTCTCAAATTAATTTTATTTGTAAATCATTTTTGGCATTATGTGAAGAATTTTGCTAATATCAGCTAGGGTTATTTCAACTTAAATAGAATCATTTCATATTTGGTTTAACGTGAGAAAAAATTTACTATTAAGAAAAATCTTTGTTATTTTGAAATGAATTTTCAAAAAATTTTATAGCTTTTAAATAGAGAAAATGGTGAAAATGGTCCTTTCACTATTTGTGGGGGGCCATTTTTGCCCCATATTTTATAACTCTATGATTTAGTCCCTAGACTTTTAAAATAAGAGTCAAAATGACCCATTTTTAAAAGTAATAAAAATTGAAGTTAAAGCTAACTGATGGTCTTAAAAAAGAGGCATTTTTGGAATTTTCATTTTAAATTTTTACAAAATCTAATAAAGTTTCTTTTTTTTTTTTAATTTTATTTATTTATTTATTTTTTAAATTTGGGATATTTTGGAAGAAATTTATCAATAATAATTTATGAAAATTTCGAATTTAATATGTATTAATTTCTTCAATAAGCATTTGAAGTTGAAGTAAAAAAAGTATTGGGAAAGTTGTCAATAGATTATATCACAAACAAGGCATAAGAAATTATATTTTATAAAATTTTAAGAAAAAGGTGTAATTCTTTAAAACACTCATTTTTTAACATCAAATATTAATTTTAACTTTGCTTTTCATTATTTTTTAATGACATGATCATTTTAGCTTTTATTTTAAGACTCAGAGAGTAAATCAAAATTTTTATATAGTTTGAGATTAAAATTGAACCGTCCATGATAGTCGTAGGTCCATTTAGACTATTTTCTTCTTTTAATTATAAGCATGCTAGCTCCGTCCACATGCCCAGAAAAAATTTCTTGATGTATTTCTAAGTTGAATTGGCTTATAAAAAGATTTGAGTATAATACATACCTCTCTCTCTCTCTCTCTCTCTCTCTCTCTCTCTCTCTCTCTCTCTCCCTCCCTCCCTCCCTCTCTCTCTCTATATATATATTTAACACTATGATATCAAGAATTTTTTGGGGCTATGGGCGTGCTAATGTAACATTTCTTTTAAAATATTATCTATTTTCATTTGTTCGTCTTTTGGTAAGCATCACAAGTGTTTCTCCATCTGATCTGATTTAGCACATTTGTTCTGAAATTTGGAGGGAGCCCTTGTGTCCATAATTGTCTGCCTGTAGGTCTCCAAACTTATATTCCTTGACCCTTAAAACTAGAAGTATGGCTTTTGGACAATCTACTATCATATGTTTTCATTGTGACACTTTTCGCAATGTTATTTTTTCCCCTTTTTATTTGGTTTTTGCATTATGAATGTTTGTTCTTCAAGTTCTATCTTATATGCCCGTGGAACTTCTTTTTCATCTCTTTTATGTTAAGCCATCGCTGTCTTGCAGACTTCTTCTGGCAAAGGTGGTTCTTATCTGTATGACATTCACTATTGGATTGGGAAAGATACTAGTCAAGTATGATGCTCACCCTTTTTTTTTCAATGATACATACATACCTCTGAAATTTCTATGTATTTACATATCTAACATCTAAACTTCAATTCTTACTTATTTGCCACCTTACATTTGTATGCAAAATTCTGTTTCACTTTTTGAAAGTTAAAATAGTGGTATTTTTGTTGTGATATGAAAAAATTGGGTGGTATAAATTTAAGATGGAAGTTTAGGTGTTAGATATGTAAATTCATACGAATTTGTTGGTATCATTGTAAATGCCCCTTTTTTAAACTTTTAAAGGACGGTATTGAGATGGTCTTCATTATTTTGATTGATAAACTGTTTCCAGGATGAAGCTGGAACTGCAGCAATCAAAACAATTGAACTAGATGCTTCTCTTGGTGGTCGTGCAGTTCAACACAGAGAACTTCAGGGTCATGAGTCTGATAAGTTTTTGTCCTACTTTAAGCCATGCATCATTCCTCTTGAGGGCGGTGTTGCCTCTGGATTTAAAAAACCAGAAGAGGAGAAGTTCGAAAACCGCCTTTATGTTTGTAGGGGCAAAAGAGTTGTTAGAATGAAGCAAGTGAGTAGCTTTGAAGTTCTTTTGTTTGTTTTCATGATTAAGCTAGGGTATTTTGTGGAGGTTATTGCGGAGGTGCTCTATTGAACAGGTTCCATTTGCACGTTCTTCATTAAATCACGATGATGTATTTATTTTGGACACTGAAAACAAAATATATCAATTCAATGGCGCCAACTCAAACATCCAAGAAAGAGCCAAATCCTTAGAAGTGATACAATATTTGAAGGATAAATACCATGAAGGAAAGTGTGATGTTGCTATTATTGGTAAGCTTGCCTTGCATATTAATAATTTGTATTGCTTTTGTATTGCCTTCAATTTTGAATACTTCATTTATGATTTGCTTTTTTGTTCACAAGCTTAGATGATGGGAAGCTCGTAGCGGAGTCAGACTCGGGTGAATTCTGGGTTCTCTTTGGTGGCTTTGCTCCTATTGGCAAAAAGCCAACAGGTGAAGATGACGTGGTTATGGAAAAATCTCCTGCAAAGCTTTACAGGTATTTTTCTTATTCAAGTCATGTTTTCTTAGAACACTGTTGTCTACAAGAAATTAGGAACCCGTATTGCATTGTCAGAAGTCTTGATAAAAGTTATATCCATTTTACGTCTGTTGTCTTTTTTCTTTTCAGTTTAGTGCAACTAAATGATTTCAAATTCATGCTAAGCTTGTTCTTTCATTGAGGCAAGAACTAAAATTAGGTCGGTTCGAAGACGGTCTTACATCTTTTCAACCATATTTAGCACGCACTATTGCAACCAACATGGAATCCTGCCTAAACTTCGCATATATTTTTTCTTTGTCAAATTTATGGCCAGCTTGTTAGGCAAAAATAGGGGCATAATAGTGAAGAAGATAGTTGCAGCAGTCTTTGATATACTATTGTGGCCATTCAGAAGGACTAAAATTTGTACGAGGCTAATGGTTGGATATCTTGATTGATTGGGCATCTAGCTAGTCAACACATGGGCGCCAATATAATTCATCATTGAAAGCCAACTCTACTGTAGAGTAATTTTGTAGTTTCAAACGCGGATATTTTTCCTTAATTTTGAACTTTTTTTATTTTTCCATTTGTTGGCCGTTCTGAGCTGTCATTACCGGTGTTACTGGAATAAGTCCTTTTAATATCATATCGGACAAGGGTTTTTGTAATTCCATTTGGCAAACACGGCCAAAATTCAAATTCTGGTTATGTAAGATCTTTCCTGTACAGTGGGTGTAAGTCGTGTTTTTAACCAGTGTTGGGTCACATAAAAGTGCATGTTAATGGACACGTTACTTTTCATTTATAATTTTAGGTCCTAAATATCAACTTTTGAATAAGCTGTTTCAGTTGTTGTGCTTCTTCGATTGTTCTCTCTAGATTAGAAGAAAAACTTACTCTGTTTTATTGGTTACTTTATTTTATAATTGTGACTGTTAACAACCTATTGCTGGTTTTCTTTACTACAGTTAACTCTGGTTTTCTAATATTTTTGGCTAGCATAAGATGTATTAATCAGCTTAAGAAGCAAATGTCAAACGATTTAATTAGGGTCAGTGTCTCACTGGAAGAGAAGTAACGGACTGATACATAACAAGAGCAGAGCTTGCGTGTTTAAGGAGATCTCTTACCAAAGATTCGACGCCAATTGTAAAAGTCAATGCCGAAGGCTTCGTGCGTGTAGGAGAAGAAGTGGATCGCCGTTTGTACGAGAGAAGCAAGTGGTTTGTATGCGAGAAAAAAGGGGCAAATTGAGTGTGAGTCTTGTTGCATATAATTTGAAGGTGGAAGTGCTCGTATGTTCAGGAGGTGAAGTCGACGTTGAGCAATGAGAGAAAAAGAGGGGACACGAGGTTACGCTATTTTTGCCTGCCGGAAGGAGAGGCCTCGTGTGGGAGGAGATGTCTCCAATGAAGGAAAGGCAGAGTGGTGCCCCTAGCGTGCGGGAAACTTTATCTCAGGCCGAACCGTAAGGGAGCAAAGGGTGAGCCGTGCATGAGTAATAAATAAAAGGAGGCATGAGTGCGGGTTAGATAAGCCAAATTAAGGATATTTATTTTTTTATTTATATTAATTGAATTATATTTAAAGCATTGATATGGATAGTTCATATTTTTTTGTATGAAGTATGTATGTTTACACTACTACAAAAACAGTTTTATATTAATTTTTCTAAAAAGATATGAGAGTATTACATGACTTTTAGATTTTAACAATGGTGCATTTAAATAAAAATAAAATATAAGGCGTCTCATAAGAAAAAAATTTATGTTATGATAAATAAATATAAGGCGTCTCATAAAAAAATATTTTATGTTATGATAAATGAAATAAAAATATTGTATACATGAATGTTTGTATGTGTTTGCAAAGAGAAATTTCACCCATTTATGCTAAAGGCGGGGGTGCACGGGTAGATGTTTTTCTACCACATTAGATAAATCACTGTGCTGATGAGAGATTATTGGTTAGTAAATATAAGGCGTCTCATAAAAAAATATTTTATGTTATGATAAATGAAATAAAAATATTGTATACATGAATGTTTGTATGTGTTTGCGAAGAGGAATTTCACCCCTTTATGCTAAAGGCGGGGGTGCGCGGGTAGTTGTTTTTCTACCACATCAGATAAATCACCATGCTGATGAGAGATTATTGGTTAGGGGTGAGTAGACACCCTACCACCTTTGACAATTGTGAAATTTAGGTCAATGAGAGAGTATCAACTATGGGTATTTAGATCAACGAGAGTATCAATTATGAGTGAGTAGATATATTTCCACATCATAAAATAGTAGACCTTGTGACACGTAGCTTTCACACACCCTCCTTCATGTGTACCACAATTATGGGATTGATGCGGGACCTAAGCTGTCCCTTCATGCTAATTGCTACAATCCTGATAGCTGAATTTTGGCTGACGGGGTGCGACCGGTTGCTGGATTTCAAAATCTCACATAGGATTCTTGCCCGTTTGCAACTATCAAGGTTTTTTTTGTCCTTTGTTGAGCTTATTTTCTTTATTTTTTAACTAGGTTTTCTTCTAGCACGAAACTATTTATTTGCTTGTATTTTTTGTTTTAGAGAACTTTTGATTTTGTTTGTGTTTTAGAGATTCTATGATTTCTATCGTAATGGTGCGTTGTATCTTTTTCTTTTTCCAAGTGGTGTTTTTTGTCGCTCGTGTAGGAATAGGTGGCGAATCTCCTCGATATTCATACGACATCATTTCGTGATTTTCTTTGTTGTTTTCAGTGAGAACAACCACCGATCGAGGCCAGCCTCTGTCCAAATGCTTTCAAAACCATATATTTTCTTCAACTTGCCATTCCACAACCATCTCTTTATAACACGTTCAAATGGCGTGAAACTCATGTATTATCTTCAACTTGACATTCCACAACCATCTCTTTACAAAACTCGATTCCAAAATCTCTTCTAGGAGCTCTCATATCACAGCTCGACAAACCCTAGATTCTCAAAAGTGTGCCTTTTTATCCCAATCCAAAAAAAAAAAAAAAAAATAAAATCGTACAACACCCAGCCATTCACACCAAAATTCATAGCCATAATCCTAAAATTTGAAAATCTAATCTTTCCACATCAACCAATATTTTTACCGTGAAACCTACCATCAAAACCTAAGCTATTGACCAACTATGAATTGCAAAGTAAAATACTGCTAGAAACTTGATCGGGAGGAAAATAAACATTTTCGCCTAGGAGAAACCTGCCAAGAGGTGTCCAGGAGCCTACTAGGGAGGATATATAACGAGAAATCTTCTAAATACAACAGTGGCTTGCAACACTTGCGATGAGAAAATTATGTGAGGTTATCCATAACCACATCGATGACTTGTAAAATTGAGAGGAGGAAGTGAATCCCTTTCCTTAGGCAATTTTCAATGACGAAGAACCACTACTTCAACAATTCATCATAGACTATTAGAGAAGAAGCCATGAACTTGTAGTAAAGGTGAATTTATTAGATTTCGTCGGTCGCATGGATCCGGATAAGTTTATCGGATGACTTTAAATAGTGGAGCAAATTTTTAGTACAAGAATATTCCGTGTAACGAGAGTTAAATTGTCAACCATCAAGCTCAAGAAAAATGCTTCATTGTGGTCAGAGAACCTGAAACATCTTTGGCAACGGGAAGGAAAGAGTAAGATCACCGCCTGGTCTAAGATGAAAGGAAGGTGTAACACAAATATTTTCCTCAACATTATCAGCATGATATGTTCATTAAACTTCACTACTTGAGCTAGAGAAATTCTTCTGTGTAGGAGTACGCTGTTGAATTTAATCAACTCATGCTGAAATACGAGTTGGACGAACATGCAATAACGAGGTATCTTGAAGGATTGAAGTCATCTATGAGGAATGTCGTGCAACTGCGGCCGTATTAGTCCATTTTTTATGTGTATACCCTAGCTTTGAAGGCGGAGAAACAATAACGTCGCCAAGTGACAAGCACACCTTATAGGCAGAGTGCAATCAAACACTAAGGGCGCACCTAGTGGAGTATCCCAATTGAATCTGCAAGAGAAAAAAAATTGGTTAAGAGTGGAGAAAAAATAGGGACCTCCAACACTCCCAAATCCATTCTAGCAGAAGTGCCTCAGCTGCGATGACTTTTGGACAAATTGCATCTAATTGCCCGTCATTTTCACCGAGCAGGGAGAAATTGAAGAAATGGAGACACGAGAGAGGATGAAAATTTTAGAGAATAGTCTCAACTTCTGACCGACAAGAAAGATATAATATTAATTGAAGATAAACCCATGAGAGAGACTCCAACTAGATTAATATTGGTTATTTTAGAAGGAAGTGGGTACGAGGAGTCGACACTAGGGAGTTGTTGGGTTTCCTGACCGACAGTGTACCCCTCGAGTGGTTGCTACTGAGAGTGATCCGACATGACAAATTCCATTTCAGAGTTAATTCATTCGGACAAACTTGTTTATTAGATTTGCCCAACTGAGTACGAGAATGAGGAGAAGCATGTTACAAATTTAATGACTTGAGATTTGGCTCATGAGAATATCTATCTATATGCAATTACAACTTTTGTAGTGCCAAAAAAGAATGTATATTTATTTTATCAAGACAGACTTTGGAATGACTTATGTGTTTTGGAGTTGCCTAAAATGGACATGAAAATTGGTTTTGTAATGGGACTCTCATACGCACCAAGATGATGATTTTGTTATAATGAAGATGGATCAATTCTACAAGCTTGTTGAGAAGAAGAAAAAGCCTCTCCTACCCGGGGAGAGTGATGTAGAGCTTTCGTGTGTGCCGCCTACCACATTCCACAAAATTGGTATCTACATGGGACTGAACTCATCCCTTCCCGCTAATTACCACAATCTTGATAGCAAGATTTTGGCTGATGGGTTGCGACCTATTGCGAGACTTCATAATCCTGCATATAATTCCCAGAACAGCCCCCTCCCCGTTTGCAAGATTTTTTCCCTTTTAGCTTATTTTTAATTTTTTTCTCTTTAGTTATGGTTTCTTCTAACTTGAGATTATTTGAATATTTATATTTTTGGTTTCAAAGAACTTTTTATTTGTTTTGTGTTTTATATATTATATCTCTGATTTTTACCCTAATGGAGTGTTGTATCATTTTCTTTTACAAATAGTGTGTATGTAACTTCTACAAGAATATTGATCAATCTTCTTGATATTCATTTTGTGCCTTTTTGCTATTGTCATTGTTTTCAACGAGGCAACCACCGATCAACACCAACCCTTGTCTTAACACCATCAAACTTGTCTATTATTTTTCCCTTGTCATTCCACAACCATCTCCCCACAAACCCTATTTCAAATTATCTTCTATGAGCCCTAGAACGCTATCGTTTAGTGTGCGCCTCGTTGTGCCAATGGTATATGTATCAATTAGGGGTATGTTGGATTATGTTTAGATGGTACCGCTGAGATGGATATTAAAGTTAAAGTATGAAGTACTAAATTTTAAAGATTAAAATCTTGAAAATTACAAACAAATTTAAGCATATCAAAATTTAGGTTATTTTCATTGAACAAAATTATTAATACATACATTATATTATTATATGGTTTCTCGAACATATTGGGAAAGACCAACATACATGTTGCCTTCTTATATTTTACAAGTGTAATTGTTTTAGTAGGTTATTTTTGATAACTCTTTTTATGTTGCTTTAATATTTTTTCAGGTTAATTTTTAAATAAAAAATAAATACTAGTCAAGAGTGGGTACAAAAGGTGAGGTCAGAAGATGAAAATTAAGTTTTTTTATTTGCTAAATTAATTAATTTTTTTAGTGTTTCATTTTATTTGGATTGTAAACTGTTAGTGATAAAAAATGACGGTAGAAAATATTAATTTCATGGTCTAACCGTTTGTTCTCACCTTGGAAACCCTCGGACCTGATTGCGACAAGCTATATTTTGACAACATAATTGAATTTTTGGTTGTTGATATGCTCATACTTTTGAGATGGAAATTTGTTAAAATCTCATTTAAGTTTGTCTTATTGATAGAAAAGGATAGACTTTGAAATCTTTATGCAAAACCTCTCAATTTTTTTTCCATATAAAGAAGGAAAATTAAATACCCAATTACGATATTTTTAACTCCTTAATCACTTCTATACTCCTATTCTATTTCTCTCTACACTATGTATGAGTTGCCCCTTGCTGCCCTCTCACCTGATCCATATCGCTTACGGTCTCATTTGTGTAAAGTCATTCCATCAGGACGGATCATGTTGATCTTGACAATACCCCAGCGGTAGCCGATGTAACACGTGTTAAGTTTGTAGGTGACTAGGATTCTGTAGGTACTGGCACTATTTTTCTTTCTTCTGGTTAGCACTCAACTGGCTTTCCCTTATCGAGGTATAAATGAGGGAAGTATATTTGTCCGTGTTAGTGAAGTCCACTTTTGTCAGTGTTTGACGAAGAAGACACATTCAATCATGCCTAGATACACCCGACCAAGTTATGTGGGCTGCATGCATGATTCGACGTCTCCTTTGTTGGTTAATCTGACATTCTTTGGTTGGCCAGCGGATATGTTTTCTCAAGTTAAGGGGGCAGCCTCCTTGTCGCCCCCACTGGTATATGTGATATCCGTGACTTCTTTTGGTCATGCCTTGGACCCGCAAAAGCTAAGGTGCTCATGAGAAGAATAGTTATTTGGGTTCTGCAACATACAATCTTGCAATTGTTCCTAACTCAGCCACCATGGTCAAGACCCCTTGCACATGTTCCCATGGTGCCTAGGACTTGCGGATTGTTTTCATGCCGGCATGCTTACACTGGTAAGCTCACACTTTAGCTTTGCAGTATTGTATGCACAAGCTACCTTGCCCAAATACATTATGATGGTGGCATTGTGCCAGAGATTGTAATGTGTACATATGATTCACAGGGAAGAGGAAGGATCGTGATTATTTACACTGTAATTTAAACCTTGAAAGAAAATTTTTATGGCATATTTTTTCCTCAAACGACAACCCTAATCACTATTACATTTTTTAAGAGTTTCTTATGGCTCGAAACTTTGTGCAACCATATGATTGACTGTACATTTGTACTAATGATCAGATTTTCGTGCCATCCAGTCTTCCATTGCGTTGTGTTTGATGTAACATTTATAGCCCTTACACTGTTAATGATTTTATCTCTTGCAGCATCAATGATGGTCAGTTGAAGTTGGAAGAAGGCTTGCTTTCCAAAGCAATGCTTGAAAACAATAAATGCTATTTGCTGGATTGTGGTGCTGAGATTCATGTTTGGGTTGGTCGAGTAACACAGTTGGAGGAGAGGAAAGCTGCAAGCAAAGCTGCTGAGGTTTGACCTTTATATGCTATTACCCCTTCCCTGATGTATTCACCTAAAGATAAATTTGATCATCTTTTTTCATTCTCCATTTATTATTATTATTTATTTATTTATTTATTTTTTGAAGGAACTTATAAATAATGAGAGCCGGCCAAAGGCAACCAAAATAAGCCAAATTATTCAGGGATATGAGACTCATTCATTCAAGTCCAACTTTGAATCTTGGCCTTTAGTCACTAGTACAGTAAGTGCTTCAGGCGAGGAAGCGAGAGGAAAAGTTGCAGGTACTACATGAAATTTATTTGAGGCTCAGTGGACCATTTTGTCATTAATATTTTTTTATTATTTTATTATTTTTGTAAAGCTCTGTTGAAGCAACAAGGAGTTGATGTGAAGGGAAGTATAAAAACTTCTCCTGTGAATGAGGAGGTTCCACCTTTGTTTGATGGTGGGGGGAAAGTTGAGGTAAGCATTTATATCTCCCGCTTTGTTGTCAGGAAGCTCTAGAATCCTTTAATATTGCTGGAATTATTGTGTGACATGGTTGATGATACTTTTAGGTCTGGCGCATCAATGGTAGCGCAAAGACACCAATTCCACAAGAAGATGTTGGTAAATTCTTCAGCGGTGATTGTTATATCATACTTTATACATATCATTCTGGTGAGAAAAGGGAGGATTACTTCCTAGCCTTTTGGATCGGAAAAGAAAGCATTCAGGTGATTAACGGTGCTTGCAGATATAGTCATCAATAAGGATATAAATATACATGTTAAATTCCGTTCGAAATCTAAAGACATACACTTACAGTCCTATGCTGCTTGAATGATTTATAATTATTAAAAATAATATAGCTATTCCTTAAAGTTGGAAAAGGTAGCTTTTAGCTATCAATTAGAAATAATTTACTGGTAAGTTAATAGAAACTTTGGCACGGAATAAATATGTTCATTAATGTGCTTTAAATTTAAGTAATGCACATTAGAATGGTCACTTGAGCAGGTTTGATGCTTTTATATCTTTGAAAATTGACTTGAAACTATAGGAAAAGTCCTTTTTTTTTGGGCTTAAAAAGCTGACTGAAACGACTGAAAACCCACTGAAAACTCGGTTATAGAAAAAAATAGTTCGTTTAAAAGTCACCCACCAGAAATGCTTGTTGGCACAAAATCTACCTAGAGTTTCTATATAGTTCAGGCCAAAAAATTATTTGGTCATTTTTTGCATTAAATCCGCCTGAAAAATCTATGATTTTTTTTGCCTGGTGATATGCCAGATACCTTAAGCATTTCTTTAAAACTGTAACAGCACTCAAGTTTTCAGTCGTCCATATGATATAATTTGTAAACCACATCCAAATATTTTATAATAGTAATATAACATTCAATCAATTGAAATATAATATACACAATTGAGCTTAAAGATCATTTATTCTTTTATTTAATATAAAATTCAAATTATTACAATCTCAGTATCTTTTTTATATTTTCCCTTCTCTCTCTCTCTCTCTCTCTCTCACACACACACACACACACACACACACATGACTGAAGGAACAAGGGATAGGAGCCCTCGGTTAAAACCCACGGTGCCATGTGGTTCGCTCTAACGACACCTAATTCGCAGATGCCGTTAGCAGTAAATAATTAAGAGATTTTTTTTAATAAAGTCGGAATTCATTTAAAATTTATTTTTCTTGTCAAATTATTTAAGCTTAATTAGTAATTTGAATTTTTTTAAATTAGTTAAATAAATTAAAATGTTATTATTATTACACACAACAATGATCAACCTATTCCTTCATGCTCTTTTTAGTATTCCATACCCTATTAAACATTATTTCAAAATTATCTTTTATACGTAAAGCCTTACAAATGTATGCTCCATCGTCATTTAAAAATCATAAAAATTATTTACGTTGTAAAAAAATAATAATTTGGAAGATGTCATTAGAGAAGAGATAAATGCCTTAGAAAAAATCACACTTGGAGATCGTTAAGCTGTCAAATAGGAATAAAAAAAAAGGATGCATGTGTGTTTTCTCATTAAAATTTGAAGCAGATGGAAGCCTAAAATGGTGTAAAACAATGTTAGTAGCAAAATATTATACACAATCATATAAAATAGACTATCAAGGAATCTTTGCTCCTGTTTTTAACATGAATACAATTTAAA